>OV884015.1:87379077-87979077 GCA_930367205.1 Acanthosoma haemorrhoidale | reverse complement strand
CGATTAACAAAGCCATCAAGAAGAAAATGTGCCGACCATATTTTGAATGAAATTTTCGAACTGCGGCCGCCAAACATTCATTATTTTTGAGATAATGTTCAACAATAAAGACACGTTGTTCTATCGTGTAATGCTCCATTTTTACTAACCCGAAACTGTCAGATGTCAAATTGTTTTGTTTTTATGGTTACCAGACTTTACTGCACAAATGGCGTTAATTCTGGGACACCCTATAATTATAAATTATTAAAATATTTTTAAATTATAAGCTAAGTTTAATTCACCTAGCTTGTAACTGTTGAATTTATATATGCATCTCGGAGGCAATAGCCTAGGCTCAATAAGGGCGATAACCTTCCTGCTTATATTTCAGGACTTAATACACCACTTTTTTATTTAAATAGCTACTTATTTTCCCTCACTAGACAGATTGAATCTTCAACTCACCTCACTCTGGAAAACCTGGGTCTTTGTAGTTAGTACGTATTTACAAAGAAAAAAATTTGATAGATTTAGCTTTTTACCGACACCACCTTGTTAGAAGGTAGACGAGAAGTTATTTCACACAGTCTCGGTTAGTTAAATCTGTCTTATTTGGTATGCCACCATATCCTAATGTTAAAACGAAGGCCTACCTTTCGAAAATAAAGAGGCGCTGTGCTGTCGAATTCCTCGGATAACATGCTTTCGTCCAAAGATGGCAACATGTACACCGCTTTTCGAGAAGACCTTTCACAACCCACTCGAAGGACGTTCGGTATTTCTGTTTCGTCAGAGCAGGAGCGCAACAAATTTCTTCATTTCATAACCACTTACTCAATTAAAAGTATGCAAATAATTACTTCAGTAAGCTAGAATAATTTAAAATCTCACCGTACCAATACCCGTTTGCGGTTTGTTCATCCATTAACTGGTTGGAACATAGCCAATAGTGGAGAAAAAGAAATCATTTGAAGCGGAAGGGAGCTGTGTTTACTCTGAAAATACTGGAAACTTTAAAATTAGACACAAGCCTGGAATATACTGGAGGCAAGATAAACTATGAGATCCCCTCTGGTTTGTAGTTTGTTAAGCTATTCCGCTCTTTGTAAAGCTGTAAAGCTGTTCAAACCTAGAGTTCTGAAACCTCGTTTGGTTAGTGTCTTCTCAATCGGTGTGTGTCAATAATCTAACTGTAAACTCAAACTTAGCTCTACCAAACTCTTGCAAATCAAGAACTCAAAAATAGTCACATTATTGTACCCCAAACGCTTGTGTTTTCTCTCGTTTAACTAACTGCCTATCGCCATTGGTCTTTTTGAATCCTCCAGTTGAGACATGGCATAAAATCCCATTTAATATTGGGAATAAACTAAGAATTAGTAACTGTGAAGTCTTTTTATACTTAATTAGTGGACCAAACAAATATGTTGTTCTATAATTTCGAAGAGGGTATCAAATTAATAATTTCGGGGAATCATTAATTCAAACGGCTACTTTTTAAGGCATAATATTTTACAAGGGGATTCCGTTTAATTACCCGATGATGCTAAAAATAAACTCTGCGCCACGGAAAAATAACGAAGGGTCATTAATAAAAAATAAATATTTTATTATCATGCCAACCAGAACCGAATCAAAGATATTAGCGTCTTAATTCATGACGTGAATTATGCGTGGCTTAAATAGTCTGTTATTTAAAAAAGCCATTAAACTGTCGATAAAATCTTTTACGTTACAGCGCTGTTGTCAAACCCTTAATTGTCTGCTGAGCAACACATGACTACAATTTTATTGTTCACTTTTCATAGAACCCAGGTTAAGAACTATTCTGTACATACGTTGTTTTTTTAAGTTGTCCATACAATAACATCCATGGTTCATTGATTAATTTAAATAAACTTTGAAACACATGTATTAATAATAATCATTAAAAATAATTATCATAATTACTTATTCCCGAATTTTTAGCAATAAAGATTAAACAGTTACCGATTCTGTAAAAAAACAAAATACAGTGTAAAAAAAATAAATAAATAAATAAATAAAATATAATAAAAAAAAAATATTTCATAACTAATAAGGTAATTGATTAATTCATTTATTGAGGATTGTATGTCATTTCTGAATGTCAGTAATAATACCTTCTTTTTTTTTCAAGTTCTTTATTTGCTAAATTACAATTTCCTTGTCCAGCATTAATAATTGTGGTTTAAAAGCTCATTCGTACTTTATAAACAATATATGTATATATATATATATACATTTTTCAGTGAGAAACTCGATCAAGATTTATTATTTCAGTTGTTCAGAACTTCGTTGTATTTAAGATGCGTGTGTGTGATTTCCACGATTCAGGAAACTTGAACGTGCTGATTTGAAGTTTCATGTTTTTGGAGTGTATATAAAGAAAATAGTCTTAATTAAACTATAAGAAAATTAAACTAATTTTGTCAAAATAGTTTCAATTTAATGTTTGCGAGCGCTTTCGAAAAAACTCGATTGCTATCTTCTTGCTTAGCTATATGTTTATTTAAATTCCGCTCTCGAGGCAAATTTAATAAAAAAAAAAAAAAAAAAAAAAAAAAGGAAGTAATACGGTAATGGCAAAAGGTGAGGGTTGGGTCTTATTCGGTAGAAAATAAGGGAGATGCTACAGGGCAGGCAGGTTTCTGGAGCGAAAAGTAATTAACTAAAGGAAATAGTCAATTAGCTCGTTAATTTTAATTGAATATTCCATAAGCTGCAATATATACGCCCCTCGCGGCTGTATCATCAACAGTTTCCTTCCGCTGATAAATTCTGTTTTTTCTCGAGGCCAATTCCGTACAAAAACGGTGCCGTCGCCATCATAGTTCATAATTAGCCCTTCTAATTAGCTTCCTCCGTTATTAACTTCCCTCTCTTTAACAGTTTTTCCGGCGAAGTATCCTCCTGCTACGGAGAACGTTGAAAATAACCTTCAAATAAATAAATATTAAATCCAACTTTTTATGAATGTTTAATATAGCTCTTCAATTTTTTGCTCAAGGCTAAAAAGACAAGAACTAAACAGACGCTTTGGACAACTGTAAAGACTACTTCGAAGGACATCCCATCTCTCAGTAGAAAATAAACAACTTATTTACAAAGTTATACCTAAGCCAATCTGGACATACGGAATAGAGCTAGGGGGACAGCTAAAAGTCGAACATCAAGCGCATCCAATCCTTTCAATCAAAAGTCCTAAGAACAATAGTAAATGCCCCTTATTACGTCAGCAACAAAACCCTTTATAATGATCTGAATATACCTTACATTCTTGAACTCATCCCTTCCTAGTTCATGAAATACCATAGTTGCCTCTCCAACCACCCTAATCCTGTAGCACAGTCATTGCACTGCACCACTCATCCCTATAATCCTCCTCGGAGACTAAAACGGCAGTGGCCTCGTGACCTGCTATAAATGCGTGACAGTGGGAGTTCTGGCAATGGCCAGTTTCTCTAATCATGTCCTGAGCGTATGTGGCTCTCGCGCTCTTAGTCAGCCTCCGCTGGCTCTTATCCAGTGACGTGGCTGACGTAGGAGCGTGGGGGGAATTCCCAAGACTCCGCTTCCTCCTTTGCACGCAAGGTAGGAGACAACCATGTGGACTTGGGGGCCTCTTGGCTGTTTGTAAATATTGTATGAATGAGCGAGTGAATGATGAATTGTAAATATGGTATGAATAATAGCATTTACCTCAATTACTTATTGCCTAATAAGGCAGATTGTAATTTTATCTTAATAAAAATTGTTGAATTGAAAAAAAAAAATTGTTTGCTCAATTTTGTTTTTTTTCGTGTAGGAGTCTAGTTTTTTTGGATATTTGTCAATGTATTTAAGGCCTTCTGTTTCTGTAATATAATGAAGTATACTTCGCGTTTTAACACGCGCCAGAAGGTAGGTTGGAGGGACTGGAATTATGCTTTTTAGAAGTGTCTTTTTACAATTTACATTAACTTAAATTTGTCTCATTTATTTAGTTGGAGTTTTTCCTGCTTATTCTGTAAATGATTAAGCTTAAGATTAGTGTGGAGTAAAAACAACAACAACAGATTGCATCATGTAGAAACGAATAGGAGAGACTGCTTACAAGAGTATTCCGTAGAGCTTCCAAGAGGCATGGTTCCGTCTTGTTAGCGGAATTGTAACCTTCACGGGGTAGGCATGACCCCAAGACAAACATGTGCGTTTCGTTGACGGACTCTGCCATCTGTGCCATAGGCGTCGCTCTGTGTAGCCGGGGATGAGAGATAGGAGTATAGAGCATACGGATTAGTGGGAGTTCTGATAGCGGCAGGTGACTAGATCCTGAATGATAGGGATCTTGAGATCAGCGAGAAGGGTATAGATTGTTGATAAAGAAGGAAGGATTCTTTTATCTTGCGGAGGATTCAAAGAATATTGGAAGGCTTGCGCATACTTCCATTCTGTAGTACCAGCCAGGTTGAAGTAACGTCGTGTAGAACAGTCAATACTAATTATTGTTATTTTAGAACGATTGTTAATGAGGAGAAGTGGAATGAAGTGTGTTTACGTCTATGCTTCTGTGAAATCGTTAATTATTTCTATAGTTACATCAGCTATGGACGTTTTTAAGTAGAAGTGGAATTTATATATTTTTCTGATATTGTTATGATGGAGGATATACATTCATAACATTTTCCTTCGCCTACCTCAAATATAACTTAACTTAAATCTGAATAAAATTAAACTTTACTCACGCATGGACGAGAACGAACTCTGTTCCGTCCGTTATTATGTCAAAAGTTTTGGGCTGTCCGGCAGAAAAAGTTGTTTAAAAAACTACTGTCACACTCGAAACGAACAAGCTTTCGATTAAAACTTCTTGTATCGTATAATGCCTCTGTATTATTTGTCGTGTTCGGTCCCGAAATACAATTTGCTTACTCTCACAGCGTGTTTTATGTTCCACCTCAACAAAGTGGAATGCTACGGTACGCCGAAGTTTCGATCGGTTGTGTACCTTTTCTCTAGTGATCATTTCTCTTCAAGCACTGACCTGTTCTCCATAGGCTGCAGTGGTGGACTGATCACTGTGTAACATCCGAGGATGACACATATAAGCACAGTTTAAAGCGCTTGCCAATTAAAGATAAGCTTACGAAGAGAAACGGACTGTAATAATCTACTTTGCAATTGTAGTTGCGGGAATAAGGATAGCATAGCTTAAGTTACTCCACCGTAGAGTGTAGTTATTGCATTTTCAAAAAGAAACTTGGATCTTCAAATAATGAGTTTCTATTCAAATATTTTTGTCGAAGTCAACATATCGCCTTCCCCTCAAAAATGTTCTGGGATTTGCATTATTAACTAATGCAATCATTCATTAAAATATTTCATCCCCAAATTGAAAAATATACATTAATGTAATAAACAAGATACAATTCATAGATTAGGTAATGCATATTACCTTGCAAGAGGTCAACTTAAGTGAACTTTTAATATGTCTTTTGAAAAGTCCTTGTTGTAATAATGCTATTGATTGAATTGATGATCAATGCTATTTTTTGTTAATGGATGGGTTCCAGCTAGAAGGCTCCATTTGCTATATTTTCGAGTTACATGTCACATATAATGTTAACAAAAATAGTTCTTTGGTTTGGTGCCAGTACGATGCTGCTTCGGGCGTTAGTTCGTTCCCTCTATTTCTCAACAAATAAAGCTGCTACTTCCTTTGGGGCAAGAAGGTGGCAGCTCATGGACCTGAGTTTTTGTTTCCCTAAAGTTGGAAAAATTGAGGATCTACCTCCTTGTAGCAAACCCTTCAATTATTTGTTGTATAAAACTTAAAGGCAATTTAAGGGAATACTACTCTTATTTAAAAAATTTGTCTCAACAACATGCCAAAAAGAGAGACCTAAACTCAACAATAACTTTGAAAAAGTCGTATTTCTTGTAAAAGAAAATAGCAATGTGCAATATCAAATCACATTTCCGCCTATGATGGATTGTTAAAATGATATGATCGAAAATTACCGAAATTTCAGAATGCCAAAGGTTTCTATCGTAAATATAAAAATAAACTTGAAGTTGACATGATTGGATATAATCGCATAATTGAATCTTGCCATTTCTATTGGTTATAGATAAGAAAAAAAGTATCGGTGAAAAAAATCCTCTTGCTTTTACCAGCGCTACTTGAGTGATTTGGCTGTTTGATAAAAATAATTGAGCACACACGAAGATCAATCTGTGTGGACCCTTGGTTCAAAGCAGGCTAAAACAAGGGCGGGCAATGCCTTTAGCGAGGACCACCCCAAAGGCTCAACTCTCATTAGGGGTGGGACCCACCCCCTCTTAAAACCCACGCCCCTCCGACATACCTCAAATATCAGCTACCCCTCCTTCTCTCTTTCAAAACATTTCTCTACCTCGCGTTCCAGGGAGCTTTGCTTCCAGTGGCTGCTCATCAATAGTTAATTAAAGGTACCTGTTTATAACTATTGGAATGAATTAGTCAAATCGCACACTTAAGTTTCATGGACCAGTTGTTTTACAGTGAACAATCAATAAGGGTGAAGAATAACAGAATATTATAAGTGTTAACACATTATTCAGGGCAAGTCCAACATTCTCACACATAGATATCATTACAGTAATAGCCCTAGTTAAATTGTTTTAATTAATTCTCATCCCTCAATCTTAACAATTTGCTGTACTGAACCCTTAGACATTCTCGACAACGTTTGGAAGAGTCGTCGTCCCATAATTCAGGACGATTTCGTGATTTTTTTCGATATTCTCAATGGTTCGGCCCGTCGAACGACGTTTAGAGCTAGGCTGATAATTAATTAACATTTACCTACATTTAAAACGGGGAAACTACTCAAACTCTTAAATTTCCCCCATAGCATCAATTCTATGCCGCTTTTAACATTTAACGTGAGTCTACGCTAGTTTACCCGAGCAGGAAGCTAAACTTCTCGACCGCGCGCTGTCCACGAAAATGAGCCATCACAAAAACCCGGTACTACACAACTCGGTACTTTTCGGGGACGCTCTCGTAAAGCTCAAAAAATGTTCCACAAAATTTTATTCGTTGTCATGTGTTTAACCAATAATCTACATTCAAATTTTCAATTTTTTTCCTTAGAAAATGGCTTCTATTCGTTTAAAACAAAAGCCCAATGGAACAGAGCATTGTAATGGTAAAAAGTTTGATAGTTCTAATAATAAGCCTAGCGAATAATTCTTCTGATTAGGAACTACAAATAAACTGAGCCCGTCTAGAAGTCACACTATGGAAAGGGATACTTTTTACAATTTTTTTTTATTTGTAAAATTGGCGCACAATCATATTCTTTTCATCTTCGTTGAATACTTTACGCGTTAGTACAATCCTCCAGAATGTGAACACCGTGACATTCCCCTACCATTTTAGCATTTACTCACGTTTTTAGAACAATACGCATTCATGGCAATGTCGTCAAGTAATAATAAATAACAATAAATTACGATTCTAAAATTAAAAAAAAAAAAAAAAAAAAAAATTCAGAAAAGGAAAGTATTATGAACTGTTGGTGATGGAAGAACAAACTGGCTCGTTACATTTATTTCTAAGCGTGACTTTTAAAGATGCTTTTAACTGGGATTATTTTGGCCCTACCTCTCTCAGATAAATATTAGAGGGAAAAAATTGTTTAAAATGTATTCTCGTCTTCTTTGTTCTTTGATACTTTTTTTCGGAAAACTCCATTCAGCTTTTTTAAAGAAAATACTAAAGATCTGCTAAATGTTGATAATGTGATGGAATATGATGAGATTCTGCGCAGTTATTCACCAGTATGTGTGTGAAAATCAACCTTAAATAAAACATTCGTCTAGAGTTCACAATATTTCTAACATCGATTGAATGCCATATAACTATTGTAAACCACATGCTCGAAAATATCCATTAAAATTATAACAAGATTTAAATGGAATAATATTCATAAATTTTAGCATTTGTGACTTCGTTTGTACGCAGGGTGTACAATTTTGAATACAATGATTGATGAATGAGCAAGTCAATAGTTCTATGCACCCGAGACTTTGAGAAAACGGGATTAAATTTTTAAAATCGCCGTGTTTATGTAACGACAGACTGTTCGGGAAACATGGGTTAAGTTAGTATTAGCCAAAATTATCCATAAACATTGTAATATGTTCATCTGATTTCAACTGAAAAATGTTT
Organism: Acanthosoma haemorrhoidale; assembly: GCA_930367205.1. NCBI lineage: Eukaryota > Metazoa > Arthropoda > Insecta > Hemiptera > Acanthosomatidae > Acanthosoma > Acanthosoma haemorrhoidale. The sequence continues at coordinate 87,970,877 of OV884015.1, read as the reverse complement.
TATATCCGCATAAAAAAACGTATAAGATACGCTACAGTAGATGTACTAAGAAAGAACTGCAACTTTTTTATTAAATGTATATGGTTGTAGAATCTATATTTTGTTGAAATGTATACAAAATGCATAAATGGGTTCCTTTTCTTGCTACGACGACTTGTCCGTCACATCCTACTCTCAAGGCTCTACATCATTCCAACCTTACCTCGAACCAATATCAGTTAACATTTTAATATTAGTTCAGGCTTCCTTCATTTATTGAGATTATCCAAACCTTGTACAATATTGAACTTGATCTTGTATTGGTTTTTTTTTTTTTAAATAACAACAACTTTATTATGATAAAATTACAATCTGCCTCATTGGACAATTGTGTATCAAGTATCAGTGTGACAAGTAATTGTGATGATCTCATTCATACCATATTCACATTTTTCATGCACTCACTCAAATCTTATGTTCAATTCCCTCTTTTGGTCGGTTTTGTTAGAATGGTTAAGGTAACTACTGCTTGGTCCACAATTCCTGGTTAAAAATCTAACTGTAAACAAATATTACTAGATAGTGACCCGGTTAGTTTCATGGAGCTACTACACAGATGACTTGACAGATCCTTTGTTGACGATGCTAGAAAGCCCTGAGTAACAAATTAAACCCAAGCTCCTCCGGCTTCCGTGTGGCTAACTCAAACAAGGCGCCACAGGGTAGGCAAAGCCGCGCGACTTGCGACCCCTGCAGGTCTCTCCCATTATCTCCACCCCTTGGCTCCTCGAACAAGGGCTCAACAATCCCTCCCTTCCTTCCTACTTGATGACGCAGATTCATCATACTAACGTTAATTAGTCCGAGCATGTGTACACTTGAGTGCGCACTGCCTCGAGCAAAGTACACAATCGGCTTTTAATCTGTGCACTTAGACATGATTTGCTGTGTGTTCTCCAAAATGTCGCTACTTCCGGCTCATAGGGTTCCGGCTCGCTACTCACCGCTCTCTCAAAAAATAAATTGGGCTGCAAAACCATTGCGAATACTTATTATGAGAAAATTTGGCAAAAATGGCATTTTGTAATTATTAATAACCTTGCACCATAAACTTTTTTAACGATGTACTGTGGACGAATTGTCCATCAAAAAAGAGTTTTCTAGTAGCTATTGGTTCAGCAATATCCTAGACAATTTTCTCCGCACTCATGATTGTAGTTTTATGTGTATAGTGATAATGAAAATGTTCGTGTACGTTGCGAGGAGTAAAAATACCAGTTCAAATTAAATTACAAAAGTTCTCTTTTACTTCGTGTTCCTCAAGTATTGCCTTACCTAGATTTTCTTAACATCATTCTCAACCGATTAAAAATAAATATAAGAAATTCAAAAAAGAGGACATAATGACGTAAAAATAATTCAATGAAGAGGATAAATTAATAAATCGATCAAGATTGGCTGGTGTGAAAATGAAAACTGCAATGAGCACTGAGCTTTTCATTAATTATTCTTTGCTGCATCTTGTATATTTTTTTAATTTACTATAAATATTTTAAACCCAGCTTGTGCTTCTATCTTAAGTTGAAGTAGGCTCAAAATACTTTCTAGCTCTATGTTCGGAGGCTATAAAAACAATATTTGTAACCCAGGCTTGTAATCGCCATTAAATAACCTGAAAATCACTTTGTTTGCTCAAACTGTTTTACATTCAGCTATATATAAATATTTGCTTCTACATATTCTTCCATTTATCGTTTCTGGGATATAACTCCATTGTAATGTTTGTAATAGAAACACTTTTTGTTTTGTAATCCAATGTATATAAAAATGAAATCTCAACTTCTAAGTTATAATATAATAGTTCTAAGTTGAGAGGTATAATTAAATAAATTAATTCTGCTTAGAAAGCATTCTTTGTATATTTTCGTTTCGAATGATTTATTCAGAAGATTAAACAAAAAGTCATGGAGATAAAGGTGAGATAAAAAGAATAATAGGGACTATTCCTGGTGATTAAAGAGCACTCCGTGTTCATTAGCGGAGCTTATGAATACTTTAATTAGAAATGCTGCGTTTCTTCTTTTATTTGATTTTTTTTTCTTTCTTTGTTTCCTTTTCGGACTTGTGATTTTTCAACGCTGCTGAGAAGAAAGGAGAGTGGCAAACTTATGAAATATTCAAAAACAAACTTCACCCCTACTACTCTCCCTTTGATGCATCGTGCACTTAAAGCCGAAAGCAGATTTATTTTTATCGCATCCTCGGCCCTATGTCCTACTTAAGGGCGTTATTTAAGATGTAAAACCTGTTAGGGCCTCTTACGTTATTGATCATCAATATTCATAAATTTGGCAGTATTAATTAATGCAACCTCTTATGAATTTTGCATGTACCTTTTAGCGGAATTTATAAAGTAAATACTGGTGGTTACACCTTATAAAAAAAACATTTTCCGTAGAACGTAGAAGAGTTGTGTTTTTTTTATTAAGTAGTCATTGTAATTTCAAGTGATTACAATAGAAGAACTATTCCTGTTGGTAGTTGTAGCATCTAACAAGTTTTTAGTGTTGTCAAAAGTAGTGTGTACAATGAATTTGAGAGGCTGTTGTCATTCAATTTACGCTTCATATTAAATTTGTTAGTTGAAATTGCGATTCTTATCGTTTTACTGAACAACGGGAACATAGACCATACCATATAAATATACAATGCCATTAACAGGGTCATCTGCATTGCAGATAACAATGTTTTTTTTTAGTGGCAATAAATCTTTATTTTAAGAAAATAACAACCTGCCCTAGAAAGACAATATATAATTGTGATAAAATATCGCATTCATAGCATATTTACTAATTTACATTTACTCTTTCATTCATTTTACAATATTATTACGTTAGTAGTTAGAATATATATTCATGCAATGTAGGCATGTATTCATAGTCCAGCATGTCATTATCCAACATCCCCAAACCTGTGAATAAAAAATATAAAATTTATTGCAAGTTGTCTTTTTTTCATTTATAAATAATTTGTTTGCAATTTCACAACCTTTGTGATAAGTAGAAAAAATGTTGTGTCTTACATGATATGTCACCAACCTAAATACCTTAATGTTGGGTTTGGGAAAAAATGTTTCAAATAAACGTTGTAGCAAAATTTGTTTATTTTCAAATTGATTTGGAACTAATTATGTCTATGATAAACTGGAATAAAAGTCCAAAATTTTCGGCTACCAATTATTCTTCCTATGGCGGTGGGAAGGAAGGTGAAAACATCTTACTATTACTAATATCTGCAAGATAAAAAAAAAAACTTTTTACCAGGTCTTTTGGAAGGTAGATGTACCCAGTGACTGGACTAATAAGAACACCGATATTTAAAAAAAAAAGTATTACTACTTTGAGTTCCTTGATGTATGTATCACTAATTTATTCTTGTTAAAATAAATTTTCGATAAACTAATATTCATACCTCACGATCATCACTCTCATTAACTTACATATTTCTTTCTAGCGTAATTTAAATACGAATATAAATATGTAAATGAATAATTCTTATCGGTCCCACCATTATTTATGATTAATAGTAATTAACAGCAAAAGAAAAGGTAAGGTCGTTGAGGTAGGTTAGCTTAGATGGTAGAGCGCCTGACTGGATATCGGGGAGGTGCCGGGTTCGAGTCCCGATGTTGCCCGGTACATTTTTCTTTGCCTGTTAATTATTAACAATTAGAAATATTTAAACTTTCAGAAGCGTCTGAACTTATTAAACAGATCTAATATTTTTGACGCTGGCTGTGTGTTCATTTGCGCTGTTTGAATATTCCTGGCTGCCCCATCTGTTGTGCCCGAGGGAGTAAGGAGATGAGGGGGAGAGCCGGGATTGCGATAAAGAGATCAGGGAGGAGAAGCAAGGAGAGCATTGAGAGGAGGGTGCTATCGGAGGAGGCGCTATCTAGCGTGGCGGCAGTGCCTATTACCGCTCCTCGCAAATCCACCTATAAATTTATATTTCCTTTGACTGTTTGCCATTCCCCTAGTCCAGAGAAGCTGAGCCGCTGAAATATAGTGCTACTCGACGCCCTAACAGGATGAGCGCTGAGCGTCGTCGGGGCGCTGAGGCATTTGTTTGTTCTCTTCTGTTCCGTAGTAGTCAGGGCATTGGAGAAGAAATATAGGCAGGAAATGATCTATTTACCCCCCCCCCACCATAGACCTCTCTAATAGAAGAAATTTTCTGCTGCGTTTATCCGGTTTTATTTTTATTTGCGATACAGAGTACCATCCGGCTTACGACTTACGGCTCGGAGCGAAGAAAAAGCACCAATAAACAATTTTGAAATCTACGGAAGGTGTGACAATATACATCGTAAGGGATTTATTAACTATCGTTGTCTAAAAGATTCAGTATTTCATAAACCTAGTCAACTCAATACGCTAAAATACTCAAACTCTAATGATTTTACAGCGTACAAACAAAAAATTTACATTATATTTATTCGTTTGATTTCAGGTCCGTATTTTTTCACTCCTTCAAATGCGATTTTTCAATATTTTTGTTTTAAATTAGGATTCTTATTAGCTTTTCGATCGTATTAATTGCTCTTCGGATACTATTATTATTATATACAAAGGTACCTCAACATCCGCTAGTAAATAGCGTGATCCTTGTTTTTCTGAAGGGATATGTGTCGGTGCGATGCTATACTGCGATCGGGGTCTGTAGAAAAAGTTGATGTCATTCTGCCTATTTCTATGGTATCAGTGGGCAAGTGAGTACTGTCTGCATTGAAAGAGTGAGTTTGTCATTTGTCTTAAGAATTTGTGACTGTATTCTCTATATTTTCCTAAGTTGGATTCGAACAGTTCAATTGCGCATTTCCTGGACCGAGTTCCAATGCCGTTTAATTGATAGAGGTAATGCTGCGTTTTATGAGATGAAATAGTGGCGATATCATCTGTGTGTGTGATGTCAGGTAATCGAAGTGAAACAGTATATCCAATATACGCGAGTACATTTTTCGCTTTCCAAATACGACCTAAAATTGAGGTAATATCATCCAGGTAGATGTGTTTGTTAATTGGAATTGGAGGGCTTGATGCCAAACGTTATCGAACACGCCCTGCACGTCCACGAATGATCCGGTCTAGTATTCCCTTCTCTCAAAGCTGCTGGTGACCACATCTAGGACACAATGACACTTTTGTATTGTTGACTTGCGCTCCCTAAACCAAAACTGATAGCCTGGAATTAGTTATTATATATTGTAATTAAACTTATTGGTCTATTTAATGTCAATTCTTTTCCGGGTATTCCGTTTTTTTATTCAGACTTTATTGTGATAAAATTGGAATCTGCCTTATTGGGCAATAAGTAATTGTGATAAATGATCTCATTCATACCATATTTACAATTTTCATTCAGTCGCTCATTCATACAGTATGTACAAACAGCCCAGAGGCCTCCCAAGTCCACATGGTTGTCACCTCCCAGAGCATGTGAAAGGGAAAGCGGACGGTAGCGAAGTCCCCCATTAGCCGCGTCACTGTATACAAGCCAGTGGAGACTGACCAAGAGCGTGAGAGCCACAGACGCTCAGGACATGATTGGAGAAACTGGCCATTGCCAGGAATCCCACTGTCACGTATTTATATCAAGTCACGAGGACACTGCCGTTTTAGTCTCCGAGGAGGATTATAGGAATGACTGTGCTAGGGGTTAGGGTGGTTGGCTAGGTTACTATGGAATTTTACGAACTTAGAAGGATGAGATCAAGAATGTATGATATATTAAGATCATTACGAAGAGTTTTGCTGCTGACGTAAAAAGGGGTTTTGTTCTCAGGACTTTTGATTAAAAGGATTGGATGCGCTTGATGTTCGACTTTTTTTCTGTCCCCCATAGCTCTATTCCGTATGTCAGAAATAGTCCATCTCGAAGGGTTGTTTGTTTGTCAAGGGATGCAATGGTATAGTTTCGTCAAGTAAGTCCTTTTTTTCCAGATCTGTTTCAGTATACAAATAGTGTCCACGAAATCACGACTCGGCCCTTAATTAACATATGAGCCTCAAAACTTTCAAATCGCTGTCCAAAATATTATCACTACTTAGTTTGTATTGCGGGCATGAGTCATTGATGCCCTGTCCCGACCGGGGATCTGGTCGGCACCCCAGACCCACCTGTCTGGTAGGGAGCTCATACAGTCTCATTTTAAGGATACAAGGACTCATCGGACTGTTAATATAGTTGTTCTAAATGCCCATGGAAAAGCTGAAAGGTTTAAACAAAAAACTCTTGTGTCACTTGATACATCATGAATTCCCAAGTACTCTTACTACTTAATAAGTTTGCTGGAATGCCTGCAGACATGTGCCAACGTTTACGAAACGCAACGTGACTTACTAAAATAGTTCCTTGCTCCCTCCTCTCTTCTGTGGTTGTATTGTGCTGTTACCAGCTTTGAGAGATTCATTTAATCGGTGAAATAAATAATAGTAACAAGGGTGAAAGAGTCGTTGATTAAAAAATAATTATTAATTCCTAACACTTAATAAATTGAAGAATCTGATTGCTGAATAAAATAATATTGATTAAAGCTAGTTCAATTAAAAACTATGTAAATATCGGTTATATATGAATGATTATTTTTTCAAACTGCTGTTCAACTGCTGCTGAGAGAGCTCAAAAGAGCGAATAAATAATTAATCATATTTTTTAAAACAGTTACCCAAATGAAATGGGATTTTAACACGTGGTGTTTCCTCCTAATACTGTGGCGTGCCCTCTGTCATCTTAATGTATTATTTATTGCTTGTTTCTTGTTGGTAATTTGTACTAATTTAAATGTTTTTGTTTCAGGTAATGATCGCTTTGAGACATACTTTTGCATGATTATCATACGGTAAATACAACTTTTTTGTATATTTCCTAATATTTTACTAAGCTATAAATAATATAAAAAGATAGCTCTATTTGTTTATTACAAATACAGAGCAGCAATTTTTCTCTTGAACCCGACAGACAGGATCGTCAAGGGCAATACTTTGTCTTAAGTTTCCGAACAATTTGCGAAACTCCTTTTTAAGAATCACTTTTTTATAATGTTGTAATGAATACGTAAATATTCAGAATCTTTCTTTATATTTTCGGTCAAAAATATTAAGCTGTACCGTATTTCGAAATTCAAGTACAATGCGATGCAACCCACTACTAGGCGTGAGTTGAAAATTTTCCAAAACGAATTTTATGGCTTATTATAATTATAGTCCCAAACCATTAATGAGGGTTCGGTAGAAAAATTTTATTTTTCAATCGCCAACTTATTAATATCCATTTTAATGGTTTCATATTATGCATTAAAACCTAGAATGGCTTGAGTTTAAGAATTGACCCGTTTGTTTTTATAGTTTAAAAAGAGAAAACACAAATTATTAATAAGGGCATCCAGATAGTAATCAATATGATGGAAAATTATTTGTTAATTTCCAAGTAAGTTATTAATTAATAAAACTTAATTATTCCTACGAAGTTAGAAAAAATAGACTATCGTCGCAACTCAAAAATGGATCTCTATGTATAGATTCAGGACTTCAGGTAGAATAAGGGCCACACAATCTCCAGAGACACGCACCGAAGTGAGAAATGGAGCCTGCTGAGAAAATAAATCGATAAACATTAATATAATTTTTGGTTAAACGTTTCTGTAGATCTAGCCACAATATACATGATGGAATATTACAAACTTCCATACTTAAACGACTCTATAATTTGGCATATCACCTAATTCGCCTCAAGGGATGCCATTCAAGAATGTACGTGATTATCTGTCTATTACCTTATAGGTATCGATATAGCACACCTACCTTACAGAAAATCGAATTATACCAACAAAAAAAAAATTTACTAGATACAATACATAAACTTTACGTTACTAAAATGGAATAATGAGATTCCAGTCCAGTATAAAATAGGGCACATAACAGCCAGCACTTAAAGGTTTTTTTATTTGAAAACGAAAAACCTAGGAGAATCCAACAATTGGTTAAAGTTACTCGGCTTTGAGTACTTCACTCTCCGGTAATTAATAGAGTAGCTTTTCTAGATAATTTAGATTTTTTACTTTACTAATAGCGCATAAGACATCTAATAAATGCCTCTCCCTAGAGTGGATAATTGCTCTGTGACAGGGAGGCAGCGAAGGAGGGAGAGCTGGTGATATAGCCTCGTGCCAGGGAGGTGTAAATTAGCGGGGGAGGTAATGAGATTTCCAACGGAGGGCTGTCGAGTTAGGGGATGGTCTGTCTTCATTAATATTGCATCTTGGATAGACGCTCAGCTTCTTAGCCTCCATCATTGCCAGCTACGAGCCAACAAGCCAGTTCGAACCCACAGCCAGAAAATATGGTTTTCTATCTAGAAATAGTAGTAATTTCAATAAAAAAGAATACTTGATATATATCTATCAATTTTTGGTGGCAGTACTGATACATCCTGATGACATACTGATATTCGTTGAAAAGGAATCCTTAAGGAATTAAATGAGAAAAGGATATTCCATTATATTTAAATAGGAAGTTAATAGGTAATAAAAGGTAAGGAATAGATCGAGAAAAAAAATATGGTATTTTGGAATGAAGTCCCTAAAGAATAGCAATGAAGTTCAGATAAAAAAATTTAATGCTGGTGAACAAAACGAACTTTTACATCATTACTTAAAAAAAAAAATAATAAAAATAAAATTATCAATCAATTTTATTAAGATAAAATTACAATCTGCCTTTTATTAAGCAATGAGTAATTGAGATATATGTCATCATTCATACCATATTTAAAATTCATCATTCACTCGCTCATTCATACAATATTTACAAACAGCCCAGAGGCTTCCATGGTCAATATGGTCAAGACCAAGTCCACATGGTTGTCACCTCCATCGCATGCGGGGAGGAAGCGGAGTCTTGGGGAGTCCCCCACGCCCCTACGTCAGCCGCGTCACTGGATAAAAGCCAGCGGAGGCTGACCAAGAGCGTGAGAGCCACAGACGCTCAGGACATGATTAGAGAAACTGGCCATTGCCAGAACTCCCACTATCACTTAGTTATAGCAGGCCACGAGGCCACTGCCGTTTTAATCTCCGAAGAGGATTATAGGGGTGAGTGGTGCAGTGCAATGACTGTGCTAGGGAATTAGGGTGGTTGGATAGGTTACTATGGAATTTTATGAACTTGGAAGGGATGAGTTCAAGAATATAGGGTATGCTCAGATCATTGTGAAGGGTTTTTTTGCTGACGTAATAAGGGGCATTTACTATCGTTCTTAGGACTTTTGATTGAAAGGATTGGATGCGCTTGATGTTCGATTTTTTTGCTGTCCCCCATAGCTCTATTCCGTATGTCCAGATTGGCTTGAGTATAACTTTGTAAATAAGTAGTTTGTTTTCTATTGAGAGGTGGGATGTCCTTCGAGGTCGCCATTGGTTGCACCAATACTAGATCTCGTCAATGTGTTTTTGAAGGTTTTGGGATGCTATATCAGGGTCTGGATGGGTTGACAGGACTGCAGTGTCGTCTGCGAATGTTGCCAAGAAGGTATTGGTGGTAGAGGGGACATCAGCGGTGTATAGATCATAGAGGATGGGACCCAGGACGCTTCCCTGTGGAACTCCTGGTTTAATGGGATAGTAGTTAGAATATTCTAAACCACAGCGGACTTGGAAGAAGCGGTTTGAAAGGTAGGACTGTAGGATAAGGAAAAGAGTCTTTGGTAAATATCCTTTGAGTTTGTAAAGCAACCTGCGTGCCAGATCCTGTCAAAAGCTTGAGCTAAATCAAGAAAGGCAGCAGTGCCAATACTGTTTGGTTTCAAGGGCTGAGGATATGTGATTAACAACGCGAAGGCCTTGTTGAGCTGTGGAATGTCGTTGGCGGAAACCAAACTGGTGAGTAGGGTAAAGGTTTTTGGATTCATCAATTAAACATTTTTTTTTTTTACTTCCAATTGTTGAAAAATAAAATAAAAAATAAACCATACCCTTTATAACAAAAAAAAATAAGTTAATTTTTTTTTTTTTATAACAACTCATTATGATGAAATTAAAATCTGCCTGATTGGGCTATAAGTAAATGTGCTATATGATCTCGTTCATACCTGATGCTCGTTCATGACTGTGCTAGGGAATTAGGGTGGTTGGATAGGTTACTATGGAATTTTATGAACTTGGAAGGGATGAGTTCAAGAATTTAAGGTATATTCAGATCATTATGAAGGGTTTTGTTGCTGGCGTAATAAGGGGCATTTACTATTGTTCTTAGGACTTTTGATTGAAAGGATTGGATGCTCTTGATGTTTGACTTTGTTGCTGACCCCCTCTATTCCGTATGTCCAGATTGGCTTAAGTATGACTTTGTAAATAAGTAGTTTATTTTCTATTGGGAGATGGGATGTCCTTCGAAGTACAGTTGTCCAAAGCGTCTGTTTAGTTCTTGTCTTTTTAGCCTCGTATGTGGGTTCCATGTCAGTCTTTTGTCGAGATGGAAGCCTAAGTACCGTACTGTCTCGGATACAGGGAGAGGAATTGAATTTAAAAAGAATAAGTTAAATAATGATATTATTTGACTTCTCTCAGGCAATCAAGTCATAGTTGAACCGAAATAATAATAGATAATATATATAAACAAAAACAAAACATATACTCAAATGAAATCTGGCGCTGATAACATAGACCAGTAGCTTTCGGTGTTATTGTGACATACTATAATATGTTTAAATCAATCGTTTCTGAATTTTTAAATTAAGTGTACACAAATGTAAATAATGGATTCAACCGAAGGAAATAGTTAAGAAGATGCCACTTAAGAATTTCGACTAGTTATTAAATAATAGCGATAAACTACTCCGTATTTTTTGCTTAGGTTTGATTTTCAAACAATACGAATAAAACGAAAAAAATATTTTTGTCTAAAATATAAATCAGCTCCACAGCGAAAAAAATTAAAATGTTTTGGCTTCGGAATGGGCAGATTATAAATCCAAAATAGCTTCTGTGACTTGATAAACGTTAAGGGTGAATGAGAAGCTGGTTAGAAGTATTTTTAACATACCAACCTGAATGTTTTCCAATAGTGTAATTTCTACTGCTGTTATCGTAGAACATGCAAAATGACAGACAAATAGTCTTAAAAATGATTGCCCATTACCTGTATGAAAATACAACAACCTCTACCTCCGTGCATTTGATGAATTACCTAGATGGATTCGGTAGCACAAAAACATTTCCATTTCTAAACAATGCTTTAAATCTAGTTTATTAATTTTTTTAATTTAAGTTAGCTTGTGTCCAGAATGTCCGTGAGTTTCCACGCTGTCAAGCATACAACTTTTGAAAACTGACTTTTTTTATGACTTTCACTTGGTAGTCCATTACTTTTATCTTTCAATTTGGTCTTAGTGTGGTAATAAACATAAACGGAATCCATTTTGTTATATTTACGGTTTTCATAATAATAGGTTATGTACTCCATAAGCACTTTGAGGGCTACAATTTAAAGGCTGGAACCTAGCATTATTTTTTAGCATTATTACTTATTATTAAATTTTCTTAGAAACCCAGGTTGCCGTCACGAAATTAAAAGCTTCAGACCAGAATATAGGCATACCCTGTTGTGACTCTGTGGACTAATTCTCTTCTATTGATGACGTGATCTCTTTATGTCGATTATGTCAATGATTAAGCCGTAAGCAGATTTGTCCCCCGCTCCCCGTTTGTGGCAACACCTGATTTCATGGCGACGACTATAATTGTAGTTAGTACTACGAAAAGTAGTAATCTGAACTACATTTACGTACGCATCACCGTTACATATATGCAACAAATTTTATAAATAAAAATGACGAAAAATGTTAGAAATCACGCATATTTTATTTTTTTTATTTTATTTTTTTTCATAGCCCCTTTAAATTTACAGATAATTACATACAATTATAGATCCTCAGGTGAATCTATTCACAAATTATTTTGTATTTCCTGTAGCATCACTACATTATATACAGGTTTTGTTATTTTATAGAAATTATATAATGATATACATTATACGTGACTGGACTAAACTGACTAATAAAGGTGATGGGGCTCACCTTTTTGATCAAACTTAAAACTAACTTACATACTAATTCTTATCCTAATGCAGACTGATGAACACCCAAACTCCATGTACGTACACCAAGACAGAGAATTTGTTGAACACCTATTTCCAAGACCTTTAATACGTAGACTCTCAAAATCTCATATTTCTTAATGGTTTTTGTATAGCTAGTTGTGGATTTTGATTGACCTATCATTAAATTGGCAGTTTTGTACTACCCATATTTAGGGAGTGGGATTCGTACATCTACCATTTTATTTATATTTATGTTAAATAAATTTAAAGGTCAAAATCTTAATTATTAAATATATTTGCAAGAAATTGGACACGCTTTTTAAAAATTTCATATAAATTACAAAAGCATGGCTTAATTTTTAGACCATGTTACCATGGATTTTTTTGTTGATTAGCCTTTACAAGCCGCGATTTAAATACATGCTAAGAATCTTTATCTAAGTCCGAGACCTATCATTGCAAAGTTTTGACTAATATATGACCGTTGTGTCAGTTTTCAATAATCAGATTATGAAAATTCATCATAAGATGATAAAGTAACAACTATCAATAAACTTTTTAACTGAGCTGTGCTCGAAATCGTTATCGAGATTTTCATAACTTGATATATATCTTGCTGATTCCACGAATAACTTCTGCTCTCTTTAAAAAATAAAAAAAAATAAGTGGGTTAACTTAGCCAGTGTGGCCAAGCCCTGTTAGCTTAAAATTTAATGTCGGGCAGCATGATGAAGCACAGCTGCGAACTAAATCTTTTTCTTAAGGCTCCTCACTCCTTGAAAGATTAATTACAATGAAGTTTCAATCGTGCCGAAGCGTCTTAAGATAAGATTTTCTTTTAGAGAGCTCCCTAACTTTTTAATTAAATCAAGCCTTGAGTTAAGAGTTGTACTTTTTTCTTCTTTTTTTTTTTAATTAGTACCTCTCCCGTTAGATTATCCCTTTCGTGACTGATATCGCTCAAAAAGTGATCCATTTTTGAGCTAAAGCTCTCCCAAACAATTCCTTTCTGATCGGATTCCAGAATATTTATGTAGGAGAAATCTTCTTTAAAGTTACTATGAATATTTTTTCGGTTTTATTTTGGTTTTGAGCTGCTGTATAAAGAGCATGGGAGACTTTATCAAAAAAATTCTCTAATTTCGCTCATTTTATTGCAAGTATTTTATAATAATCATCAGAATGATTTATTTAATTTTTATACAAACGAGGATACCTGTCAAGTACTAACTTCGATGAAAAGTTTGGTTTAGTTCATTTTATATCCTTCATTAACGGTTACCAACTGGTTGGTGGTAGATAACAACTTAATACAAGTGTTTGAAAATTGTTACATGCTGAGCTGCAGCAAAATTTAGGGATAGTACCGAGAGCGATGAGGTGCTCCAATGGTCATGATATGAGCCCACGTCTAATTGTTAAGCATAGTTGTTACAAGACGTATTGCATCAACTTAATGTGAGAGTCATGAAAGGTAACTGGTCAGAAGGTACTGACATCCAGCAATTACTACGCTCAGCTTCATATCTCCCACAATTCCCTCATTAATTATTATGAGAAAGGTGTCTGAAAGATCTGAAGATGCTTCAAGAAGACAATTACGAGGAATGATGTGTTTTATGGATGACTTGTATATTTTTACCAGAGTGGGGGTGAATTTGAATCGATATAACCTCTTAACGTTTCACTGGTCATGCTTAGACAAGGTATCCAAATGTTCGAGGTTATACTCACGATATCATGTCACAGTTTGTACCTACCCTGAGCGTATTCGCCAAACACCTGGAAAATTGGTAGTTCTAGTGGTTATAAGATTACAACTCTGCTATGCAAGGGAGACAACTCGACAAGGCCGCATAATTATGCCGCTTGTCTGTTATTACAACTAACTAATGTAATTGCGGAACATCTTGGAACTTGGTAGCCGACGGCGAATTGATTAGAGCCGTATTATGTATAATTGGGTTTATGCTCGTCGGTAATAGAATCATGACATGCTCAGTGGTGATCACCGTGTCAGGTTTGACTCGCAGTTGGTTGGCAAAACTATTTGTCACTATTATTCTAGGAGTAGTAATCTAAAACAGGAACAACGGCAGATCACAAGCTAGCAATGCCGAAGAAAATATCAAACACTAAATCTTAGTCTCTCTAACAAAAGTGCCAAATTTCTTCTTGTTTTTGTATATTCTACAATTTTAACCTATTTATGCATCTAAAACAATATTTACGTAGAAAAATTAATATTTTTTCCCTCCTAGTTATCGCAAGCTCAACATTGAGAATCAGACAGAATTAAATTTGTATGTCCAAGTCCACCAGAAGGTGCCTGAATAGATGAAACGTTTAGTATATGTATTAGTTAAAGATAACATTTATTTTGGAGACAATGTTTTCATCACTATTTCCATGCGAACTAATATTTTAATTTGATACGTTAGTTTTTGTCTATGACATAATTACAACGTTTAATTACAAATTTATGATCGTTTGAAACATATTCACTTTCGCTGATGTAGTTATCATATAACTTTCGCCTTCCCCACAAATCTGCCAAGAGCGCACGAGTGATCAAAAAATAATATTATTCTATTTTTGAATACATCTATTCTATTAATACGATTCTGGCGGATGTTTTCGATTACTGAAAAGATTGACCTCGTTTAACCTACTACTACTAAGTTTTTTTTGGAATCAAACGTTTTTGTTGCAAATAAGATAACAATGTCAAAACAATTTTGAAAGTTGTACCTAAGCAACATTAATAGAGTCTAATTGGTAGATGTAGGTGGGCATCCCAGTGAAACTATATTAAAATATAAATTTAAAAAAAAAAAACAGAAGAATTTCCGCTTTCCCGTAAGAATTTACTTCAATTCAAGATAAATATGATACAAACAAAATATTATACTTTAATGTACGCTACAACCGAAATTTCTCTTGATGATGATCTTATATCTTTCTTAAATGAATTTCTATTATATGATGATCCGAGCGCCATCTTATATTAACATATGTAATAGATTGGGCAATCAAAACAAAGAAAAAATCAGTGCCTACTCTCACCAGCCACACAGGAGTATGATGCATTTTATCTGCAGCTGCATGCACCGTCCATCGAGGATACTACCTTTCACCTACCTCTAAATCATATATACATTGGTGAGAAATAAGTTGTACTATTTTAAATTGTAAAAAAAAACAAAATTAAAATAATAAAAAGATTTAAAAAAATAATAATTCAAATATGCAACAACCCATTTCCCTTTTATGCTGAGTTTCGTCTAGTTGTTCAACATCATAAAATGATTAAAGACTATATCTAGACTTGAAAACGCTTTAATAATAAAATTGACCCCTGATAGTTTACAGTAAATGCTATTAATACAGGAGGGGGTGAGGTGGGTATAGAGACAGGTGAGGGGTTGAGAAATGAGCTCATTGAGCCCTGCTTGATTCTACCTCAAGTACAGAGGGGGTCAATGCCACTTGCTTTGTTTCGACTTTGGTCGACTTTAGGCTGCTACCTAGGCACAGGAGGGTCATAGGTAAATACCTGATTAATTGCTCCGTTCCTCTTGCCACCTGCGTCAAACTCAACTAAAATATCACAGCAGAAGGCAATTAGAGGTACAAGAAATTTCTAGTGAGGTCCTAATAGTTTAATTTACTCTTCTTTACTGCCAACCCGACTATTGTTGGGTAACATCACCTTTGTGCAATAGTAATTTCTGGATTTTTTGTCATATAATAATGCTGAATTTATTTCCTCGAATGTAAAATGTAACTCTCTTTGGAAGGAAGTTTCCTAAAAAAGGGTTAAAAATCTTTTTGCATGACAAAATAAGAACTGTAAAGCGTATCATATGCAGTGATATTATACAATACAAAGCATAGCTCCTGCGTATCCGATATATCTTCAGGCAGGAAACATCATACCCTGGAAATGATAAATAATTTCATTTATATGCAAATAACCCTTATCGACATAATGGAACTATACAGAAACCCATTGGCTAAAAGGTAATCTGTGCCGAGGCAGATCCTATTTAGATATATTGTTGATACCGTACCTGCCGTTTATACCTGTACCTGATACCATTTGTTCTTGTTTACGCATATAAATAAGTTAAGCTCATATCCCCCCCCCGGTATGCAATCGTTGAATTTTGAATCTGGAAATGATGAGGGATCATAGCTCGCCTAAACTTCGCCAAAGAACGTGCATTTCGTTCAGCACTCAACTTATAACGAAGTTCCGGCGAGTCTTCAGGGGGTTAAAGGGGGGGGGGTAGTTGTACTTCTTGTTTTATAAGTTTAGCGGAATGCTACTCCGATTTGAACGATCCCTTTCTACAATTTAATCTAACTTTTGTATCTCCTTAGTGGGAAAGTTTTTGCCGAAATATTCTTAAAAGGAGCCTTCCAATTCAAGATAATTAAATTCATTTTATAAAGTATGCTTCGTACTAGAGAAGGTTCTCGATGTTACGAATTCCGACTTGGTACTGATTGCCAGTTATGCCCACGGATAAGCGCTTTCGCATAGTTCATCGCTCGACTGTTAGCTTTTAATTTTAAAATATTCCACCTGGCTGTTAATGGGACGAAACCTAATTAATGCTTATCCTTCTCTTAGTCTAAGGTTCGACCTAATAAAACTGTTAAAATAGACTAAATGTGTACCAAAACCATCAGCAAAATCCCATGAATTCTTTTTATCTAGTTGATCAGTATCTTCTACGATAGTTTATAAAAATGATTTAAACGATCATACAAAGCTGTTTCTACGTTTTAAGTTATAATTAAATAATGTTTTGAGGTCATACGGTAGTGATTAGAACCTAGAAATTACATCCAAGCAGGTTTTAATAGTTTTCTTTATACAGGAATAAATTAGTTAATTACAATTTTTAATTGTGGAAAAGGTGAATAGTGACCAATATGATTTAGCAAGTGAAATAAGTTCTTTAGAACGACACATCGACTGTCTCTTGATCATTCCTTCATGTTTATATGTTGTAGTTTTTTTCATGCCTTATTTATATCGAAAAGTAGTCGGGAAAAGTATTTTAAATAATAAAAAAATATGGGCTCGTATAAATAATTGTATATATTCTTCTCCTCTATGTACTCTAACACGAAGAAACACTTATGATATGGGGTGAGAAATACTGCTGTTAGAAGAATCAATACCAATTAACTTCCTTTTCCATGGGGTTGATTCTAGAGTAATTTGTGAGCATGGCTGCTTCAATGTTTATTTCTGCTAAATAGCTTAAAGGACCGCGCAGAGTTTGTACCTCCTGGTACAAAAACGTTAACTGCTCAACGAGGACCTGGGAGGAAATGCAATCAGGTATCTTTGATTGATATGTTTAACCCTCCTATTCCAAAGTAATCATGTGGTCCTGACATGTTTTGTAAAGACGGGTGTAAAGAAATTTTGTATGGTTGTAATGTTTGAATACCGTATATATTGTGTAGCACACAAAATGGCTGTTTTATAAGTCCAAGGCTTTTCATTCCAGCCTGGGAACATGATGTATCTTACTCCTGCCTGAACGACACCTCCCCTAAACGGCACACACAGGCGGAATAATTAAATCTGGGAGCGGAAGGACCGGAGAGACAGTGTCACGCCAGAGCATGAATATTCAGGGGTGCTGTTTTATCTGGCCGCCTCACGCAGGGCTAACCTTTGATAGTCAGCCCTATCGACTGCTACCTCTCCACAAAGGCCCTTCGTCTCTGCTGCGTCAGTAAATAACCTCTAACCACTTTGGATACATCCTTGTCTGCCTTTGGCCTTCCCGCTTTTCCATGGAAAACTATTTCAGTGGCTTTTTAACCGCCCTTTTAGCTCCGAGAACACTTCATCAGCGATTCCCCCCCTGACCGACAAGGAGTCCTCTGATGGCGTTCCGCTCTTGAGAGTTTTATAATAGTACCGAAAATCGACTTCTCCGGAAAAGCTATTGACAATAATTTAACGACGTATAAATTCTGTACTTTCTGGTTATCTATTGGTCTGAGCGTCTGTGGCTCTCGCGCTCTTGGTCAGCCTCCATTGGCCGCTTTCCCTTTCGCAAGGTGACAACCATGTGGATTTCGGGAGGTCTCTGGGCTGTTTGTAAATACTGTATGAATGAGTGAGTGAATGAAAATTGTAAATATGGTATGAATCAGAACATTTATCACAATTACTTATTGCCCAATAAGATAGATTGTAAATTTATGATAATAAATTTTATGAAAAACGTATCTATTGGTAATGGTACCTTTGGCTATCATCTTGAAGTAAAACGGAATTGAGGCTCACCTGAAAAACTCACGCCTTGAGGATGTTTCCTCGCATTGTGGGTCTAGGAATACTGAAAATATTTCCATTTCCATAGTCTAAGATCGACCAAGGGCACAAGGACACAAATTTGGCCAATACGTTACCATTGTTGAAGCAAGTGGACTATAATTACGTTTTGATTTCCGTCGATTTGGTTTTTAACTATCAAAACCCGAAAAGATGTATGTCGTCCTCTCAAACCAACAAAACTATAAATTGTCTACTCACCAGAATGTGGATGGTTTTTTTCTTGAAATTGTTTTTCTTCTTGAAGGAACATTAGGAATAGGAAGTCCAAGTCGGAAGTTCAGCAATTTTTCTTAAATCTCGAAACATAACATTCCATTCAATCGGAGTCATAGGCCGAAAAAGGATCTAATAACGACACCGATATCTACTCCGATTCTGAACTTCTTTATTGTGCTAAAATTACAATCTGCTTTATTAGGCAATAATTAATTAAGATAAATGCTCTCATTCACACCATATTTACAATTCATCATTCACTCGCTCATTCATACATTATTTACAGACAGCGAGACCAGAGACCTCCCAAATCCACATGTTTTTCACCACCCTCGCATACGAAAGAGGATGCGGAGTCTTGAAAAGTCCCTAATGCTCCTCCGTCAGCCGCGTCGCTGGATACGAGCCAGTGGAGGCTGACCAAGAGAACGAGAGCCACAGACGCTCATGGCATGATTGGAGAA
Source organism: Acanthosoma haemorrhoidale (assembly GCA_930367205.1). Classification (NCBI taxonomy): domain Eukaryota; kingdom Metazoa; phylum Arthropoda; class Insecta; order Hemiptera; family Acanthosomatidae; genus Acanthosoma; species Acanthosoma haemorrhoidale. Next base: position 87,951,690 of record OV884015.1, on the reverse strand, counting down.
ACTGTCCATTGCTAGGACTCCCAATGTCCTAGCATTTATAGCAGGTCACGAGGCCACTGCCTGAATGAAATTACTATCACCAAATATCAACAAAATAATTTTCCTCGGCTTATTAAACTAGCACTCCTCCCGGTCACAACCAAAGATAAAACAGGATTCAAACATAGCTACCCCATGGAGGTCTAGCAGTCCCAAATTTCCCTTTAGAGAAGAGCAGTATGTCTCGAAGCTACTCCTCGTGACAAATCGCTTAAAGTCATGTACCGGCAGTAGGTTATTTATTCCGAATATAGGTGTCCATTTAGCAGATCTACGTGGAGTTAATGGATTTTCGGCATGCGAGGTAGTCACAAAGCTCCCTTGTCGGAGAGTCTTTTTCCGTGGTTGATCCGTTGTTAGACCGAGGAAACTCAATTTCTGAGGGATCCGTCATGCTCGCATTTAAGTTCTTAAGTGGAGTCGTTTCTAGCGGCTAAAAATCAAATGTTGTTGGCGACGACTAGTAACAAAAATCTATCTTTGTACTTTTCATGGTTTCTTTAAACGTCCCCTTTTGCGCCTCCCAATTGCTCACTGAAGTGTAGATCTCTTCCCGGCAAGGAAAAGGCATCAAGGGATCAAAGGCGAACCGAAAATTATTTTTCTGGTTCGACAACCTTCGGGTGTATTTTTAGATTTTACTGAGGAAACCGTTTGATATCCCTTTATCCCTATCTATCCTTTATCCTGTATAATGCTGTGCCGATTTTTTTTCCACAATTTTTGATGTTTTTTATTTATTTTAGCCTGTGGCTAGAACAACTGTTTCATGAAATGAAATGTCAGGGCTCAAATCCCTGGAATTGGCAGTGAATTCATTTACATAAATTGAAGTGGGTTGTACTCTGTCAACCTTTTTGGCTCTAGACAAGAATACTTGAAATTAACATAGTACACAGTATTATGCTTATGTAGATGTAGCTCTTTTCAGACTCATATCATTTGAAGTTATCATACTGCATTCGTTACTATTACATAAATCAATAATTGTTGTATATTTATTTATTTATCACCCAAGACTATGTATGGACAGATGAACTTTTTTTTTCTATCTCTCCGTTCCAAATTTGTTTTTCCAAGCGAAGACTACTTCTTAATTTAAATATGGCCCCTGTGCCCATAATTTACTTCAATGTTCACTAAAATATGCAATGTATGTGTGAAAGGATACATGTTTTCTTAACAGTAGTATTAGTTAATATGCGACGTTTATGTTAACTCTTCCTCAAAAGGTTACCCAGAAGTATCTTAATAGCCCACATTTTCACGATTGTCCATAAGCCGTGCTAGGTTTTTTCTTCATAGATCAGGTATCCACCACCCAATTTAATTTTTTTAATGAAATCTTGTATTTTTTATTTTGGTTAATTAATTTAACGATGACTAAATAGCCTGGAGATGTGTAACTAATGCCTTCACTGTTCCAGCCCGGATGCTTAAGAAGCCTTGTAATTTCGTAGGCAACGGTTAAACTGGAATCCAGTTGATCTGATACGACATTAGTTCGTAGTGATTGCAGTACAATCGAAAGTTTACAAGTAACGTTAACAAACGTGCACGTTGCCACCAAACGGTTCCAATGGCCTGGTACAGGAAGTGAGAGTAAAACTAAACGGCACGATTTCTTTTAGTCTTTTCGATTTTATGCTTTCGGCATTTCTTCCTCTTCCTCGGTTTCTTCTTGTTTTTCCTTTCGTTATGGCGTTTTGAGTCGTTATTTATTATTTGAATGTTAATTTATTATTTGTCTGTATAAATTAATTAATTATTGTTTCTAACACTTCAACGGGACCCCGAAAATCTTATGATGCCCTTGTATAGAAAATAAGAATATATTCTCTTATGTTCATAATTCAAATAATTTCGTGGACAGTCGTTCATTTTGAGATGATGTATACTATTTATTTACGGATTGTTTTTAGAGTTTTGCCGGAATGTGTCATCTTCCAGTTGTCACTTGTGTTTTTTTACTAGGTTGGTAGATCTCCCAGATCTTCTTGCAGAGTCGATGCTAAGTTTCAATATTCTCACATCTATTCTATATTCAGATAGAATATCCTGAGTTCTGATGTTCTGAGTTTTATGTCCGCTATTCTTTTACTCTCAGAACTACTCTTTTGCTCTCAAGCGGTTGAAGCTAACCCAAACCAGACCCATTCCATCTGATAAAATCTTTAGTGAAGCCGAGGATTGAAGCAGGATGGCCACCAAGCCCCTGAGCCGGCAACATTGCTCTGCTTTTTCCAGTACAATTTTGATTATATTTTTTTTTCAAATAATTATTATTAATCAGGAATTCAATATTTATTTTTATGGATATTGATCGTTCAGTGTCTTCATGTTCGTAACTATAAAAATGTTGTACAATTATCGCGCCCTATTGAAAATGATTTTTGTGTAGATGTATTTGTTGGAATATCGGGTTGTGATGAATGAAAGTTAGACTTCCATTGAACAACTTTTTAACGTAATATTTCCGGCTTCAGAAGGTCCCTGATAACAAAAAATAAAAGAGAGATGCTGAAAGTATTGTGACGATTGTTACTGACACTAAAAAAAGTGGAGTATAAATAGGTTTTTAAATATAACATATTTGAAACAGTTCATCTGTTTTAATTTTTAGTAGTATAATAAGGTGAAACAATAATTAGCAAGAATATGCCGGGGATATAAATGAGGGTATTTTTTGAATGATTACAATGTATACATTATACAATATGATATTATACACACATTATTTATAATATGAGTAAAATGAGTATGTATGTTGTAAGAAAATGTAGAAAATGCAAAAAGTAAATCGAGCTTGATGTAGGTAAAATAAGAGGTGAAAAAAATATTCACAGGAGTGGTAGTGGTACATTAAGCAGACACCAAAATTATTGCAGCAACGAGCTAAAGTAGCCACAAATCATGAACGGATTTGAAATTACATATGTCGGGTCGTCACGAGGGGGGTTTCTAGTTACCCTAGCCCTGGTTACGAAGTGAGGGTTGATTAAGTTTATAACCTGACTCCATTTTTGATAGGTATGTGTCCCGACAATGCACTATGTTCAGGAGAACAGGTATAGGGTAGGTAGTTTGTGTGGTCTTGGAATGACCACAAATTCACACTCGGTATCTGAGGGTAGGCGAAATCCGTGCGGATCCCAAAGGCTAGTGTGAACAGGAGAGAGGCAGACTGAATCGCCGTGGGGAACACTGCTTGACAAGTTCACAGGGGCGCGACAACCGTTGTCCACTAGGGAGAGGTCTCTCCCAAGGAGGTGCTAGATTTAGCGAGACGAAGGCAGAGTTCCCACTAGGAAGGTGTGGGGTCTGACAACGCCGGACTAAAACGTAGCGAGGTGAGGAGAGAGAGATGCAGAGGTTTTCATAATAAAGAAGCCAAGTTTCGAGTTCACGTCAGAGCAGCCACGAGCCAGTTAGTTGTCAGGGGAATAATATACAGGCCCCAAACCGCCGTCTTAAATACCCAGCTGGCTTCGTCTGTAGCCAATCAGCTCTGGTTTTGTATCACCCAATGCCAGTTGAGTATGTGGTTTTCTTTGTTCTCTGACAAAGAGATATGTCACCGATACGTGACCCGGGTAAGGGTCTCTCGGCGGGTTGGGTCGCTTAGTACCTGCTACTGGTGGCTGGTTCCCCAGCTCATATTACTAATTGGCTCACAGCTGCATGTTTATTGTTTACCACATTTATAATGATTTATATTTTGGTAATGTTATTTACATTTGTTTACAATATATATGCAATTTTATATACATATACAATGATCATACAAAGGGTGATTTATCTTAAGTAGTTAGCGGTCGCTACAACATATATAAATTTAACTATAACAATTATGTATATCATTAACATAGGTCAACATCAGCTAATTGATAGATGTTTTAGTTTCATCTAGAAAAGCTAATCAATAAATATTTTACAGAAATTCTCATGCTTTTCAGTCACTCACTGTGTGTCTTTGCAGTGGTCCTCCTCCAAGATAAAAACACAGTTTTATAAGAAGGTTCCATTTGATATAAGGAAGGTAGAAGGATAGTGAACTTCCCGCAAAAATAATCATAAAGTTTCAATAATCACTTGGTATATTATAGAGCGGTGACAATTATAATTTTGTAAAACCGCTCTTTAGATTCCTACATGCCAGCACCATAACTCGCCTCCAGAGCTTCCAGAACAACATCCTGCGAACGGCACTGTGGCATACCCCTTTTCGTGAAATGAAGGCTTCCGACATGCACGAAAAGTTCGAGCTCCCCACCATCACCGAAGCCATCAGACGACGTCACATCAAGTTCTTCGACTCGATGAAGCACAGTCTAAACCCTTTCTTCCGAGACATGACACCACCACCGCTACCGCCACGATGGAAACTCACAATATCGAGTAAAGCAAAATAAATGGTTGACATCACGGTGCTTGGCCCACCAACAACAAGCCTCTAAGGGGCACCCTCACTGATGTCAGACTAACTACGACTGCACTACATGCCTAGAGAAGACTCTAGGCCCAGACACCAGTGGACTCTCACCACTGTACCGTAACAATCAACCTCCACCGAGGATTCCCACACTCCTTACTCCTCTCACACCACCTTCAAGCAGGTCCTCCTAGTACAAGGATCCGATCACCCTAAATATTTTATATTTATCCCTCATCCGAAAATTCTAACTAGAGAGCTTAGGGGGGGAAAAAAAAAAAAATTTGTATGTTTCGCACCGACCGTCATGGTGCCTCTGTAATATAACAGAAAAATTGTAGAGGCAATGAATCTACTTGTTTCTGATTAGCTGCCTGCTTCCACACCTTTTGTTTTATCGACAATTCTCGTAAATGAGTATCGAAGCGTAGGGTTTTCGCTTGTTATAGTATTAATGGTTTGTGCCAACTGTACAAACGGTTTCCTAATTTCTTTATTACTTTTTTTCCCCATATTTACTTCCAAAGGCTCCATTTCAACCTTTCATTAAAAGCTTTACCAGATACATCAAAGTAAGCTTCATTACTTTTATTTATTAACTCTCCACAACTAAGCCTACCAGAAAACTCTCTTTTCCAGTTCACCAATTTTTTATAGAGTTATCTATCAGCATTAAAAAAAAGGTGTTTACAAACTTTTAATCAGAAACTTTTAAACATACATACAAAAACAGCTTCTCCGAGAAAAATATTTCTCTGAAACACATTCGGACGCGCCCATTGTCCATACAACGCTCAGTGAATCGCCTAGTACAAGCTAGGTGGAAAAAAATTTAAAGAATCCATTAATTGATGATCCCATGACAATAACAACCCCCCACAATTTTGAGGAAATAAATATAAGTTTCTTTTATTATAAAGAACTTCCTACTTTTTCTTTTGGTTTTAGATTTCAATATTGAAGTGAAAACCCCCGAAGTATTCCTACGCACCACTGTTTATTGAACTTCAAATTCGTAATCTACACCCCGTAAAACAGTAATCACCCGATTTTCGTCTACATAGATCTGTTATTCCGCCACCATCGCGATGGTTTAAACTGAGAGCCTCGAGTTTAATCTTACTCTTTCACTTAATGAACATAAATTAACTATTTCTAATGTAAACGCTCCCGTTAAATCAGTTATCTTATACACGTGGTTGAACTACATTGGAGAATGACTTCCATTTATGATAATTGTGGAAAGGGCCACAATGCCTAGTCACTCGGCTATTGATAAACCCACGCTTCTACCGAGCGGGCTGTCGAGTTATCTGCTCCAGACAGGTCTCCAGAGGCAAATCCTGGAATTGAAATTAGCTAGTTCTGCTATAGTTTATATATATTTAGAACTTAACACTGAAGAGAAGGATGACGAAGTTACAAATTGTTGGAGAAATCCGATAAACAGATTTTTGCCAAATAGGTTTCAATTTTTTAGGATATAAAATTCATTTTATCTAGCCACAAAATGATTACGTTTTAAATGCTGTTGTTTTTCAAAACCAGAAATTACCATGCGTGTAATTAGTGTTTTTATTTTGAAATATAGTTATCTCCATAAGTTTATTCTATGCCGTGAGTGTATAAATGAGTTTAAAGTGTCTTTCGGCATAGGTTCATGAAGAAGATTTGTTACGTTTTCATGGAGTTTATTCATGGACACTATTTCGACTATGATGTAAACGTGAAAAGTCAAAATAGTGAGTTATTCATTCAATGTAAGCCCACAACTAGAAATTAAACCATAAGACATGAAAATTGGTCAACGTTTAAATCTCTTTCTGCTTTTATTGTTGTTGTTTTTTTAAATCATAACATAAATTGGCGCCATAGAATTTTTTCCTGAGACAATTGCGAAGGTGATAAATAATGCGGCAGCTTATGGAACTTGTAAGCAGTTCTTCTCTCACGGACTAGTCATAACTGTATGTATAAACTTAGGCTTCCCGTGCTCACTGACGAGGTCTCTGCTCCAGACAGGCTCAAGGAAACTCATGTAAATTAGCTAGTTCGGCTCTAGTTTGTCCCTGGCTGGAAACCACCGTCAAATACCCGTCAAGGATCATCGCCAAAGTATTCCAGGTGGTCCCTTGTCGGCGTAACAAACCATGAAAATTGGAGTACCAACTTTATGAATGCCACCCTTTCTTCTCCCGAGCGAGTGCCGGGACAAACTTCCTTATAAAGAGTCCCATTCCAGGAGAGGAGTTCCCGCACTCCTTTTCCGTCTCTGCTGAATAAACATGGAACCTCTCGATTTACAATGCCGCCCAGGTCGTAGTGTTTAGCACAAACCCGCATGTGCCTCTTAATAGAGTGGCAAATTATAATTTATTGGCTCAGTTGTCATTTTCACCATTCTATGTAAATCGTGCGGTCTACAGTGACCAACTGTTACTAAGTTTAAAACGTGTGGTTCTATTCAAGAAAGGTAATACAATTTAGCACACAGTTTTGAATTGTAGTTGTTAAAGTTCATTCCTTACTAAGCTGATGAAAAAGTTCATTCTTCGGGAGGTTTACCATTTTCCTGGAGTTTTACTTATGAAGTTTAGGCCTAGTCATCTCTATTACCTACACCACGACCTCGCCTCCTTTTTATATTTGTAGACCTCCCAGTCGCCTCAATAACTTCAATTATCTTTATTAAATTTAAATTTGTTGGATATACCCTCATGTATATCCATATACATATGTATATATTTTATTCTGAAATTACTTTCATTACACACTTCGTTTAATATCCCATTATGAGATGGGTTGATCAAATATATGTATTGTTATTGTTTAATTTATGACCTTCCGTTATACAGGCAAATAATCATTTTCCTTTCTTTACGGTGCTCCTCAAATTACGCAGAATATAAATTAAAAAAATAAAACTTATTCCTGCTATTGCATTTTGACCTAAAGCGTAGTTCCTAGTTCCGAATAATGTAAATTTTTGGCTGATAATATGAGTTTTACCATTTTTAAATACAACTGTAAGTCACGTATAATGTATATCATTATGCTTGTTTATTCGATTATATAATTTCTATAAAATAACAAAACCTGTATATAATGTAGTGATGCTACAGGAAATACAGAATAATTTGTTAATGGATTCACTTGAGGATCTATAATTGTATATAATTGTCTGTAAATTTAAAGGGGCTATGAAGAAAAAAAAAAAAAAAAATACAACTGTGCCTGTTTCAAAAAAAAAAAATGTTAGAAAAATGAGGTTTTTATTGTTATATATTTTCGGTATGGTCAATATAAACCCTGTTGCGGTGGGGACTGAGAAGTGACCACGGTCCGAGAAGAGTCGGTGTATTGATCATGGTTGCAAGAGCGGACACCACGGCATATTTAAACATGCATGCTTCTGAATCGCTCAACTTGGTTTTGTATTCAAGACATCTTATACTTACTGAGGACTATCTTCACTCTTATTTTTCCTGTTCAAATTTACTATTTCAGTGTTTTCGGAGAACCACAAACGCACAGTACTAACCAAAAACTTTTCCGAATTTAAAACTACTCTACCGGTGCTCTTGTTAGGGAGAAGTGTCCATAAATAGTTCCTCGTTTCCTTATAAATAATTCAATCATCGTTGTTTACAAATCAAACCTTTATTCTTTTAGTGATTAAATACAAAAATTAATTTGGAATGGTTAGTATCATCTTTAGTTATCATTATTTTATATCGTTATAATCTAAACTTAATTCACTATAAAATTTATTATGCACAAGTTATTAAAAAGTTTTTTGGTATAAAAATAAATTTAATGTCTACAGAATAACTATATAAAAGAATGTTATACAACTGAATTAAAATGAGGTCTTTTACCTTGGTCTTTACTGACTATTTAATTCTGAAGGAATTCATTCAACATTGAAATGATACTGATCAGTTACAATACGTATAGAATTTCCGTTTACTGTTTTATTCTGTACCTTAATTATTGTTCATTGGGAGTTGTTTGAGTAGCGGGGTCGTTTGATGTTTCCTTTCTTATGTCCATACAAATACTTTTCATTTATTGAGGCACTTAGAAATTTTAACTCTTGGGAAAAAAAACAAACAGATAGTGCCCTTTTTTTCAGAACTTCCACTCAATGAATAAATATTTATCGTCAAAAGGGCTTGACTCAGATGTGACACAATATATTGCTATGATAAATCTCATTGAGTCAGAATTGAATTCGGTTTGATAGTGAGAACAGTTCAAAAAAATCTATTAAATTCAATACACTATTAAGTTTATATATACGTTAAAAAGGTCACAGCGATTCTAACACTTTTTTTAATAGACTGCTTTTGGTTTAGGATTCACAATTCATTCGTATCGCCTTCATCTTGTCTATTAAGAATCAAATGTGGATGCTTGTAACATTACGTTACCTTCGAAATACCTGGTAAAAAATATTATTCCGCGAGACTACGCCTCGTACCTTTCGTTTTATAACTTCGTACAAAAGTATTTTGCCTGCTCGCTAATGAATGATGAAACTGTCATGCACGTTGTTTTTAGGATTTACCTAAACTATGTAATATGGGTACTCTCCGGAAGAAATTCAGTAATTGTTTGTGTGGATATAATAAAATTGTTTAATATTAAAATGAAATATATAAATACTATTAAAATAGCTTTAGAAATTTCTTATTATATTATAAATGAAGGCAGGGAAAATCCGTTAAATAAAAGAAAAATACGCTTTACAAAAGGTCATATCTTTTTGTGCCATGAATGAAAATTGTATTAATTTCCTTCTGAGGGAATAAACGCATGAAAGAGAAATATATAAATAGCTGTTTAACCACCTCTCTATAGGTTACAAGCAAATGCTCCTTTTTAAAAAAGTTTTTTTTAATGTTATTTATTTTCTCTTTGACGCTGAGGGCTGGCTTACTTTCATACTTCTTTTGTTCAAGAATCTTCATTTCTCAATAAAATGATACAAACATTAAAAATGATCAAATAGGAGAACCTACTACTACTATGCTAGAACCTAACCTACTGTAATAGAACAACCTACCTACTGCAGTAAAACACACAAGCAGGTTAAAAAAATACATGTGGTAATACCGAAAAACTTTCATATTACTCTTTATCGATCTATCCGGAAATAAATTCCGACCATCCTCCGATGTTTATAAGCTTTCATACTAAAAATTATACAGTAAATGAACAGAGCATTTCTAATTGCTAATGTTGTCTTTAAAAATCAATCGCTATTGCCATAATGTGAGGCATCTTCAATTCCTGCTTTTGGTTGAGCTTTTTTCCAATACCTCGGAGACCACAGTTGCACATAAAAGGAAAAACGAAAAGTTACTCTGACCCCTACAGACCGATAAGCCTACCAAAAACCTACTAAATCATTCGTCATTGAGTAATTAACCATCTCACTCTTGCTGACTGCCTAACAAATCATCAATTTGGCTCCATAAAAAACTACTCATCGGTTCATCATATTCATGTAGTTACCGAAAATATGATTTTTTTGAAAACAAAATAGGCATGTCATAGGAGCATTTAACATTTTCAGGCACCAGAGGCTTCCCTACTAGCTACAAAGTAGCTGATATATATATATATATATATTGTATTTATTTTTTCTAAATAGTATTTTACCAATTATAAATAATCGAGTTATGATAATTGGGCGAAATATTATATTACGGGTATTCAATTCAATTAAATGGTTTTGCGAGCGGTCAAATGTGCCTTGGAGTCGACTGTACAGGGGGTGGTTAATTTAGAAATGGATGTATGAAGTTGACAATTTGTGTGTAACCATTCATAAAAGAGCATATTTATATTAATTATAAATTCATTGTCACTATCCTATTCGCCGATTTTTATAAACTTTCATACTATAAATTATACAATAAATGAACAGAGCATTTCTAATTTCTAATATTGTCTTTATAATCATCCTGCTATGTTTCCTTGGCAGTTGTATTGTGTGAAGAAAATAGACATAGGAGTGATCAGAATTATCCGTGAAAGGTATACAGAGCCTGTGACAGGGAGGTAAGGGGTCATTGTATAACACGGGTCAAACGTGCTTAATCGATTGTCTGAATATGTATGTTGCAGTTGCCATATACAGACCCTGACATTTATATTATAGTCGCAACTGTGGGGCTATTATGGGCTGTTATCCCATGGAGTATATTGCTCGCATTGAGGTGGCCAACGGCTGAAGTCATTCTTTGATTGGAGCTAAGGACAGTATTCAGTTCTTGAAGGTAGTATCCATCGTGGATTTGTGAGGTCTCTGGCCTGTTTGTAAGTACTGTATGAATAAGCGAGTGAATTGTAATTATGGTATGAATAAGAATATTTATAACAATTACGTATTGCCCATTTAAATTTACAGATAATTATATATACATATAAAAGATAAAGACATACCAAATATTCGGCCAATATCAGGACAGATAATTTTTAGGTAACCCAAACTATTTGCTAACTAACTAATTCTAAGCCGTTAGATGCTTATTTTTTATCTTGTTTGTCGTTGTTCTTTTAAAGCATAGCAATGCCGCTTGCTTTATCCCCCTCCCACATGCCTGTCTGTTTCAGTGTTCTATTTTACTCCCATTTAATTTTTAAAAAGTCCATTAATGCCAACTAATGGCCGTAAGTAATCAAATATTTGGAAATTTTAAAAGCAGTAGGTACTCAAATTTAATTTCCATGACTATTACTGACTATCTTTACCATTTCCAAGCCAGGAAATATTAGTGACAATGTTATATTATTTATCTTTTTTATTATTTATGATTATTGTTTTTATTTACTACACTACACGGCCTAATTAATTCCAAAACGACAGATACAAGACAAATACAGCAACAAGAGATGAGTTGTGAATAATGAAATTTTATACTGACGGATATTGGTCATTTTTTTTTTAAACTGAAGGGTTTGCACAAGGATGAAGTCAGCTCCATTTTCTACCTTTTTGAGTTGAGTTACATGTCACATCTTATGTAAAAAAAAAAAAATCATTTTTTCGTTTGGTGATAGAACGATGTTGCTCCGGGCGTTAGTTCGTTCCCTTTATTTCTCAACAGATGTAGAAACTAATGAAGAATATCCCGACCAATAAAGATTATATTTTAACTAAAACGATACCATGTATGAAACAATAATTTCCTTATATTTTTCTTGTGATTTAATAAAGTTTATGATAAAAAAAAAATGTTTAAATAGATTAGCCCACCTTTGGTTCTAAAACGAGTCAGATCCAAAATTTAAAAATTCATCATTCATTACTGATAAATATTTTTTGGATTTAAATACTGCTTAATAATTTGATACCACATAAAACATTTGCAAACAAAAACTTAAGTAACCTTAAAAATTCGATTTTTAAACAGTTTTTTTTTTGTTTCCCAAAAGTTAGAAGAATGGAGCGTCCCTCTTTTTCGCGGAAAACCTTTCAATTATCCTTCAATACAACAAATATTACCAAATTTACTAATTTTTAAAGGATAATTAATTTGTGTTTGTGAGGTAGTAGGTTACTAAATAATGGAGTCTTCTCAGAAGTCCCATTCATGGATTCTCTCTATGTTTGCTTTGGGATCAAAGACAAGATCAGGATCCCACAGGGGATTACGGGCTCGGGTGCCTTGGTGCTACGCCCAATGCTGTGGGCCATTAGAAATCTAATTGAATCTATCAGAATGCTGTTTTGGTTTATTTGAGTCTATCTCAAGATGATTTTTGTTCGTAATTGCAATTTTAAAATAATACTAGCTCATATCATCGTGATATGAGTCACCACTTTTTAGGTGGAATTGAAATGTTAATAATGCTCCTGGGATGAAACGGTTTTCAGACCCTGCGTTAACAATTATCATCCTTGTTCCTTCGTCAATTTTTTGTTTAATAGCCCGACTGTGTAATCTTCTCCCTCCAAAAGGGCAAAAAGTCCTAGCCAAAATCATTTACTATAGGAGGGCAAGAGATCTCTATGTACTATATGGGTATAAAAATGGATAGAAATTTCTCTACCGATTTTAGAAATAAAATAGAAAAAATATGACACAACTCTTGCCGGATTTCGCTCGTGTTAACTTCACCCAACATGTCACATCGTCTCAAACTGATTATATATATAAATGTGTCCTCCGGCCAGCTCTGCTGTACGGACCCAGCTATATATTATATATCGTCACTTGAGTGACAAATCAGCTGAAAGTCATATATAGGGATCATAAAAAGGGTGGTCAGACATACCTCTCTCCAGAGATTAACCAAAAAGTTAATTAAAGTTTTTTGACTCGTTGCAGCACCTGACAAACCCAGTATTTAACACTATGACCCCACCACCCACATCGATGGCAACAAGCTTTCCAGGCAAACTAGTTTATGTCAGGGTTAGTTTAGGTTAGTATTAGCACAACTCATTCTTAAGGTGATCCCTATCACTTCCTATGTTCACACGCCTTCTATTCTGTACATCAGCCTACCATAGAAAAATTCTTTAAACCTAAAGATACGCTACTGTAAATATAATAAGCGCGATGCCCATTTATGTAAAGATTCAATATTGTGGAATATGTTAATCAATCTGCATATATTAAATAAAGGGTTTGGAAACAAAAAAAAAAAATCAATGGGTGTAGTTTTTTATGTGTTACGTGGACGTTATGCACTAATCTGCGAATAGCTTATTCATCAAAACTGTTAATATTTACTTTAATTTTTGGTTCTTTTCTTGGCTTCTTCAAAACTTGGTTTGAAACTCCTATCTACAGCTTCATTTACTTGTACGATTTTTCTCTGGGTGTGTTAAGAGATACCAGCTGCCGTTTCATAACAATATTTTTGAATGAAATGTTTTACCTCTACCCAGTTTATCTGACAAAACTGTTTTTTTTTTAATAAACTGTTACAAAGTAGCTTTATAAAAAATCTGTTAGATATTACTTTGATAAAAATTCTTTTGGAAAAAAGTGTTTTATTTAACTAAAATAATAGAGGGGAGAATTCCACGTGTTAAGAGCGTACGTATAGGATTGCGAAAGTACTGGTGTAACAGTGACGCGTCACCTAATCTCGGTTCGTAGCTGTTGTGACCTGCTCCACTCTCTTGAGCGTTACCGGTACCACCCCGTGGCAGTAGCAGTTCCATTTTCCATAAATTTATTTATTTATACAGGCTAAACCTAGCTAAATATAGAACATAATTTAATTGCATTAATCATTTAATTATTTTACATTTAAACAAGTATTACAATTGAATATAAATATATAGGTAATATACAGATAAATATAAAACGACAAAATAAGTATGTGGGATCTGACAAATGATATAAATGTAAAATATGTATTTATATATATATATGTAATTAAAAAAGCAAACAAGAAAAGAAAACTGAAGGCAAAGGCATGTTTCATTCTCATTCTTAGCTGTGACAAAGTAAAGAGTTTAGACACTGCACTGGACCGGTACCGGTAATTTGTCACTGCTACAATGGTGTGACAGTAGCAGTTGGAGCTGTTACAGATTTTTACTGGGCCTTCACATCCCTACGTATGTTTTAACTGAAGTGTAATACTTTGAAGGGGGAGCATGAGGGGAGAGGGGAAGAATTTTGGGCTAGTGCGCATCTCTCTTCCCGCTAACTCACCCGCAAACTCAAGTTAGACACACTGCCTGAAATATTGTATTTCTAGTCTCTAGTAGTTTATACTAGAGGTATTTAATATTACCTTGGGTTAATATAGTAATAAATGATTCTTATTGATTTGGGATTTTCAATGCGTATTACTCAATTACTTCCAACCAACTATTTAAGTTAAATGTGATTAGCTTCGGGCTTAGATACAGAAATTGTGAGGAAAAAAACAGAAAATTAAATAAATCCTTCTTGTTTTTTGAATTATTAACATGTTAGCATGATTACTTACCCCAATTCAAAAAATATTTCTTCAAAGCTTATTAAATAATTATTTACACTAGTGCATGGTTGAACACCAAATAAGTTGATTATTTCTTTGTTGTTGACAGCCTCCGGGGCATTTTCATCCCCCTCTCTATTCTATAGAATATTTTTTTTCGTCTTACGTTTTTACTATACTACCTATATTGAAATACGTAATCCGTTATAATTTATAGCGTAAAAATAAGGGTTATTTAGTGTTTCTCCGTCTTACGTTTTATCATATAAGAGATAAGGGTAGACCATAGTTGAATTTGACCAACAAACAAAAATCGTATCAAAGAACAAACCAAAAGAGAAAATCTTTCCTTTATTCATAAAACAGATGACTGGTTCCGGCACGAGGGTTGGCGAGCGAGCATGATGTGGAACCCCCTAGTTTTCATAAAGGAAAAAAAGGTTGACAGATCAGCAGAGATGAAACCAAACTCAAAATTACAGCAATGGAAACAAATTGACATATGCCAGGCGATTTTGTGACAGTAAAAAGCTGTTATGGTCAACCATTTGACAGTTTGAGATGGAACGTTAGGCACGCTTCTCCCCTCACGCTGTTCTAGGATTGTCAGGCGATCAAATTCTCAATTTTCTTTTCCTACATCCCATCGTCATCTTCTCGTCTATTTGAACACGATCTATATATCATGCTATACTTATGCAAAAGAAACTTCAATTCTCTATGATCTGGCCACTGACTCCGTCACACTCTCTTCAAATGCTAAGAGAAGACTCGGAACAAATCGAAAATGAATCTTACCGTTTCATGTTTGATTAGCATACGCTGAAGTTACAAGAAACAAACTATGACCCTCATATTTACAACTTGATAATAAGTGTTACCACAATACCGATTCTGCTGTTTTTCTTCAACTTTAATTTTAGTGTATTCACTTAGATGATTCAAAACCTTATTGTATGTATCTATTTTACAACTTGATAATAAGTGTTACCACAATACCGATTCTGCTGTTTTTCTTCAACTTTAATTTTAGTGTATTCACTTAGATGATTCAAAACCTTATTGTATGTATCTATTTTACAACTTCATAATAAGTGTTACCACAATACCGATTCGACTGTTTCTCTTCAACTTTAATTTTAGTGTATTCACTTAGATGATTCAAAACCTTATTGTATGTATCTATTTTACAACTTGATAATAAGTGTTACCACAATACCGATTCTGCTGTTTCTCTTCAACTTTAATTTTAGTCTATTCACTTAGATGATTCAAAACCTTATTGTATGTATCTATTTTACAACTTGATAATAAGTGCTACCACAATACCAATTCTGCTATTTCTCTTTAACTTTAGTGTATTCACTTAGATGATTCAAAACCTTATTGTATGTATCTATTTTACAACTTGATAATAAGTGTTACCACAATACCGATTCTGCTGTTTCTCTTCAACTTTAATTTTAGTCTATTCACTTAGATGATTCAAAACCTTATTGTATGTATCTATTTTACAACTTGATAATAAGTGCTACCACAATACCAATTCTGCTATTTCTCTTTAACTTTAGTGTATTCACTTAGATGATTCAAAACCTTATTGTATGTATCTATTTTACAACTTGATAATAAGTGCTACCACAATACCAATTCTGCTATTTCTCTTTAACTTTAGTGTATTCACTTAGATGATTCAAAACCTTATTGTATGTATCTATTTTACAACTTGATAATAAGTGCTACCACAATACCAATTCTGCTATTTCTCTTTAACTTTAGTGTATTCACTTAGATGATTCAAAACCTTATTGTATGTATCTATTTTACAACTTGATAATAAGTGCTACCACAATACCAATTCTGCTATTTCTCTTTAACTTTAGTGTATTCACTTAGATGATTCAAAACCTTATTGTATGTATCTATTTTACAACTTGATAATAAGTGCTACCACAATACCAATTCTGCTATTTCTCTTTAACTTTAGTGTATTCACTTAGATGATTCAAAACCTTATTGTATGTATCTATTTTAAACGTTTGAGGGAATTCAGGCAATCCACGGACAAGTACATGAAAATCGAGTTATGCGTTCGCCAGGTTGAATAGTTTTTCTTTACATTATTACCATTACATATTTATGATATTTAAATAAACCTTTTTCTATTTTGTTGTATACGAAATTAAAGTAAATCTTTAACCAATACGTAAAGCTTCCCCTTTTTCTCAGTATTTATTCGGTAGAATGTTTTTTAAAATGCCGAATGCGCCATTCCCTTTTTCACGTTCTTCTAAGGGAAACAATAGACTTGACGTTTACTGCCCTGCGTGGTTAGAAAACCAATCAGTTGTCTTTGGGAAGAGTCACGCAGGCGAATAATATTCCCTTCTGAATAAATGCCTCCAGCCTCTCCGGTGTGTCGGCTGAATACTTAATGGTATGTACTGTGATTTTGCTACGTGAATATGGCCTTTTATAATTTATTTATATAATAATACACAGTCATTGCGGTGCACCGCTCATCCCTATAATCCTCCTTGGAGACTGAAACGGCAGTGGCCTCGTGACCTGGTATAAATGCGTGACAGTGGGAGCCCTGGCAATGACCAGTTTCTCCAATCATGTCCTGAGCGTCTGTGGCTCTTGCGCTCCACTGGCTCGTATCCGGTGACGCGGCTGATGGACGAGCGCGGGGGACTTCCCAAGACTCCACTTCCTCTTTCGTATGAGAGGGAGGTGACAAACATGTGGATTCGGGAGGCCTCTGGGCTTTTTGTAAATATTGTAAGAATGTGACCTGATATAAAGAACTGTTAAACGTCATAAATATTACGGGACCGAGGATTGGATTCTTAAGATTTTCTTCGCGAGGCTGGTTATTGTTGGGGTCCACTCATCCTCGTAAGGATTAAATTAAGTGGGTTCTTGAAAAAAATCCTGTCTATAATAGCGAAATGAAGGCTGAGAGGTAACAGCATGGTGTTAACCCCCTTGTTACCTCTTCATGAGGTGTTGTCCCAACAATTAGTGCTTTGTCAATGTTGTTTCATGAGACGGTGGGAAGGACCATATACACAATTTATATATAAATAGTTAATGCTTGGACACAAGCTAACATAACAATGTCTATTTTGGAGATTCGAATTATTTATTTATAATTTTATCGTTAAATAAATTAATAAAGTCGTAATAAAGCGATTAATTTTAGTTACAAAATACTAAATTGAAACCTCGTTTCAAGTGCTATTGCGTGATTAGAGTCATTCGTTAAAATTTTCAACAATGGGCAACAACGTAGTTTTGATATTTTTTTTATTTATTTATGGTTCATCGCACTATTAAGATTTGAAAAATAGTTATTTCATTCTTGCTCTTCGTCTTCTGTCAAACTATGTGAGTCTTTTATTATGAAAATATAATTGGTTTTCCGAATGAATAAAAAAAGGCTTACACATTGTAGTGTCCCTGGTTTCTTATGAATTAGCTACAATACCTTAATTACTATATAAAAATATACATTCTATAATAATCAATTGCGTCTTATTTAATTCTATTTTTAAAGCATTGCTAATATCGATTATATTAGCCTCTTATTTTTCTCTATTTGATTGCATTCAATCATGAGTAATAAGAGATATCCAAGTTTATAGGCTCTTCAAACTAACAGCGGTTCTGCTCCCGAGGTGGTCATTCGAATGTCTTCCACAAGCAATTGAAGTTTGCTTAGCGTGAGTAGAACCTTCGATATATCGATGTGTCCTATATCCTATCGGCCGGTACGTGCTTGTACCATCATGGGCTGCTCAATCGCCCACTTAATATACAGTGCCACAAAGAACGATTGAATCTATTAAAATAAAGTATGTTTAACTGTATTAAAATTAATTTCTTAATGATTAATAATAATTTTGTGGGTTCGCTCCCCACAATTATTTTGAAAATTATATATATCCTAATGTTTTTATATAAAGGGTGTCCCAGAATTAACGCAAGATTTAATTTAAATTGAAAACACAGTTTTTAGTATTTTTTTGTTATTTTTTTTATTGAATTGTAAAGTAAATAGGATAGGGTTATTTATGGAATAACACATCGGGCAAATGGCCTCCACGACTTTTCTGGCACATACGCACTCTTTGGTCGAAATTTTCCACGACCATTTGGCATAAATGTGGTTGAATTTCATTGATGCAGCGTTGAATTTCCTCTTTTAATGCACGGGTGGATGTGGGCTTGTTGACATACACCTTTGACTTCAAATAACCCATAAAAATAAATCTAAAGTTGTTAAATCACACGATCTAGGGGGCCAATTCTGATCACCAAAACGAAAGTACACGACCTGGAAATGTCTCATGCAGTATTTGAATTGTTTCATGGGCTGTATGGCATGTGGCACCATCTTGTTGAAACCACATATTAGCCACATCAATTTTGGCAGAAAGAATTGTGTTTACAACGCCGAATTGATGCTCCTGGATTTTCAACAACACTCTCATCCACTGGTTCGATATTGACATTTGAACGGCTTGTTTTTGGACGACCAGTGTGTTTAGTGTCTCCTACTGATCCAGTCTCCCTAAATTTTTCAATTAATCCCTTCACAGTTGATGAAGTCAAAACACTATTCCGACCATATTTTGTATGAAATTTTCGAATTGCGGCCGCCACAATTTCATTATTTTTGAGATAATGTTCGACAATAAAGACTCGTTCTATCATGTAACGCTCCATTTTTACTAATCCTAAACTGTCAGCTGTAAAATTGTTTTTTTTTAGGGTTGCCAGCACTTTACTGTACAAATGGGACATAGTTCTGGGACACCCCTACAGATCAAATAGATTTTTCTAAGCGCGTTGAAGTTTTATTTTTTTTTTATCTGAACTTTTATTTATTTAGAAGTTTTAAAAAGAAATTTCACTATAGAAGCTATATTTAAAGCACGTATGCTTTAAACAGCATAATACTTTGGGCTTGGAAATACTTTTGGTGAGTAGTCTCCAATTAAAATTCATTTTCTTGAATATTCTGTGGTGGTCGTGAAAAATCTGAAAAGTCGAGTTATTTTAAAAATGAGTTAACCGCACATGCAGGTCTCTTTCGTTGTGTCGTGTAAAATCTGTTAAGTCTGATTCCGTTGCACGAGGATGAATTCCCTATGTACAGTTAAAGTTAGCTTAATTTTGTTCGTTTAATTTCAGTTACTGGATTCCTCTAGTTTTCCCATTTAATGTTTAGTACTGAAAAGGTGGTGGTATACTTAACATTTTTTTTTTCACAAATACCATTCGAATTGCAAATAACGTATGTCTTCTTAACTGATTTTTCTATTCGGACAGCTTTTGTAGGCATTATTGTATTAGTAAAGATTAACATTTGTGATTAAATAATTTGGAATAGAGACATAAATGTAATATAACAGTCCATTATTGCGTTTCATGATCTCCTGGAAAGACATCACAATTGTTATAGTACTCTTATGATTTTGTATCCATAACAAATAATACTAATACTAACAGCAATCTGACAATAACGGGGAAAGAATTTTTGGGGTAGAAGTACTGTCTCCAGTAAGAAGCTTTTTTCTTAAGCCTGGTCCAAGTACTGAAGAATAATTTTGAATTATTTCTTTTCGTCGACGTGGAAAATGTGCGCATTTCTATCAATCTGAATTAAATATTATTTCAAAAATCCCATTTCCGATCAGTGTGGCAGAAAAAAATTACCTGATGGATTTCATTCAATTAATAGATCGTCTGTTCCATGAATTTTATATAAAAAAAATTGTCAGTCGTCGAAAATGACACTATTGATGATGGTTTCATAGAAGACCCGAAAAAGTGTTCATAAAAGTTATTGCAAAAATGATTTTTAACAATATTATATTAGAATTTATTTTATTTGTCAAATTGAAAACTAGTCTTTTTGTATTGTAATATTCACCCCTATTCCAACTTAAAATTTACTAATATTGTCCAAGGAGATTTTATTAAAGATAATTATAGCTCAGGTGAAAAAAATGTTTAAAATAAAATAAGTCATAATCAAATGTGGTTAGCTCATTAAATTTAAAAAAATATTATAAAACCATGCCGTTTTTGTGCAATCCGTTTACATTTTCGTGGTATCAAAATTACTTTAAAAGTCACAAAGATGTGCCCGAAAATAATTTGTAATGTCATTCCTGTATTTCGTAATTGTTATAAAACTCCTAACACCTAATGCTCTCCTTAAAAGTCAATGATTTCGATCGACTTCTTCATGACCGCCACAAAATTGTTAGCTGTTGAATTAGTCAAGAAATGACCCTGTTTTTTTTTATTATTTCTTTAACTATTTTATGGATATTTCCATTCTCTTATTTTTTTTAATTACATAATAGTATAATATATCATATAATACTGTATTAACATAATGTGTAGTGTTGTAGGATCGCTTTAGAGGAGTATTGTTGAGTGATACTAAAAAAACTCAGAATCTATACTAGCTTATGTAACCTGAGTAATATACGGCAGATGCTGCTTGAAGCAATAAGATAAGTGGACCTGGAAAATTAATGCGGGTCGTGCTGTTAACCCGATAGTATACATAGTTCATTTTTATTCTTAAATCCTTCTTATTCAATGTAATATTTATGAAGGCTCTTTAAAAAAAAATTCTGTAAGAGCTTATTGCCCCTTATGTAAAGGAAAAGTTTTCATTTCCCGAGCAGCGGGTAAAGCGTTTTCCGACCGACCCCGCCCGTGCAGTTAGTTCCAATCTTCTTTCAGCCTGTTTCTTCTTTATCCCTCTTGAATCTATTTATAAAGATTCTTTTAAATTCTTCTTTAAGAGTTATGTCCCGTCGCTTGAACACGGAGCTGTTCTATTGCAACTGTGTGTTTTAAATACATTTTTTTTTCAATGATTTTGTTTAGTTAAAAAATATATATATATATATATATATATATATATATATATATATATATATATATATATATATATATATACTCTCAGGAGGCAGCTCCGTGTGGCTAATCAGTGAATTTATGCCTGTTTGTGGAAGGCCCGCTCCGAATTGGGCCCAAGAGATCGGCTATCAAGTGGATGGATGGTGCCAATTAAGTTTTAGGTCTGCTGGTTTGGACTGGCCTTATTCAAGGCCTTACTGGCCAATCCAAACCGTTAATTTGTTAATAATAATTACTGAATTCTGAGATCTGGCCATTAATTAAGATTTGAGTGGATGTATCTGTTAGGTTATCGGCCTAGGTCGATGAATGAAAGATCTCTGCGTGAGAAAATTTAAATCTTTCTTTAGTATTTGAGGATAACTACAACCAATCTAGGCTTGCACCTTTTTATGGCGCAAATGATGTACAACAACTTTAGTATGATAAAATTACAATCTGCTTCATTGGGCAATAAGTAATTGTGATAAATGATCTCATTCATACCATATTTACAATTTTCATTCACTCACTCATTCATACAGTATTTACAAACAGCCCAGAGACCTCCCGAGTCCAAATGGTTGCCACCTCCCTCGCGTGAAAAGGAGGAAGCGGAGTCCTGGGAAGTACCCCATGCTCTTACGTCAGCCGCGTCACTGGATAAGAGCCAGCGGGGAGGCTGGCAAGAGCGCGAGAGCCACAGACGCTCAGGACATGATTGGAGAAACTTACCATTTCCAGGACTCCCACTGCCCAATAGAACCGGTGATAATGACCCTAAAAACCCTACAGCCTAAGATCACATTTCCTCAAATTTTTCCAAGTTCCATCAGGATATCACTGATCATCCAAATCCTCTAGCAAGTTTAAATATTTAGTCACTGGGAGTTCTGGCACTGCGAAGTTTCCTCCCCTCATTTTCTGAGCGTATGCGGCTCTAGCGGTCATATCCTACATAGTGATGATGTGGCTGAGGAATAGAGAGTAGTGTGGGGGATCTCCCCTATCCATGTGTCCTTCTCCACAGCCGTGCAGGTGTCAATTCTGCGGAGTAATAGGGAGATCCTTAGGCTACTTATATGTACCTACATGTATGAATTTATATTGTAAATACGCTATGAATGCAATATTTCATCACAATTATGTATTACCGTGTTAGGACAGATTGCAATTTTCTGATACTCCGTATGAGCAGAAGCACTTCTAGGAGTGATTAAATATCGTAAATTTAAAGGCAAAAAATAATTCACTGAACTGCGATCTAAATGAGATATTTTCACTTGTCGTATTCCGCTGAATTACAGTTCTACTCCTCCTCTGGAGAATTAGATTGACCTCGTTCCCTTTATTAAAGGCAAAGAAATAAAATGTCTGAGGTAGGGAGTCGGAAGAGGACAGAGAGGGCCTCTCTTGAGGCTTATCGAGACTCTAATACCATCAGAGTCCAAGGCCCTCCTGATAATGGCGTCTTTTCATCGGCGACCCTAATCCTCCTTCGTGTAACCCATTCGTCTTCCAGGATCAGCCCTTGCCCGGCCTACCTCTCCCTACCCTGTCTCCCTAATACCGTGTGCTGTCCAAGGGCTGAGGGCAAACTTGCCCAGCACCACCGAAATATTTATATCAAACACCGCCTCTCCTCAGTAATATTTCTGCAACAATTACTACTCTTTGCTAAAGCGTTTACTTTTCCTAAGATTTTTACTGCTTTATTATTTTATTTATATTTGCATTAATTTTTAACTTACTGCATTCTTAAAACATACTGCAACAAGAGAATATCACACTTCCGACAGACACTGGTGAATTGGTAAACAGCTCTCTGTCGGAGAAACTATTTCAAGTTCTTAAGAACTAAGTTAATAAGTAATTTATCGTAAGTGTGAATTTTAAATAATCATTCTTTGCTCAATTTGAAATTAGCACATCAGTTACCCTTGTGGATAAACTGTCATTAAAACTGATAAATAAATAAATATTCACAAATTAAACAAATGAAGAAACAATATCGATAAGCACTAGCTTGGGTTTCTTAAAACTTATCGAACGATCGTGGAAAAGTTCCGTGTCGAATGAAACGTCATTGATTTTTAATGAAACTTTATTGTTTGGCGTATCTTTCAATTTCTATTTGCGTTACTGCCTTAAATATGTGTTTAACCAGGGGAGGGGAATCAAATCATTGAATAGTTTTCGTCACATAAAGTATTAAATTAAATGCATGACACTTTCTGATGAGGTAAGAGCCGACAGAAGGTTGCCCCCATAGTTGGTATGTGGCGGGTTACCACTCATCATCATCACCTCTCAACCTTAAATTCAATTTTTTTTAACTGGATTCGCTTCTTCATTCTAGCTACTCATTTATCTTAATGAGGCTGAATCAACCACGTCCAGAGCCATCCCCCAAAGAAAAAAATTACCCTTCTGCAAACCTGGGATAAAAACCCTGTTCCAGGAAAAGGCAGGGTATGGGGACCATGTTTATTGATTTACTAAATGCTTTTCTAACTTCTTTGCAACTAGAAGGTTATATTTTTCACTTACTTCCCATCATAATATAGTAGCCTGAAACTGAATACACGAATTTTTGAATAATCTACAAAAATTATTCTTTTTAATAACTTTTTTACGGCCAGTATTGAAAAACACGTGAAAAGAAGAAAGATGCTCTTCTGCTTATATGTTTATATTGCTGTTCTGTTATAATGTTTATAAACAGTAGAGTGACAGCCTCTCCCTTCAGACTGGAGTAAGGTGTGGAACCAGTTAAATTATACAGTGAGGTAAATGTGCTAGGTCAGGTGCAACTTCTCTGTGCATAATTGTCGCTTTTTATTTTCGATGAATGAAGACTGCAAAACGTGTGATTAATTATATTATAATCCGTCCCATCTTCTCCCCCTATCCGTTCGTTCGTCAATTCGTCAAAGTTGGGCTTATACTCAGTAATTATATGTAAGAGACTTTTGTCTAAATAAGCTTAATAGAAGAAAATTTTGAATTATCGTAAGATGGGTTCTTATATTATTTTGTTTACTTGTTACTTGAGGTGTAGCTCAGTGCTTAGCTTCTGACTCAGTGGGTTAAATGTTGAAAATAGCATTCAGGTATATAAGGTACACCACACGTCTTCTATTTATAACCTATGCACAGGGAATATGTACACCACGAAGGAATATACAGGAATAAGAACATGCCCAAAATAGTTACATTTATGTACAACGATAATAATTTATAACGAATAAGCTGCGCAAGTAGTCCAAGTAGCATGTTTGGATGATAGCGAACAGACATAACATAAAAAATTAGAGTGTCCGTTTCTTTAGCAGTCATTGGTGGCACGCAAGATCTTATCCCGGATAATGTTACTTCTGAATCGTAATGTTGCATTTGTGTATCGGATGCATAATACATACAGCACTACTAAAGCAAAATGTGTGTGTGTGAATTCAATGTTTATAAAAGTCTAGAACACTCGCTGTTAACGCTTCCGGATCTATTTCCTTGATTGACAATACTTCAAATCTTAACTCAACGAATTTCAATTAGCTGCGCAAAACAGTGGGGTGATGGTATTTGCACTTACGGGTTTCGAAGCAAGCTTAAATAAATCAACGAATAACGCATTTAATGCCATTTTCACTGTGATGATGGAGCCTATGTATTGTCTATTTGTTTTTATTAACGTCTCATCGGTGATAACGACTCCCTAGCGACATTATCTGTTAGTGGAAGCCAATTCGTTCCAAGTTCTCCATATTTCTCTTTCTTGATGTTTGAGTCATTCTCGTAGTACGGTTCTTTCTCGAGTAGTATGGAATTTACTGCACTCAGCGGTGCAGTGAAAAAAGTAAAATTACTAACTGCCCAAGAAAGGTGATAGCTAATTGTGATAGTAAATCGTATTTGTAGGATATTTACATGTAATCTTTCATTCACACCAATATAAATTCATTCAGGGCATGAGGGAAAAAACTGACCAGCGCCAAAACTCTCCAAATTACGGGACCACTTCTGTCTCTGAGGGGGTTGTTCGGTTGGGTGATACTTTTGAGGTTTTGGATAGTTAGATGTTTAGTGGTGAAACTTGAAGAATTTTGAGGAAATGTGATTTTTGGTATATGGTAATTTTAAGATCATTATACAGGGTTTTATCTGTAACACAAAAAGGTGCGTTAGCTGATGCTCTTAGGACTTGAGAAGGATTGTATCTGCTTGATTGAGGGTTTCGCTGATCCCCCCAGTTCAAGCTCGTAAGTCTAGACTGACTTTAATATGACTTTGTACGTGAGTATTTGTTTTCTAGTGTGAGATAGGATTTCTTGTTCAACAGTTTATATATCCCGACCCTGTTGAGTCTTTTAAGTCTCGTATTGGGGTTGCAGGATAATTTTTTTGTATAGTTTAAGGTAGGTTTAAGGTAAGTATAAGGTTTTTGTCAAGGTGGAATCGTAGGTATCATCACGCTGTGACTGACATGGTAAGAGGAGTATTGTTGAACTTGACCGGTAGGTATGAATAGGTATGATATGAAACCATTGCCTAGGTACCCCTAGGCTCCACCCTCGGTAGACTCTCACTACCTTCCCGAATCCACCCGCCTCCTTCAGGCATTCCACACCCTATATCCTTCTCATACACCCTTCAAATGGGGGACTCCCCTTAGTGAAAGGCACTCATTAGCCCAAAATAATTTTCCTTTATTTTTCCCACATCCTATTTTATAAGTTTGAGAGCTAAGGGGGAAAAAAAAAACCAATGTTGGTTTTTAACTTTCCTCCGTTAACTTAATTCCTTCATCGGTTGCCCCAATGCTCAGTTATGGAGAGATGAATTTCAAGGTTATGAGATGCGCAAGCTGATGTTATGTGATGATGTGGTGAAAGGAAAGCCGTGTCATTTGTAAAGGTGGCAAGAAAAGATACCGCAGTGATGGTCATTTGACAGCCATTATTGCAATCATGGGGATGGAGAGATCGGGACCTCTTAAAGTTTGGAAAATATAGGCAACACGAAATAAATGTGTATTCA
Source organism: Acanthosoma haemorrhoidale (assembly GCA_930367205.1). NCBI lineage: Eukaryota > Metazoa > Arthropoda > Insecta > Hemiptera > Acanthosomatidae > Acanthosoma > Acanthosoma haemorrhoidale. The sequence goes on along the minus strand of OV884015.1, from coordinate 87,925,295 downwards.
CCAAGTTGTTTCAGAAAATATTGTGTTGCATTGCAAATATTACTGGTTTATTATATAGATAATATGCTTCATAATAATTTATTTTAGTTTTTTTCACAGTCTCTTCCGAATAATATTCCTCTCTGTCCATATTTGATAATTATATAAGAGGAGATATAAATATTTTTTTCTTCGTGGAGAGAACGTAAACAAAATGATAGTTTATTTATTAATGTATTCAATATATTTTAAACTTAAGCAATTAACTCATATTGTCTTTTTTTTCAGACGGAGCTGTCGCAAAACTTGCAACAACTCTCAGAGAAAGCAAGGTCTACTACTGAATTCATACAGAGGCTGAAAAGCATGACTGAAAAAATTGGAGTGAGTTATTAAAAGCAATATTGATTATATTTTGTTTTGAGAGCTTATTTTTTTGGGGGGCCCTTTTTAGATTGTTAATTAAAATACCGAACACTCAGTTGAAAATTTAATTTACACAGGATCAAGAAGGGTGCCGTCGGGCAATCACGGCCGAGAGATCTCTTTGGGTATTTTACAACGTAAAAAAAAACACATTTATGATTGTATTGTATATATATATTTATTTATAATGTATACATAGCCAATTACATTGATTCGAATGTGTAGATGCAGTCAAACACTTTTTCCCCGATCGGCAATGCCACGCATGCATCAAAAATGCAAATAACAATGGATCACCGATATGTTTAACTAAGCGTTGTATACTTTTCCCGGTCTTTTAACCTGGTTGAATACATTTTTTGTTTTTTATGTTAACCAATATTTATTTTAGCCTTTTACTATTCTTTGAGATAAATTTAAAAAAATTTGTTTTTCCTTCTGTTGTTGAGTTTGTGTGTTGTGCTGTATATTCTTTCTATCGAATTAATCATAGCATAAATCTTTGTGCCCGCAGAAATAATCATTATGCTGCGTTATAAGCCTCGTTTGCTGCTCAAATGGACATCGACAGATAGGAAAACAGATAAATATTCACAGGCTATGTAATTTATTAATTGTAATTTTCTTAGATACAATCCTTAGAAAAAAAATTAATTTTAAATTTAAATTTTGTGTTCCTTGCCAAACGTTTATAAGTGGCGAATGAATCCATAGCTCCTCGTAGAGAGGTAAGTAAACTACCGAGAACATATGTTTTATATTATAATCTTCTTTATTGTGCTAAAATTACAATCTGCCTTATTAGGCAATTAATAATTGAGATAAATGTTCTCATTTTTACCATATTTACAATTCATCATTCACTCGCTCTTCTTACAATATTTACAAAAAGCCCAGAGGCCTCCCGAATCCACATGTTTGTCACCTCCCTCTGATAGGAAAGTGGAGTCTTGGGAAGTCCCCTGCGCTCGTCCATCAGCCGCGTCACCGGATACGAGCCAGTGGAGCGCAAGAGCCACAGACGCTCAGGACATGATTGGAGAAACTGGCCATTGCCAGGGCTCCCACTGTCACGCATTTATAGCAGCTCACGAGGCCACTGCCGTTTCAGTATCCGAGGAGGATTATAGGGATGAGTGGTGCAGTGCAATGACTGTGCTAGGGAATTAGGGTGGTTGGATAGGTTACTATGGAATTTCATAAACTTGGAAGGGATGAGCTCAAAAATATGGGGTATATTCAGATCATTATGAAGGGTTTTGTTGCTGATATAATAAGGGGCATTTACTATTGTTCTCAGGACTTTTGATTGAAAGGATTGGATACGCTTGATGTTCGACTTTTTTACTGTTCCCCATAGCTCTATTCCGTATCTCCAGATTGGCTTAAGCATAACTTTGTAGATTAGTAATTTATTTTCTATTGAGATGGGATGTCCTTCGAAGTAGTCTGTACAGTTGTCCAAAGCGTCTGTTTAGTTCTTGTCTTTTTAGCCTCGTGTATGGCTTCCATGTCAGTCTTTTGTCGAGATGGAAGCCTAAATACCGTACCGTCTCAGACACAGGGAGAGGAATTGAATTTAAAAATACTGGTGGGCAGGACTTGCGGCAGAGGGTAAAGGTTATGTGGGAACATTTTCCTTCATTGACTTTGATTCGCCATTGGTTGCACCAATACTCGATCTCATCAAGGTGTTTGTGAGGGTTTTGGGATGCTATATCAGGGTCTGAATGATGGAGATTAGTGATCAGTTAGTTGTTTTCGACATTCTATTATTCAAGAGGTTTATATAATTTTCTTATATATTTTTAAATTGGTACAAGGTATTGTATTGAAAGAGGTAATTTTTGTCCGTAGAGCTAACTGTCAGATGGTTCTTGGTGCATTCCTCCAACTTTGTAAACACTATATTCGTATTTTACAGCAGTTCAACTTACTAAACGTCAGCGTGTATACTTCTGTTGCGGATGGCACTAGGCGAATCAAATTGAATATTATTAATTTATTATTTCCAGAGTTGATCGTTTGAATGCGCGTATATTTTTTGGGGGGAAATCTGGCCGATACACGACTTTAAATTATTTCGTAAATAACACTAAACGATAAAAAAAAAAAAAAAAATACCCTGGAAGTGAGACGTCGTCCGTTAAGTATTATTATTATCTTTATCGTAAGTTATCAAACGATCGCACGCTATAGCTTGCTCGCTATCGAACAAGAAGTCCTCATTTCCCCGTTGAATAATGAAGGATAGTGAGCTAATGAATATTAAAAGAGTTCACCGACCCTGCATTATCGCGAACAATAATAGCAGCGTACGCACTCGCGCGAACCGGTTCGCCCACTTACTCGCTCCAAGTAGCATTCATGGCCGATATTTGTAAACCTCGCCAGCTGTAGGTCGCTCTAATAATAGCCATAGACTGGCTTTCGAAAGATATTAATACTTCATATGTTATATTTATCTTGAATGTTCTCAGTAGGTAAAAGCATTGCTCATTCCTTTTAATAATAATAAGACGGAAACAGAAAAACCCATTATTCATTGTCCCCCCAAGAATAACAGGACAAGTGGAAATGATCGGCTGGCAAAAAAGAACAAATACATTACACAGATTTGATGAGCTTATAAATAATAAAGAGGCTATGCGCATATGAGATGACTAAACAAAGAACCAACAACAAAAGATTAAATCAGGAAACATAAATAAGTGGAGATGAAAAATAAATAAAGGAGCAGGAATTATTAGCATGGGGCGAACAGCGCTACCCCCAACGCTTCTCTGCGATGAATAAAAAATAGATAAACTGAATAATAATGATGAATTACGAATGGTCAGATAAGGAACTGGTAAAGTCTAGATTTAAAGATTGGGTTAGTTGATGAACGACGAAAATCGATGGGAATAGAATCCCAAAGGTTTGTGGAACGGCTCAGAAAATGACGGTCAACGGAAGCAGTTTTGTGAGAAGGGAAATACGAGCCGGAAGGGAAGATTCGCTGATTTGAATTGGAGGAGCTCCTAAAGGTAATAGCACCTTTTGTATATTGTTGAAAAGGTGTGTCCTTTTTCTGGAATTTCTAAATCACTTAGATCCCTTCCGAATCTCAGCGAAAGAAGAACCCGAATTTCCCTCCGAGGACATTTTTGAAATATTCTTTATAAATTTTAATTAAATTTTCGTTTTTCATTAATTTAATTTCCTTTTTACTCTAATATATACTTTTATTTTTATCTTATCTTGTTTCATGTTTGTTTATTAATACCCTGAGCTTGACTCGTATCATTTGAATTCATTTATAATATTCGTGCAGGTCTTTAATTTAATCAGAATTAATATTTTAATTTGTATTTCTTTTTAATAATTAGCGAGCTGGAAGTGGCATTCAATTTTTTAATTATTAAGTCCTGAGCGTTATATTTTTTATTCGCATATGATTTTATGTATGTTACAATTTTATATTATTTATTTTAGGAAATATAGTATAGTAAATAACCATAACGGTACAGTAAATAACCAACTCTTCTTTGCATACATGCTTAAATATTTACACCACGAAAAATACCAATGTGCATCCATTGTACATAGCTCCAATGCTCATCTCCAAAACGCCTAACGATATGTCTAGGCAGAGCCAGATTCAATTATATGAATAGTGCGATTGTACCGCCACAAGTTTGTCTCAGGAGGGAATAATTACCAGATTTTATGAGATATTCTATCAATTCCATAGAACCCAGGGCATAGTCGGATCTATGGGTTTGTTTTAGCCCAAAAATCAACAGTTTTATCTAATCTGAGAGTCACGGACAACCTGGTTGTGTTAGCGTGAAAAATATAGCAACTGATAACAACGCTCAGCTCAGAGCAGGCCAAAATCTGCCCGTGACTGCCTCTTAGGGCAATTTACGAGCAGACTGGTCGTTTGTGTAAATTTAACGCGTTTTCGTGTCGATCCCGTGGCCCTAGGGTTCAGTATTTTTCGGTTGATAGTTACGCAGAGATATATAAATCGTTCAAGCTATGAATTTTATCTTGGAATACTGGAGGCGATATTACAAAACTTGAATTAAAACCATTCACAGCAACAGAACTGGCATATTCATTGCAACCTTTGAATCTGCAATCAATATTAAGGATGTTTCGTTGATATCATCATTATCTTGAAAGGGGGGTCCTTAACTTATAGAAGATGCCCCTTCAGCAAGATTTTTTATATTATAATTGCAAACTATATTATTTTGGACTGAAGTTATTACATATTTTGGTTTTCATTCTTTCTCTATTCAGTGCTTTTGCAGTTTAACTACTGTTCTACAAATTTTCTTTGCTGGTTATCCTGTTTTCTGGATTTTAGTCGAATTATTTCTTGTGTGTATGTGTCATTATAATTTGGTAAACACAGAATTATCGAAAGGAAAATAAAATATTGAGGTATTTATATTATTTAGAATAAAAGGTATTTGTTCTTCTAAACATGTAAATTTATGTTTGTTGTTCTAAATTGTATTCCTAATAGGGGGAAACGTCGACTTAGGACGGTATGTCAGTACAAAAAGATATGTTGGGAGAACTACAAGCTTGGTTTTTTTAACGATATACATATAATACAAACAAACAAGAGTCTCTGGTTTAAATTATGTTGTTTTGTAAGACATTTGGGTTTAACTAATTTCCTAATGTTGCTCCCTGAATAATTATTATTATTCTAAACATGAGTCCTCATTGACTATTATCCATATATTTATAAATTAACTTAATTGTTGTGCTGTTCTGTTTTTATTTGTGTTTATAAGGTTTTCATTGTTCATTAATTGTTTACAATTTGTACATATGAACTCCTATAAGTTATTAAAGAAAGATGCCTCAGACCATGTGGTCGCACGCGGTAAAACATGCCAAATAAAAGAAACTCCGAGTTAGGATAAAAAAGGCGATTTATTTACTTTTTATGTGTTTCAAGCTAGAGTGGAAATTTAAAACTTTTATGCCACAAAGCAGTTACTCTAGACAACGAACCATAAAAGAGAAACTATGTTGGAAATATTATGTAGGGTTGAGCCAAGGGTGTAAATTTGAATGATAGTTTGAAGAGGAAACTTAACCATGCAGCCGTGATACGAACCTGGGACGTTCAGAAGCTCTTTCTGAGGGATCAATTATTCTGCCAGGCTCAGCTGGCAAGAGCAACTGAGCGGTACTCATAAGGTCCCGAACTCCATCTGCGGCGCTGACTTTTTCTCTTTAAGAAATAATTATTGAAATATGAAACGATGAATTTTCGGCAATCTAGCAATTGCAAGCTGGTTTGAAATATTTCCAATAAGTTCATATATAATAGTCAATAAATCTTTATTGTGATTAAATTATAACCTGCCTTCTTGGGCAATCAGTAATTGCGATCAATGTTCCCATTCATGGCATATTTACAATTCCTCATTCCCTCGCTCATTCATACAGTATTTACAAACAGCCCAGATACCTCCCAAATCCACATTGTTATCACCTCCCTCGCACGTCTTAAAAAGTCCCCACGCTCCTCCATCTGCCGCGTAACCGGATACGAACCAGCGGAGGCTGACCAAGAGCGTGATATCCACAGACGCTCAGAATATGATTGAAGAAACAGGCCAGTGACTATATATAATAATTGATTACCTCTCCTCTCTGTCTACCAGGGATAACTCCTTGTGGAATGTAACCAAAAAAAATCCTAAAGTATCAACCTGTTTCACACCCGCTCCGTCGTGATGATGGGTCCTGGGCGGCTTCGGATGGGGATAGGTCGGAGGAATTTGCTCTGCATCTTACCCATACTTTCACACCTCACCTTTCTCATCAAAGCCATACTCACAGCACAACTGTGGAAGATTTCCTCACTTCACCTATTCCTCTCTCTCTTCCACCAAAAGCCGTTAATCCCTCTGAGGTCAAATACCTTCTGAAAAACTTACCTTACCGAAAATCCCCTGGATATGATCTCCTTACTCCTCAAATTTTCAAACAACTTCCTCCTAAAGCCATAATCTTCCTAACCTATATATATATAATTGCATTATCCGAACGACGCACTTTCCTCTCCTCTGGAAACATTCCATTATTGTCCTATTCGCCAAACCCGGTAAACCACCCAATGACGCCTCATCTTACCGTCCAATAAGCCTACTCCCTATCCTCTCAAAAATATTTGAGAAACTCCTACTAAAACGTCTACTTCCAATTGTTGAATCCAAAAACCTTTTTCCCACACACCAGTTTGGTTTCCGCCAACGACATTCCACCGCTCAACAAGGCCTTCGCGTTGTTGATCACATCTCCTCAGCCCTTGAAACCAAACAGTATTGCACAGCTGCCTTTCTTGATATAGCTCAAGCTTTTGACAGGGTTTGGCACGCAGGTTTACTTTACAAGCTAAAAGATATTTACCGCAGACCCTTTTCCTAATCCTACAGTCCTACCTTTCAAACCGCTTCTTCCAAGTACGCTGTGGTTTAGAATATTCTAACTACTATCCCATAATTGCAGGAGTTCCACAGGGCAGTGTCCTGGGCCCCACCCTCTATAACCTATACACCGCTGATGTCCCCTCAACTCCCAATACCTTCTTGGCCACATTTGCAGATGACACTGCAGTCTTATCATCTAACCCACACCCCGACCTAGCATCCCATAACCTTCAAAAACACCTTGACGAGATCGAGTATTGGTGCAACCAATGGCGGATCAAAGTTAATGAAGAAAAAGGTTCCCACATTACCTTCACCCTTTGTCGCAAGTCTTGTCCACTAGTTTATTTTAATTCTATTCCTCTCCCTGTATCCGAGACAGTACGGTACTTAGGCTTCCATCTCGACAAACGACTGACCTGGAACCCACATACGAGACTAAAAACACAAGAACTAAACAGACGCTTTGGGCAACTGTACAGACTACTTCAAAGGACGTCCCATCTCTTAATAGAAAATAAACTACTAATCTACAAAGTTATACTTAAACCAATCTGGACATACGGAAAAGAGCTATGGGGGACAGCAAAAAAGTCGAACATCAAGCGCATCCAATCCTTTCAATCAAAAGTCCTGAGAACAATAGTAAATGCCCCTTATTATGTCAGAAACAAAACCTTTCATAACGACCTTAATATACCCTACATTCTAGAACTCATCCCTTCCAAGTTTATGAAATTCCACAGTAGCCTTACCAACCACCCTAATCCTGTAGCACAGTCATTGCACTGCGCCACTCATCCCTATAATCCTCCTCGGAGACTGAAACGGCAGTGGCCTCGTGACCTGCTATAATCACGTGACAGTGGGAGTCCTGGCAATGGCCAGTTTCTCCAATCATGTCCTGAATTGTATGAATGAGCGAGTGAATGATGAATTGTAAATATGGTATGAATGATAGTATATCTTAATTACTTATTGCCTAGCAAGGCAGATTGTAATTTTAGAACAATAAAGGGATTATAAAGAAAAAAATAATTGATTACTTCTTCGACACTGATTTGCACAATGATACTCCAACATCTCTGGTCATACCGTATAGAAGTCCAAAGTCCTCAGCAAAATAGCTAATACTGGTCACAACTGATCTCTACTCTGAAGTTCTAAAAACTGCTTAGATAAAATGCATGAAAAATAATACAGAATTTTGATTCCTATAAAGACAAATTATAACCATTATTAAAAATATATAACTTTTCCTTATCTTGTAGCTTTTATTACATAATTGTAGCTTCTTTCAATGTTTTCTGTTATTATTGTTATCGAATATACTCTAATAAAGAAATTCCCTTTTTAAGAGATCATTCATCGGGTGCACAGTTCCCTAATTGCCTTTAATATCACCCTAATTAACCGATAAGTATTTGGCCCGTGGACTCTAAAAGCGTAAAACTGCTAAGACGGCCCTTTATGGCTCTTTTTATTACTTTTATACACATCTCCGGGCACTGTGGGACCTTCTTATGGCTTTTATACGTCTTCACTTTAACGGCACCTACGCCTTAGCCACCTTCTTTATGGCTCTGTTTGTTCTCCTTATAGGCTGCGTTATCATCTATAAGCTTTAGTTATCCTTTAACCTATATGAATTCGTGCTTATTGTAATTTGACATTATTTCCGAGGTGGATTGTTTATGTTTTTAATAATCTCTTTGAATATCTGTTATATAAGTTTTTTTTTTTTACAAATTATACCGAAAATTTAACTTTATTAATTTATAGTTCATCCTCCTCGGAGACTAAAACGTGACCTGCTATAAATAAGTGACAGTGGGAGTCCTGGCAATTGCCAGTTTCTCTAATCATGTCCTGAGCGTCTGTGGCTCTCGCGCACTTGGTCAGCCTTCGATGGCTCGTATCTGGTGACGCGGCTGACGTAGGAGCGTGGGGGACTTCCCAAGACTCCGCTTCCTCCTTCGCAAGCGAGGGAGGTGACAACCATGTGGACTTGGGAGGCCTCTGGGCTGTTTGTATATATAGTATGAATGAGCGAGTGAATGAAAATTGTAAATTGGTATGAACGAGATCATATAGCACAATTACTTATAGCCCAATCAGGCAGATTGTAATTTTATCATATTAAAGTTGTTATTAATAAAAAAAAAAAAAAATTGATAGTGCAATACTGTATATCGTGTCCACTTAAAAGATCTTTTTAAATTTATGATTTTTAGTAAAATTTTTGGTCCGATGCTTATTTAGTTTTAGTTTATAAATCTTTACTTGAAGAAAATGTCAATATCCCCTACAACGACAATGGATAATTGTGATAAGATATCCCATACAAACGATATTTAACTCTATAGGTTGTATATACATAGCTCCTCTACTTTACATGCAAAATAGTCACCTTCCGGAAATAGCAGGAAGGATCATGAAAATACCCCACGCATGATGGGAGAAAACGTGCTAGTGCCAGAACATTAGGTGACTCAATATTTTTCGATATTTCCGCTTGAATCTCTGTGGATTGTAGGGATGGGTGATACTTGAAATCTAAGAGATTTGGTTAGTCGGATAATTTATGATGGGATGTTAGGAATTTTAAGGTTATAATTAATGATTCTATTTGTGACTTTAGATTGAACGGATGGGATGCGCTTGAAGGTCGATTATTTTGCTACCCCTTAGTTGAAGTCTGCCCAGACTACCTTAATTTTCTTTTTCGCTTACCTTGATAATGGCGATTCAAGTTGCTGGGAGCTACCGGAGTTTTTTCAAAATAAATTGCGAGGAAGCGAAATTGTTTTAAATAGTATTAGGGGATTCATTTGTGAGAAATGGTTTCTTTTTACGCCTTTGTATCCCTAGAGATAGAATATCACCTTGTGCCTGTTTTGGGATACAGCCGGAGCAGATGTTTAACGTACGGTTGGGAACTAGTTTGGGGGCTTTTAGTCACACAAGAGTTTGGTAAGTAGATTTTGGGCGGGTCGAGCCAAGTAAGCAAACCGTTCTTGCCGCCAACTTAGCAACAAGGCCTCCCACTGTCTACATAAATAAGCCCATAGTCAGCGCGCTCCCTCATAAGGCTATTGCCACTATTATAAAACATAAAAATACTTCAAGTTTTATTGCGTATATTTTTTTCCAGTTTATGTTCATTATTTTTTTTTTTAAGTGCAAAAAGTATACTACTAATCCTTGTGGTTCATCGTTTTCACAGTTAAATTTTCAGTGCAACGTATTTTTTTCTGAAAAAGACTCGCTTTTTTGGGGGCTTTTTTAGACCCTCCCCCCCCCCGGAACATCATCCCGGTCCGGGAGAAAAACAAGATCCGAAGATATTATAGAAAAAGTATAAATCATGTCTGACGCATTACCCAGTTAAGTTTGCTGGTTGTGAAAATGACATGCTTTGTAAATTAGGTTCAGGTATTTACTTTGACATGCAATGTAATAATATATTTCTTTTAATTAGGAAGTGAGTGGATGAATTTCTTATATAATTTACATGAGCTTACGCTGATGAAAGAGAGGCTTTAAGATCTTCATCAAATTTATTTTAATGAACAGCGTCTTGACATATTATATCTGCATCAGAATCTCAGAAGCACTTATGGCTTGAAAATTTGAAACTGACAGCTTAACTCATATTTAGGAACTAATTGATTAAAGCAATTGATGGCATGAAATAGTGTTGCTATTGAATATATCATGCCACTTACTCCGGTTGGGTTAGATTTGAGGACAGGAGTTGTATTTTTTTTTAATTATAAAGAAGAAACAATACATATTTATAATCAAGAAGTTTTCTCTATCTTTAATGTAATGTCTGGCCTGGTAATGACCTCCATGTATAATATTATGTATTTCGTCGTACCGGAGATCAAAAATACCAAAACAGAGAGTCAGACTTATCTAGTTTCGGAAAAAAAAAAAAAAAGAAGAAAGCTCTTAAAAAAAAATTAATAAAAATAAAAAATGTAGCGGGAATATTACAAGGCAACCAGCTGCGAACCCTCCATTTCATCTCATTGTGAAGGGTATCGATCTTGGGTATTTTGTCTAATGGACACCCAGCTGCGGTGCGAAGGAGTAATATTGGTCATTACCAACTGCCTTATCTCTGCCCTAAGCCAATCACGTTTTCCATTCCCAGACAGCCTCCCGACGAGAATCTTCCTTTTTTTGGTCCTGGTGGACTTCCAGTTCTAGAATAGTTAGTTCTCAGCTCAGCAACTAACACCGACTAGACTAAACTAACTAAACTGCAAACATCCGTTGTATAGTCGTTTGTGCAGACAACTTTCTCCGCGTGTATACATTTCAGTATATATATATTTTTAGATGGAAGCCCCGCATTTTATATACTATTTTAAATTAAACTGTGTTTTTTTCGCCCTGCGAAAGTAGATTTGATTTTACTAAAAAAAAAAAAAAAAGAAAGAAAGAAACCAGCTTTAATGTCATCGTGGTTAATTCCATGTGGAAATATTTATTTAGTCGTTTTTTTTAGCTGTACTGACAAAGTTTAAAATATCAAACTGGGAGTTGTAGTTAGCTATGAATGTATGTTATGACGGGTTTGTCTGCATCTTGAGGTAAATGAGAAATTTACCGTACAGTGTATGCCGGTTGATAAACTTTATGAAGATCTGACGGTTTGCTATGATAAAACTAAGCCACAACATTTACAACCAGTCATACTTAAATTCAATTCTTACCAAGACCTCCAAGTTTCCTATCCTCTTTGTCATTATTTTGTATCTGAAATGCAGTTGACTATGTTCGTACTCCTAATCAGGCACCGATCCTACCTCTGTTAATTTATAAAGCCATGCTTGAAATTAAATATACATACTGTCCACCTTTGGATTCAGCGTTCGAAAAAGGGGCCCTTCGCACCTGCGAACATAATCTCATGTCATCCTGCGAGTTCATTATTATCTATGAGTGTGTAAATGAATAAAATCTTGGGAATCGGCTTGTCCAAAATGTTTGCATGTACAAATATCAACGTACACACACGAGGGCCTGATACAGACATAACATGTCGAAAGGTTCACGATTGATAAATTTGATGAAAACATCCTCACAACTCTTTTTTATCTTTTAGCTCTTTTTCGTTCATTTGCATTTTTTTTTCTATGTAGAGTTTGATTCACTTCAGAGTTTTGGTAATTTCAATTGATTTCATATTAGATGAATTGTTTTCTTCAAGATTATGAAAATGTGCCGCAACGAGTCGAAAAAATGGATGAACTCACCAACGGGTGCAGGTCTGCGTTTATTAGCCTCTTGAGAAAATTATGTATGACTACTTTTCACATCATAGCGTTTTCAAATTGTTGGAACTAAATGTCAATCAGGTGAGAATTTAGTGGCACACCGTGCATAGTTAACCCGAGGACAAATAGCTGGTTTTATATGTAATATAGTGTTATATAACTAATTAAAGTTATATCGAACGTTAAAATGAACATATTTTATAATATATAAAATGTGTAAAGGACTATTCAGATGAGAAATACTGGATCGTAGTGAAATACAAAGGAGTTGTTTCTCAAGGCTTCGGCGGCCAGCCAAGCGTCAAGTTTTTGCGACATCCTGAGAGCACCAGTTAACCTAGACTCAATATCTAAGATGAAATAACTTGAGTAGTTTTAATTTCGTTTTTTATTTATCGTTCCAGTGATATCACAGTATACGACTAATTCCAGGATGCTAATATATGCTCTTTGACTGTACAGTTGCATTGCATTTAAGGGCATTAAAATATTACGCTCCGAATTGAACTGAAGAATATTATTTAAGGATGTAAATTTCTTGCGGAGTAAAATTCACCATCAAAGAAGACGAAACGACTTAATGTATGAGATTTGCTTTTGTTATATATTGAAGATAAATAATGAAATTTCTTTATTTTTTTTATGTAAGGCAGATCAATTGGTTCATTTGTGGATGTATAACAAATTTCTTTTTATTTTTCTTCATGTTCCTCACACTTCATCTTACTAAACACCTCACACCTCAAGAAGAAGATTCAACTCAAAGGTTGTGTTTCGTTATGTATATATATAACGATGTTAATATATATGTGTAACTACAGGTTCTGCTGCCTGGACTAAACATAAGTAAAAGATTTCTTATTATTCATTAATTATTTTATGTACTCTAATGTATGAAAGGGAAATTCGTCTGACTCCTACAGTGCTTGTAAAACGGGGACGGTAGATGTACCAAATTTGACATTATTACTCCACTACAGTTCTAGCCCGAAAATACCCCACAAAAAAAAAAATTATCAATTATAGGATATATTTTAAGAAAATACTTAAAATCCCTTGCTCCGGACAAAGACAATCTTATATGTCTTTAATTAACATTTTTTTAAGCCTTGTACTAATGTTTGACCAAAAATAGCTTTCGTAGACCAATAAATGCATATATTATTAATAAACAATTATTTATTATTTAATCGAGATAAATTTTATAGGAAAAGAAGAATCAGTATAATCCTATGTCGATATAACTCAGACATAATAACAGACAAAGTGTGTAAACTGTGGAGATCTCTCCTGTTGAAATTATATTTAATATGCCGGTTGTACAAATAAAAACCGCTATTTAATGTAGTCAAAATTGTATTTACTGGTATATAATTCAAATGAAGTTCTCTGTATTAAGTTAAATTCTGGGGTTCAATTGTTGGTATCTTATAAGTGATTTATATAAAATTCTTCAAAACTTCAAACCCACGCCTTTCCTGCCAGGATTTCTCTGTTGTTGTTTTACAAGACAATTCAATAGTTCGTTCAATAAATCAATGATTTATAATTTATAAATATAAATAACAAAATTTATCGAAGATAGGTAACAGGAAAGAATAAGCAAGTAAGTGGATGTTTAACCTGAATAATATCCCTGAATTAGGTTTACGTTTAAACCTTATTCTACACCAAGCTATGATAACGTGTAACGTTTCAGCCGGCCGCTCGTTAGGTAAAAATACTTAAAAATTTAATATAAATACAAAATTAATTAAACATAATTATTATTCAATATAATTAACTCTGAAGTCCTAATTATTGAGATATTTGTCTACCCTTTCTTTCAATTAAATTTTGTAAATCTATAATTATGTTCGAAAATGTACATCTTTGAAAAAAAACTTGATGTGGACGTAAAATTTGTTTCATTTCATTGTTGTACTCTAGCTCAATTAACTGCATTTGCATATATTCCGGATCTCTGTTCACGTCGACATGAAATGGGCATAAAAATACTTGGAACATCTTATCATATTTTAGGGCTATCAAATGCAGTCGTATAAGTTGGTTTATTTCGTTAGTATATTAGAAAAATTCTTAGGTTGGCTTTTTGGGAAGTTATTTAACAGCGGAAAATGTTGAGTATTTATTATCTCTAAGTTGGCACTCAACAATAATTTCTTATTAAAAGCTTTAACGAAATTACAAGCACCGATTATTAAATTATCTGACAAGTTCTTATCTAGTTGATTAAGATTTATGTTACATCCACTAAAAAACACAGGTCTAACAAGCAATCATCATCACCTAATTCAGAAACAGTTTCTTGTTTCTCATTCAACAACATATCTATTTCTTCCCGTAAATTAAATATCTTTTTAAACAGTTTCCACGATTTAGACATCTAGCATCGGTAAAATGCGCAGAATACTTTGTAAATGGATGCATTTGAGGATCTATAATTGTCTGTAAGTTTAAAGGGGCTATGAAGAAAAGAAAAAAAAAAAAAAAAAAGCATTCTAACACTGAATTAGTTAGTTTAGTCCAGTCACGTATGATGTATACCATTATATTTGTTTATTCATTATGTAATTTTTATAAAATAACAAAACCTGTATATAATGTAGTGATGCTACAGGAAATACAAAAATAATTTGTAAATAGATTCGCCTGAGGATCTATAATTATCTGTGAATTTGAAGGGGCTATGAAGGAAAAAAAAATGCGCAATTTCACCATATTCAGAAGTAAATTCGCTAATGAACCGCCGATGCTGAAGAGCTTGTGAACGAAAGTAATTTACTATCTTCATAACGTGATTCGTGGATATTATTCGAGCACATAAATTTTTTTGATCATCCAACAGTGAATAATGAAAATATCTAAGTAATTTAAGTATCTGTTGTTAATTTGGGAAGAGCCTTAAACTTTAACCTATTTTCGGCTAAACATTTTTCGATTGCCTGGAAAACATCCTGTAGTTGTGTCTTTTAAATTAAAAATCATTTCATCTGTCATTTGGAATGAATCATTCACGCCAAAAATAAATATCAAACGTTGAGATGTGTCTGAGATATCTGGCAACCCGCAGCCTCTTGCCATCGTCATGTCACTCTCATACATTACTAAAAGCAAAAATGTGTTTCACTTCATTCAAATTACAGATGAACGTTACCGTTAGTCGCCTAACTAAACCGAGCACTTCAGTAGCATTTGGCGTCCGTGGATACCAAATACATCATTTTCGCATTATATCTGGGTTTTTCTTCTAAACCCTTTATTTAATATATACAGAGTTACAGATTCTAAATATGGAATCTATATCTAAATATGGTAGGCTGATGTACAGAACATAACACACACCTTCGGGCTCACCTTGAGAATGAGTTGTGCTAATACTAAACTAAACTAATTTAAATAGTTTGCCCGGAAAGCTTGTTGCCGTTGATGTGGGAGAGGTAGTAGGGTCCTAGTGTTAAACAATGGGTTTGTCAGGTGCTGCAACGAGTCAAAAAACTTGATGTGTCTCTGTTGGATTAACTCACCCACCGACGGCACACCAAGCAATGGGTGCCGGTCAGCGTTCTATTATAGCCTCTGGAGAGAGGTATGTCTGGCCACTTTTCTCATAATACCAGTCTGTATAACAATGATTTTTTTTTTTAATCTCATAGCCCCTTTAAATTCACAGATAACAGCCGAATCTATTTACAAACTATTTTTCTATTTCCTGTAGCGTCGCTACATTATATACCTGTTATGATATTTTATAAAAAAATATATATTGCAATAAACAAGTATAATACTTATTTACACATTATACGTGACTGGACTGAACTGACTCTAATAAAGGTGAAGGGCTCACCTTTTTGATCAAACTTAAAACTAACTTACATACTAATTCTGAACCTAATTTTTTTCCGACACTCTGTTGCCATCGATGCGGAAGGGGTGGTGGGGTCATAGTGTTAAGTATAACAATGGTTTTTTTTTTCCCTTAGCTCTCTTATTATAACATTAAGGATGAGGGGGAAAAAAGGAAAGAAGGAATATTTGGGTTGAGCGAATCCTTGCACTACGAGTACCTGCTTGAAGGTGGTGTGAGGGAATTAAGGAGTGTGGGAAGCCTCGGTAGAGGTTGATTGTTGCGGTACAGTGGTAAGAGTCCACTGGTGGCTGGGCCTAGAGTCCCTCTAGGCATGTAGTGCAGTCTTATTTAGTTGGATAGCAGTGATGGGTGCCCGTTAGAGTATAACCATGACACATGCCAATTTTCATTTATTAATTATTTTCTGTATGCATACAAAGATAAGCTAAAGATTTAATAGAAATGAATCCATTGTGTAATTTAACGTGACGGGTCGCTTGTTGGTCAGGCCTTCTCTACAGTCTATTTATAAACCAAACCATAATAGATCGTTTAAATAACAAAAAAATATTAATAAATCATATAATACTGCTAAAATCAAATGAGGTTTCGGGAACTCTTGTACTCAACTGACTACAATTAGTAATTTGACTAATAGTAGTTTTGAGATGTTTTCCGTGTTAACGAGACGGGCTAAGAGTTGAGATGGCGCCAGGTCTAGAGGCAACAGTAATATCTCAGATGGAAGAGTGTCGGAACGGAAATCAAAATGTTCCCGGTTCAAATCCCACCGATGTCACTGTATTTTTTTTTGTGTTTCAGCTACTAAAGTCGGGTGTTGTATTCGACTCGGTTTCGCCTGGATTTTGCATATTTGATAAAAGATTGTTGATGCATACTTGCTTGCTTTTTAGAATAAATAAAAGTACAATGCTATGAGTGACGGAACTTGGGAAAACCCAGTACTACTTAAGGACAGAAAGTCCATTGCTTTGTATTTACAATAAGAAATTGTTAATGTTTTATATTATCATATTTTTATTTCCATGACCACTCCGGCATTCAGTAGCCCAAGTTTTTAAAGTGTAGTACATTTATTATATTTTGAATGCATTAACCATTTTGGTCGGACAATAGATATATCAGGTTATGTTGGCTGACAGGTCTAACCTAGACAAATTGATCGCAAAGGATATATATAATATAATTGGATATAGCTGGATTGAAACAATGGACTATTGAATGTGAATGGAATACATTCCATGGAGGCTTTATGGAAACACCTATTTATTAACTAGGCTTCCAATAACAACGTATATATTATGTATATGCATCGACTAGTCAAGTATAATGTACATCAATCGCTTCATGGAGAACTTAGAGACACGTGCGGAGAAGTTGCATACAGCACCCAGCCGGGTGCCCTTGAACTTCACTCCCACCAGCGAGGAGGCTCTTACGAAACCATGTTCTCTATTAAAGCAAGCTTTAGAGTCCATTACACGTGTAGGTGTTGTATTTTGGTAGTTCATCTGACGATAGCGTTAACATAAATAAAATAGAATAACTTTTATAGAGGATAAATGAACTAATAAAGTTTTTTTGTATCGACGTTGAATTAAATTTTTGTTGTTTTTTAAGTTTATTGTTGTGATGATTATTGGTTTATAAGCTTAGATAGTTTTCGGATTTTATAGAAAGAATTTCTAGGTTATTTTTTATAGGAGTCGTGTATTTAACTATCTCGTGTATGATCTAGGTATGAATGGTTTATAAAGTAAAAATAAGTATTTTTCGATTAAGAGTATTTTTTTTACAATGGCCGTGACATGACAGAACAAGTGACACTGACTCGCATGCTCGGTGGACGTTACCGGTTCGAATTATCATAGATCATAGACCTAATAGAATCATAGATATTAAAGTGATTTATCAGTATTGGATAATACTTTGGGGTCTAGATTACTACTTGGCTAGAAAAGTATCTCTTAATCAGTAGTTAGTGAGTTTTTAGTTAGCAATGAAAAAATATTCCAGAAGAATTTCATTTGTACTGTAGACTCTATAGAAGGTAGTTTTTTCGCAGCCCAAAAGAAAGAAATTTTATTTAAGACTCGAGGAAGCATATCTTAAATGAGTAGAAAGGAGTGTAATAGTATTGACATTAGCGTTACGAGCATAATTATCAAATTAGTAAAAGTATTTATAGCTTGAATGCAGTTTTCTAAAATTTATTCGCCAAAGGAATGGAGGCAACGTGGTAAATGTATGTAGCAATAATGCTGTATTATTGATATATTGTACCAACTTCTTCTCTACGAATAAATAGAAGTTCCTTTCTTCTCGTACCAGAAAATACCTACCTACGTTTTCATATTTTAATAATAAAAATCTTAGGCGTCAGTTAGAGAGGGGTAACTGGTTCATGACAACGACGCCCAGTAGGGGGAGCGGGAGTAGCCCGGCCTCTGACCTGCCTATATAGGGCCGAAATTCGGGGTTTTATTCATTCATTCGGAACCCTGGCTCATTCATCTACTCGAACCATGGATTTTTTTATTGAACTACCTCTACTCTCTTTCCTAACCTCGCTATGTTTTAGTCCGGCGTTGTCAGACCCCACACCTTCCTAGTGGGTTTATCTGCCTTCGTTTTGCTAAAACTAGTACCTCCTTGAAATAGATCTCTTCCACGTGGAAGACGGTGTCTGGGGTCCTACAAACTTTACCTTCTTCCCCAGCGATCCAGTCTGCTTCTCTCCGGTTCACACCCGCCTTTGGGATCCGGACGGTTTTCGCCTACCCTTAAATACCGAGTGTGAATTTAGTCATTTCAAGACCACATAAACTACCTATAATACCTACCCTGTACCTCTTTTACTGAACATAGTGCACTGTCGGGGCACACCTTCTAAGATCTTATGGAGTCAGATCAATACGAATAAAGCTGCCCGCCAATTAGGCGGCCAGTTCAAAAACCACAGGTTTGCCCATTTTATCTCTTTCTTGACGCCTGCCGGGCAGAGGACGGGCCTAATATTCCCCTAACACCAGACAGATTGTTAAATATTTAAATTATTTGATTCTGTTGTTTCAATGTTTCGTGAGTTTTATCAGTGTTTAAGATAGCCAACGTTTTATTTATATATTATGTAACATGTATATGTATCTGCGGCCGTTAAATTGTTTACAAGTACAACTTGAATGAACCGTTTTAAAGAAATGATGTGGAACCTGTTAGATCATCTTGGTGATCACCGAGATTTTCGCACGGCTTTGTTCATTATGCTATGTAATTATATCCATGCACAATCAACGACACCTCGCTGCTAATCCTTCCACGATGCCTAAAGTAAATACGTCGTCCTGTAAAGAAAATCTGTTTACTTTTTGCTACAATTTCTAATATGAATAGTATTTTTTTCTTACATGTGAATGTAATTTCGTTAGTATCACTCAAATAGTCATCCTACTAATTTTTGAAATTGGGATTATAACGTTTTCATTACACGTCATAGGACGTACACAAATGTTCTCCCAATAAACACTTAATTTGCACATACTGTACTAACATTCTCATACTCCTATTGTGCTCTGTCACAAGTGCTCACTTGTTGACTCCTGTCCACAGGAACATTGCGCGGAGTTCGAGCAGCTGGTGATCCACGAGTGCGACCTCCTCATGTCTGCGCTGGAGGCGAGGAAGCAGGAGCTCGTGGAGTTCGTCCGGATCCAGAAGGAGGGGAAGGTCCGCTCTCTCAAGGAGCAGGTCACCTCCTGCACTTCCAAACTCCAGCACACCACGGCCCTCATGCAGTTCTGCATCGAGGCTCTCAAGGAAAACGACTCTGCGGCTTTCTTGCAGGTTAGTAGTCATTTATACTACTTATTTATTATCTAGTCTTCGGTCGCTTCACGAACAAGAGCCAAGTTTCGAATTCCTGAAATTAAATATTTTTTTCTTAACCCCATTTAAATATTTTCTAATATGAAATATATACAATAATAATGTAAATTGAGCTGTGAATGGCTTCTTGTAAAACATGATAATGTTTATCGCAATAAAAAGATATTTTTATTGTGAAATAATTATTTAAAGCAAATGGGGACTAGTTTGGGCTCACCTTCAGACTACATAAGGTACTTAAAACTAAACTTACATTCATACTAACTTAATCCTAGAGCGTTCCTGCCTCGACTGCCTTCTGCCATCGATGGGGAAACGGAGAGGGGGGAAATCATGTCAAACACGGGGTTGGTGATGTATTTCAGCGAATCAGAGAATTTGATATGTCTACGGCGAATGCATTCATCCACCGTAGGCAGCTTAAAATCATCGTATCACTGTTTGTTACTGTGTGAGAAATCCGCTGCTGGAATGTGGTATGCCGATCCACTTTAATGAGTATCCCGTTTTGAAACTGTTGAAGTCGCATTAGTCAGATGAGGTAGGCACGCCTGAGCATGCTCTTATAAATCATGAGCTTAAGGTGTGGAGGTAGATTGGGGGAAGTCAGCAAGTGTGTAAGACGGTAAGATTTCGTACGTGTTTGTTTTAACTTCCTCGGAAAATGGCCACAAAAACGGAGGTGTAATAAGAATTGGATGACTCCGGTATTGTAGGGATTGTATTGCCGGTGCGTTTTTTTAGGGGGGTGGAGTAAAACCCCGTTGGTTCTATATCTTAACTCATTTAGGAACCCCACTAATCCGAGCAGGATTTAAATGGTATTTCATTGGACACGAGGAATGATCGAAGGCTAAAACCATGTAAACCACCTTGATACATCCATACTATTTTCGGATATTTACATTTTCATACTTATGGAATATTCCAAATCCTCCCATTGCCTCCGAGCCGACTAGCTCGTTGCCGGTTGGCTATTGGGGCAGTGGATAATCCAAGTTAAAGCAAGAGGAGGGATGTCGACAGTTGGATAGTTCGAGCCTAAGATAGGACTAGAGGAAGCCACTCATTAAGGTAACCCACCCTTGAAAAGCCCAAATACGTAATGCCGAATGAACAGGGAAATAGAAAATAAAAGTTCAGACGTACATTCATATTCGGGTTTAAGCGATCATATCCAGTACTTGATTGCTTTTTATAGAAAATAACCAAAACCGTTTTGGTATATTAAACATTTCATGAATTTCACGAAAAAGAATTGAAATCAATTTTTCTCTATGACTACAAACCATGCTCACGATATTGACCGCTGTCTATAATATCTATGGCTTAGATTTTCTTGAACTGGTACTTTTTTTTTTTTTTTTGCCCTTCCTGAGGCTGAGCCTCAAACGGGCTTACCCCACGAGCACGTGAAGCCCCCACGAGCTCATGGGGTTACGTAGCCTCTGGTGCGCGTATTCCGGTGCAATGGGATTGTTGCACCGGTCAGCGCACCTTGAGTAATACTGTTCCATCATCTTGACCTGGTACTTTCTCGCAGATCATTGTGAGCCTGCAGGTGTCCAGAGTTTCGGATAATGGCCATTCGCTAACCCAACAAAACTTTTGTTATCCCCAATTGAAACTTGAAGTTGATTCAAAGAATATATTATATTTTTCATATCGCTCGAATTACTGATAAAAAAAGACTAATTTTTATGTCCCGATTTCTATTTATAATGTGTCTTGCAATAAATAACGTTTAGTTGTTTTTTTTAATTTATAATCTTGCATCTCCAATTAAGAGAACACATATAAGAGCACATCAGATAAACATTGGAACTACCCTCAGTTTCTTTGGTAGCCGACGTCTCATTATTCTGTCCCGGGTGTTAGACAAAGACCCACTCAGCCGTGATCGATGGTAAGCCGATGACGGAGACAGTTTCAGATACAATGGCCTATAAAGAATTATATCAGGCTCTGGTAGCAATTTGTCTCCTCGAGCGTGGGAAGCTGTGGGTGGCTAACAGACTGTTCATCTCAGATCCCCCCCCCGCATTTTGTATATTGGATAGCCCTTTTGCTTGGTATTGTCTCTGACGAAATTAACTGTGGTTCTGTTGGGAATAATCTGCTAAGTGGTGGCGGTGGTCAGTGTCACGCTCCAATCAACATATTTTCCGTTTATCTAGTGAATGTTCTGTTACACCGATAAATTCCTATAAGTATTAATGACGCTCTACATTGCTTTTTTTAAGAGAGAAATATTTCCAGAATGAAATTGTTCCATTCATTGTATTTACACGAACGATAGATTTTAATAGTTTTTCATCTTAACCTTCGCTCAAATTTGTGAGCGAAATCCATGATTTGAGAGAGTCTACCTCTCTAACCAACTAAAACTATTCAAGGTGTTATTTTATCAATCTCCTTTCTGAGCACTATCCATTAAAACATAGATTCATGCAGTTATATTACTAATTCACTATTAATAACTTTATTTTGATAAAATTACTACAATCTGTCTGATTGTATAATCGTGTTACAATTGTGATAAATTGATATTGGTATGAATGAGATTTCATTCACTCGCTCAGTCATACTATATATACAAACAGCCCAGAGGCCCCCCAAGTCCACATGGTTGTCACCTCCTTCGCACTTCCAAGTCTTGGGAAGTCCGGAGGCTGATCAAGAGTGCGAGACAGACACTCAGGACATGATTAGAGAAACGGCCATTGCCAGGACTCCCACTGTCACTTATTTATAGCAGGTCACGAAGCCACTGCCGTTTTAGTCTCCGAGGAGGGTTATAGGGACGAGTGATGCAGTGTAATGACTGTGCTAGGGAATTAGGGTGGTTGGATAGATTACTATGGAATGGTATGAACTTGGAAGGGATGAGTTAAAGAATGTAGGGTATATTCAGATCATTATGAAGGGTTTTGTTGCTGACATAATAAGGGGCATTTACTATTGTTCTCAGGACTTTTGTTTAGTTATATTACTAAAATATTAATAATAGAATTATCACGGAAGAGCTCCAGTAATTTAGGCTTGTAGGGGGTCAAGCAAACCTCAGCAGGTAGAGAGAGCGCTGTGAGTCCCTCGAGTAGCCACTTCCTTCGGGAAAATAAACTCTTTGAAGTTTGACTTCAGACTTTTTCTCTTCTTCACCTTTCTTTTTAATTAACGTAGCCGAATAAACCTTTATTCGGCCATAAATTTATTTTACTCGCTCGAACCAAGTCTTCACCGGAGATTTTTCATCCGATATTTACTCAAGTAATATCAGACGGGCTTTGAATTAGTAATGGATATTTAGGCGTAGGTCAGAGAAAATTATTGTTTTTTAATATAAATTTTACAAGCTTAATTATGTTCGATAAAGAGAGATAAATTCAGTGCACTAATGTATAATGTACATCATTATACTTTTATTCAATGCAGATCACTATTGTGTATACTTGAATTTGTATAAAATGTTGCCAAGCTACAGGAAATACAATGACGCAATTGTAAATAGATTCGTTTGTAGAATCTATATATTGTACACATATAAATTTGTAACAATGGGATATGGAACAAAAAATCACATGGGAACATTTTTTCAGTGGTATGGACAGCTATTTCTGTTTTATACTTATTCCCTCTGTATAGTTTGTTTCCAAGAAAGTTTTGAAATGAATTAGTACAACTTTTCTGAAAGTGAGACTTTAAGTAACAAGAGGGGGGGGGGTATCAACCGAACGCAATTGTCAGATTAACAATTGTGTAATAAAATTTGACAAGGGTTGTAGAAAAACAATCACATGATGTTAAAGCACTTAATTTAACTATAATCTGCCATGTATTCAAAGTCAGAAATTTATATATTTTCGATTCATTGTGCAAGATAATATTTCAAGGGATAATTCAAGAGCTAGAAATAAGAAAAATAAAATAAAAATCTCATATAAGTGTAGCTCCGGAAATATTTCATTTTTGGGTCAAATCGAACTAATAATAAATAATTTCTGTTATATAAGTTACATAATAGTATTCTGTATGAAATGGATTTCATATAATTGTAAGATGTGTTGTGAATTGTAAGAATCTCTTTTTCGAGCATTGTTAGAGTTTTATTTACTTGACAAATCATGTGGTGATACGATCGCCACTATCTAATTGATGGACCCGAATTAGGTTGCTGTGCTTTCAAACAGTTATGAGACAGAGGTCATTCGTTTGGTTGTCTGCATTTTTGAAGCCTTTCTCAAGTTACAACTCAAAAGTTTATGACTTACAACTCTGGCTGTTATGTCATGTTTCAATTAGTGCGTTCAGCCTATAAAATAAAATAAGATTAGATGAAATCTCTTAAAATCAGACGGTATCAATTTTTATTTCTGTTTTACACTTGTCCCGTATAATTAGTTTTTAGGAGGTTATGAAATGAAATTGTACAACTTTTCTGAAAGTGAGACTTTTAGTAACAAGTGGGGGGGGGTAGCAACCAAAGGCAGTTATCAGATTGATAATTGTAACATTGGTTTAACATATACAAGGGCTATAGAAAAACAAAGTTACAAGTTACAAGACTTCTTTTCACTATAATCCGCCTTTATTCCTGAAGAAGTTTTTGCGCATGCGCTACTTTCTGAAACACCTCTCAACATTGCTCGTCCTTCAAATACTCTATTCTACCATTTTTAGGCCACAGTACAACCAAAAAATTGTTCTACCAGGCAACTTACGTGAACTGGTCACAAGGGAGCCCTCAAGACGTAAGTAAATCGCTTATTTCATTTGTGTAGAACAAAAGTGAAAGTGAAATCGGATCGAGAAGTCGGCCATTTTGAGAAGCATTTGTCATAGCGCCACTCAATTATAATCTCTGAGCCGCTACGTTCTGGTGGCTCAGAGCCAAGACCCGTGACTCGTGAATGAAACATGCGTTTCTATCAGCAGCTAATGTCAGCAGACAATAAAAAAAAAACGTACAAGGTCGTTGGGACCTACCCCCACTCCGTCGCCGGTTAAACGTAAGCCGCGGCGATCTAACCGAAACATAGCACCTGAAAACTCTTCAGCTCCCAGCAGCTCTATGGAGGAACTACCATCACTACCTAGCACATCGAAAAAAACAGCAACAACCACTCATGAGTCTCCGTTTTTCACGCCCAATAGCTACGAGGTGTTGACAAATATCGAAATAGAGGACATGGACTCTACACAAACACCCACACAGCCCAAGCCACCAGCAATATTTATACGAAACATCAGTAATTTTAAATTACTATGCACCCAACTAAATAAAATTGTAGGTACAGGAAAATACACTTGCCTCAATCGATCCCGGGACACAAAAGTATCGCCGGACACTCCCGAAACATACCGTACAATAATTAAGTACTTAGAAGAAACTAAGGCCGATTTTCACACATACCAATTAAAGCAAGAAAGATCACTGCGGGTAGTGATTAGAAACCTGCATCCCACTACACCAGCGGACGAGATAGAGAAGGAGCTATTAAGCCTAGGATACAAGGTTCGCCAAATTACCAATGTGCTCCGTGAGGAAATAAAATAAAATAATGCAAGCACCAAGATACCACTGCCCTTATTCTTTGTGGAACTAGAGCGAACACCTGGAGTGGAAAAAATCTATGAGGTCACCCACTTGTATTATACAAGAGTACAGGTCGAAAAGCCTTACCCGAAACGCGATATAGTACAATGCCATAATTGTCAGGCATATGGGCACACCAAATCATACTGCTACCACCCTCCCAGGTGTGTAAAGTGCAGTGGGCAGCACAAAAGCGAATTGTGCAAGAAGCCCATAAAATCACCTGCTGTATGCGTGCTCTGTCAGCAAGGGCACCCGGCAAACTATAAAGGCTGTGAGGCCTATAGAATTCTAAAGTCCAGAAGCGAACAACGTCGTCGCCCAGAAGAAGAAACGCCAGCCACAGGTAGCCCAAGAAGTGCCCCCGCCAGAAGTTTGAGGCCTTCAGTATCTTTTGCTGACGCAGTTCGGAACATAGAGCAGTCACAGGCATTGCCTACTCCTCCTCCGCAAGTTCTTCTTCCCCAGCACTCCATTCATCCCAGCAACCAGCAAACTCAATCCCATCCTCAACCACACATCTCGCATATCCCGCCACCTTCAAGCTCTTCAGATCTCACCAGCCTCTTAACCTCATTCCTTACAGAGTTCAGAACCCTAATTACCCCTCTTATTTCCCTTCTTACAAATCTTGTCTCCTACCTTATCCCCGTTAAACAAAATCCATAAGTGGATCCTTCTGACTCCTTATCCATTCTCCTCTGGAATGCGAATGGTGTTCGCACCCACACTAACGAACTGACAGCATTACTCCATGACAAAAACATCGATGTAGCTCTTATTACTGAAACAAGACTTACAAGTAAACGATCATTTACCATTCGACAGTACCAGACTTATCGAACCGATCACCCAGATGGAAGATCTCATGCAGGTACCGCTGTCATTGTCCATAACACCATATCCCATCACATAGTTCCTTTGGTAGCACATGGTTTCCTTCAATCCACTGCAGTGTCAATCACCACCCTCACTTTTCCCCTTACTCTAGCATCAGTGTGCTGCCCTCCCAATAAATCCATTTCCGATTCCCAATTCATCTCCTTTCTAGACTCCATCGGGCATCGTTTCCTTGTGGGTGGGGACTTTAACGCAAAGCACCAGCACTGGGGCTCAAGATCCACAAATACACGAGGACGTGCTTTGCTGTCTGCACTCACACGGAGACATTGCTCCACTATCTCTCCTAACACAGCTACCTATTGGCCATCAGACCCCAACCGAAATCCAGATCTCCTTGACTTTTTCTTCTGCAATAGTTTAGGAACACTAAACTATTCACTCAAGCGCCTCGATGACCTCTCCTCCGACCATAGCCCCTTATTCTTAACCATTTCCCTAAATCCAATTCACAAACTGCCTCCTCCTTCATTTATTAGGGGCCCAGTTGACTGGGACCACTTCCGTCAGATTCTTACAGACTCTTACAGACTTACTGACTAGATGATGCAGTGCATTCCTTCACTACTCTGATCCAGAGGTCGGCCTGGGAGGCATCGTCACCTAAAAATTCATAATCAAAATCCTTTACCTCAGTATCTCAAAGACCTAATCAAATCCAAACGCCACTCCAGAACAGTGTGGCAAAGATCCCGCTGGATCCTGCTGATCGTCGCTCATACAATCAGTACTGCAGGATTGTAAAGCGGCAATTGGCATCCTTCCGTTCCGATTCTTTCAATTCCTATCTCTCCTCCCTGTATACCAGGGACAACTCCCTGTGGAATGTAACTAAGAAAATCCTAAAATATCATCCTGTTTCACACCCACTCCGTCGTGATGACGGGTCCTGGGCGGCTTCGGATGGCGAGAGGGCGGAGGAATTTGCACTGCATCTTTCCCGTACTTTCACTCCTCATCTTACTCCTCAAAACAATAATCACCGTCCAACTGTCGAAGATTTTCTCACTCCCCCTATCCCTCTCTCACTACCACCAAAAGCCGTTAACCCCTCCGAGGTTAAATATCTTCTGAAAAAATTACCTTACCGAAAATCTCCATGATATGATCTCCTTACTCCTCGAATCCTCCAACAGCTTCCTCTTAAAGCCATAATCTTCTTAACCTATATATATAATTGCATTATCCGAACGACGCACTTTCCTCTCCTCTGGAAACATTCCATTATTGTCCTATTCGCCAAACCCGGCAAACCACCCAATGACGCCTCATCTTACCGTCCAATTAGTCTACTCCCTATCCTCTCAAAAATTTTTGAAAAACTTCTATTAAAACGCCTACTTCCAATCGTTGAATCCAAAAACCTCTACCCTACTCACCAGTTTGGTTTCCGCCAACGACATTCCACAGCTCAACAAGGCCTTCGCGATGTTGATCACATATCCTCAGCCCTTGAAACTAAACAGTATTGCACTGCTGCCTTTCTGGACATAACTCAAGCTTTTGACAGGGTCTGGCACGCAGGTTTGCTTTACAAACTCAAAGGAAATTTACCGCAAACCCTATTCCTAATCCTACAATCCTACCTTTCAAACCGTTTCTTCCAAGTCCGCTGTGGTTTGGAATATTCTAACTACTATCCCATTAAAGCAGGAGTTCCACAGGGCAGCGTCCTGGGTCCCATCCTCTATAATCTATACACTGCTGATGTCCCCTCTACTACCAATACCTTCTTGGCAACATTCGCAGACGACACTGCAGTCCTGTCAACCCATCCAGACCCTGATATAGCATCCCAAAACCTTCAAAAACACCTTGACGAGATCGAGTATTGGTGCAACCAATAGCGAATCAAAGTCGACGAAGGAAAATGTTCCCACATAACCTTTACCCTCTGCCGCAAGTCCTGTCCGCCAGTCTTTTTAAATTCAATTCCTTTCCCTGTGTCTGAGACAGTACGGTATTTAGGCTTCCATCTCGACAAGAGACTGACATGGAACCCACACACGAGACTAAAAAGACAAGAACTAAACAGACGCCTTGGACAACTGTACAGACTACTTCGAAGGACATCCCACCTCTCAATAGAAAACAAACTAGTTATCTACAAGGTTATACTTAAGCCAATCTGGACATACGGAATAGAGCTATGGGGGACAGCAAAAAAGTCGAACATCAAGTGCATCCAACCCTTTCAATCAAAAGTCCTAAGAACAATAGTAAATGCCCCTTATTACGTCAGCAACAAAACCCTTCACAATGATCTGAATATACCCTATATTCTTGAACTCATCCCTTCCAAGTTCATTAAATTCCATGGTAACCTATCCAACCACCCTAATTCCCTAGCACAGTCGTTGCACTGCACCACTCATCCCTATAATCCTCCTCGGAGACTTAAACGGCAGTGGCCTCGTGACCTGCTATAAATAAGTGACAGTGGGAGTCCTGGCAATGGCCAGTTTCTCCAATCATGTCCTGAGCGTCTGTGGCTCTCGCGCTCTTGGTCAGCCTCCGCTGGCTCTTATCCAGTGACGTGGCTGAAGTAGGGGCGTGGGGGACTCCCCAAGACTCCGCTTCCTCCTTCGCATGCGAGGGAGGTGACAACCATGTGGACTTGGGGGGCCTCTGGGCTGTTTGTAAATATTGTATGAATGAGCGAGTGAATGATGAATTGTAAATATGGTATGAATGATGACACTTATCTCAATTACTCATTGCCTAATAAAAGGCAGATTGTAATTTTATCTTAATAAATTGTTGTTTTCTCTCTCAAATATTCCTGAAGAACTCCTTGTATATTGTTAGTTCATTGTGTAAGATAAAATTTCATGGGATAGTTCAAAAGTTATAAATAAGAAATAAAAATAAAATCTCATATAAACGTAGAAGTTGATGTTCCGAAAAATAATATTTACAATTCATATCATAATATAAAAATAGTTGATAAACCATATATTTTTTTCAAGTGGTTCGTTTCCCGGGTCCATTGATAAACTGGTTTTGCATAATTCCCATTCCAAAGCCCTTACCTTGGCCCCAGGTGATAATTATAAATAAGAAATAAAAATAAAATCTCATATAAACGTAGAAGTTGATGTTCCGAAAAATAATATTTACAATTCATATCATAATATAAAAATAGTTGATAAACCATATATTTTTTTCAAGTGGTTCGTTTCCCGGGTCCATTGATAAACTGGTTTTGCATAATTCCCATTCCAAAGCCCTTACCTTGGCCCCAGGTGCTGCTATGAACTGTAAAAGGGTTAATATTTAATTTAGACGGCGGAAGGACGTAAAATCGATGCGAGAGAAGCCGGTAAAAAGTAGCCCTAACGCCAGCGCTCGCTGAGTAATTGCTTACGCACTCCGGAGATAACAGTTTGATGCATTGCGGGTCCGGTCTCCATGTTCCCACTCTGTGTCCCGTCGGCTCTGGCTGGTTAAGTAGTGTCACGGAGTGCAAGCGCATGATAGTAAAAGTCACTAGTGTTGTGTCATCTTACACACACACGTTCGTAACTTATAGCGGAAAGGGCATGCTATTCGCATCAGGTCAATGAGTTAAATACTGTCTTAAGACATATCAGTAACTCGAAAAGTTTCTGATTTCTAAAAAATAAATCAACAAACCCATCAAAATGAATTCAGTGCCCTTCTAAACCTTACTTAATTGCCCGGAGCCTTCCCAATATCAACCCACCATTTACCTTAAATAACTCCAAACTTTTCTGATCTCATTCCATTCCCGACGTACAGAGTAAGTAACTTTATAGCGTTCCCTTGCAACAAACTACGTAAACAATAAATGTAACAAAACCTACAATTTAATTAGTAACATGCGCAAAAACACCATGACCTACGATTATCTAACTAAGTATCCAGTATCTACACACCCGCACTAAGAAATTTTCTTTCTAACTCCCATAAAAACCAATTACAATAGCCAATATGAAAAATAGGCAATTACCGTATGCAAGGCCTTTATGGTTCCGGACGAAGAACAAAGACCTGAGGCCTGCGCTCAACGCCCTAACCACACAAATTACGTCTCTCATGATACAATGGAAGACCACTATGTGGGGTGACCGACTACGTAGTTTACACAGCGACTACAAGGCGTTCTGGCGGCTGGTGAAGACATCAGTCACGAAGAAAAATACGGTAAGACTTACAACTAACGGACAATTCATTTCAGTACCGGAGCAGGCCGACATACTCGCCGACCACTTGAGAGGGGATAGAGTTAGCGAGCCAATCACAGCGCCCGATCATCAGCGGACCCCCACCCCAACTTCTATATATACCTCATACCACCAGGTTTCGGCGATTTTTGGACTTGTAATATGTTCGGAAGTATGGAAATGGAGACCGATAGTTCGCGGAAGCGGTCGGCTTCACCGACACAGGAATCGGATAGTGAAGAAGATTTTACCTTTCCAAAAATCACTGTAAAGGTACGAAGGCCTACAAAGGCGAAAAACCCGACGAAGGTCGGAAATAAATTTCAGGCTTTGGCCACTGAGTCACCGGAAAGCCCTAATCCTTTGACTCAGGCACCAAAGAAGCCGCCGCCTGTTGTCGTTTCCGGTGAAACAACAACAATTTTAACTCAGATGCTCAAAGGAGCAAACATAAACAAATTCACCCTCAGGAAGACGAAGGAGGGCGTAACTATTTATCCCGAGCTCGAGGAGGAAAGAGCAAAAATTTTAAAACTGCTCCAGACAGGTGGAAAAGAATTCCACACTTTCGCCCCGAGAGGCGGCACCAAGAATAAGAAGTATCTTATTCTTGGCTTGGATGTCCAGGAGGACATTGAAGAAATCAAATCCACGATAGTGGATGCCGTACCAGGAGTAGTTGATGTGAGAAGACTCCGAAAAAGTGACCCAACAGGACGAAAAGAAGATATTTCGCCAGTCCTAGTAACAGCAAATGCGAGCGTCACCCTGAACGCCATGAAAAAGGTACGTGCCATCAACCACGTCATAGTTCGTGTAGTAACGTTCAAGGAACAGAGAGGCGCCCCTCAATGCTTTAGATGTCAAGAGTTCGGCCACACAAAGAACCACTGTGGCAAGAAACTTAAATGTGTTAGATGTGCAGGACCTCACGAGGTGGCGCTGTGCCCCAGGAATGAGACGGCCCCGCTAAAGTGTTCGAACTGCGGCGAGGCACATCCCGCCTCGTACAGAGGCTGTGAGGAAAGGAAGAAGCTCCTAGCCAGAGTGAGACCGGCCCCCGACAGAGTGCAGCCCCAGCAGAAGAGGAGCCGCCAAGACGTGCCACTAACGAGACCTGCTCCACCGCCATCTGTACCTGCCTGGCAGAACCCGCTCTTCAAGCTCTTTCAAGCCAGAGATGAAGAAACGGCTCATCCTTCGAAGACGAGAGCAGCCGCCTCCACGTCGAGAGCTGCCCCCTCCACGTCGAGAACTGCCCCCAGAACTTCGCAGGACACTCCGGAAAATAACAATTGTGAGTACTTAGATCCTAGGCTTAAGTTTCTTACAAACGACCAGCGTAAAGACCTTGAATGCGCACCGAAATGGGTAACTGCCCTAGTAGACTTCTGTAGCCAAATGCTCATGGCTATGATATCTGGTAAACATCAACAATGGTAGATTACCAAGTATTAAATTTTAACGTTGATGGTCTCCTGACCAAAATAGATGAGGTAGAAGTGCTGCTAGCTCTCTACCGACCAGATATTGTAGTTTTGACAGACACTAGGGTATCTACACAATCGTTTCACATTAAAGGTTATTCAACTGCCATTGAAAGAGTTAACGGTTATGGAGGCGTTTTAATTGCTATACGCCTTGGCATCAATTGGAAGACAGTGGCTTCACCACTGACTACAACTGATCCCAAGCTTCACCACTTGACAGTTAAGGTAAATTTGGGGAGACCCATTTACCTTACCGCCCTGTACAGAAGACCGTACGCGTCTCTACAGCAGTACTCAGCCTTGCTACACGCATGTGCGCAAAGATCTAACCACTGGGTGGTGGGAGATCTCAATGCGAGACACACAATGTGGTACAACACCGTAACGAACAAGGCTGGGAGACTCCTGTTGAGAACGCCATTCACGGTCGTTCACCCCCAGACTTTTACTTTTCGACAAAGAGGTAACCCGCAGGCTACATCGACGATTGACTTACTACTGACAAAACAACCCCACCGTATCACAAGTTGCACCGCCCTTGACTTCATTACCTCTGACCACAGGCCAGTACTGTATGCAGTGGATGGTAAAGTGGCGACCCCTCGCCCCACGAGATACGACTACCGTCGTGCCGACTGGGATCTGTACCGGTCGCAGATTTACCATAACCTGCATACAGTGCCAGTTCTCCGCACGAAAGAGGAAGTAGATCTTCAACTATCTTTCATAACTGATGTGATCATAGACGCAGCAAACACCGCGATCCCGAAGTACACTCCCATGCCACCGTCTCTGCGACCACCTCCAGACCACATTCTTAAAATTATTGCCTTGCGCCATACTTGGAAGAATAGATGGTACAGGACGAGAGATCAGCAAGCCAAGGTCGTTGTGAATTCTCTCACAACGCAAATCCGGGGCTTGATGAAACTCTGGAAAACAGCCCAGTGGCATGAGAAACTTCGTAGCACTCACGGAGATCACAGAAAGTTTTGGAAGTTGTTGAAGACTACAAAAGGCAAGACAGCCACTGTCCGTCTTCACGAAGGCGACAATGTTCTGACTGCTGAGCAACAGGCAACAAAACTGGCCGACCATTACGCTAGGGATATTACGGCTAGGACGGGATACTACCACATCCCTCCTCCGGTAGATGCTGAACAGAACAACATGTTTGTATCACCGAAGCAGCTCAAGGCGATTCTTCGCCGGTGTCAGGGAAACCGAGCACCAGGGCACGACGGGATACAAACAGTGCTGCTCAAACAAATGCCGAGGAGAGGGATAGTACAACTAGCAAACTTATACAACTCTTGTATAAGATTGCGGTACTTTCCTGACACATGGAAACAAGCCATCTTGTTTCCATTACTGAAGCCAGCCAAAAGTGGAGATCACCCAGCCGACTACCGCCCGATCAGTCTGCTACCACAGATGGGGAAAATCTTTGAGAAAATTCTTTTGAATTATCTCAAAGATTACTGCTCGGAAAATGATATCATTCCGCCAGAGCAGACTGGATTCCAATCCAGTATGAGCGCAGAGCACCCCCTTCTGAAGGTGCAGTCAGAAGTTAGCCATAACATGAATAGAAACATAGCCACGGCTATGATTTCCATTGATTGCACCCAAGCATTCGACTCGGTGTCTCACGGGACACTGTGTCAAATGCTCTGCGACCGGGAATGCCCGGAACAACTATATTCAATTCTGGCTAGCTTCCTGAAAAACAGATCGCTGCGGGTGCGGGTGGGTGATAGCTTCTCCGAAGCTGTGCCACTGACCTGTGGAGTACCCCAAGGCGCCGTCTTATCCCCTGTACTATTCAACGTATACACGTCCGAGATTGTCGGAGCCCGCTACAAAAATACCACAGTTACTGCTTTCGCAGATGACATAGCGGTGTACAGCAGCAGCATGAGTGCCAAGGTAGCTCTAAGACAGGCTGAAGCAGCCTGTAACCAGATCAGTGAGAGATTGGGGAGACTCAATATCTCTGTAAACGCGGGTAAGACCGACTGTGCAATTTTCTCTTTTCAAAAGGGAAAAAGCCCGCTCCCTACTAGTTACATAGTAGGAACGAAGCAAAATTCACCAACCAACGACCTAGTATATCTGGGAATCAAAATGGACAGACACCTCCATTTTAGTAACCATTTTGCAAAGAAGTTGAAGCATACACGCATGAAGTCTTACCGGCTTACGCACTTATTGACTTCCCCCAATCTATCACTGCGACTCAAGCTACTGATCTACAAGAGCATACTCAGGCCTACTCTGCTGTATGGTGCACCGCTATTTCGTTATCTGACGTATACGACAGCTAAGAAACTCCAACAATTCCAAAACGGTATACTGATGAAAGTGGTCAGAGGTACTTCATTCGAGCAGCGACGGAACAGTGAGCTGCATGAGATATTTGAGCTGCCTACGGTGGATGAATTCATCCAGCGTAGACATATCAAATTTTTCGACTCATTGCAATATTTGACAAACCCGGTGTTTAACACTATAACCCCCGCTCCGTTCCCCCATCGATGGCAGGACGCTGTCGTGGCTGGAACACTCTAGTCCTAGGTTCTAGGTAGAGATTTAGTTTGTTTTGTTTAGTTTTGTTTTGTTTAGTTTGTTTTGTTTTTGTTCCTAGTGTTTAGTGTTGGTGTCGGTGACAAATAGAAGGTGAGCCTCATCACCTAGTGTTGTATAAGAACAATGAACTATTAACGACAATAAAAATTTATTATATTTAGTCACTCCGCCAAATGCATGTAAATGCAGTAAGAGGAGAAATATGTAATCCAAATATTTTGTTATTTTTCTTTTGTACATTGTATTGTTTTGTTGAGGTTTTGAAATAAAAAAAAAAAAAAAAAAAAAAAAAAGTTTCGGCGATCATTCGTCGCACGAGAGGCAACAGGGCACCAGGAGATGACAACATCCAGAACGTCCTTCTGAAAATGCTGCCACGGAAGGGGATTTCTCACATAGTGAACATCCTGAACTCTTCACTACGACTACACTATTTTCCCCAGACGTGGAAGCATGCTGTTGTCGTCCCGCTGTTGAAACCAGCCAAGTCTGGATATGAGCCAGCTCACTACAGGCCCATCAGTCTGCTGACCCAGCTGTCGAAAATCTACGAACGGATTCTCTACACTCAACTGACCGGGCACTGTGAAGCTCACGACATCGTACCACCTCAGCAGACTGGCTTCACCAAGGGACTCAGCGCGGACTGCAACCTTGTGAAACTGCAGCGGCACGTTGCTACGAACATGCGCCACAACAAAGTCACCGCGCTGAATTCCCTTGACTGCACGAAGGCATTTGACTCAGTCGATCATCGCACTCTTCTGCAACGCCTGAACGACCACGATTTTCCAGAGCAACTCCAGAATATCATGTCCTCCTACCTAGCAGGCAGAACATTTTCTGTACGAGTCGGAGCCTCACTAACCACCAGAAGAGATTTCGTGGTCGGAGTTCCTCAAGGGTCGGTGCTGGGACCCTTACTCTTCAACATATACACCGCGCACATAGTAGGAGCTTCGTACTCAAATTGTGAGGTAGCGGCATATGCGGACGACATAGGGATCTACAGTACCAGCCTCAACCCGACGAGAGCTCTAAAGGCTGCAGAGGGCGCTAGTCAACTGATTGCTGATAGGTTGAGAGCTGTCCACATCCAAGTAAACCCAGCCAAGACTCAGGGAATCCTCTTCTCTTTCCAGCATGGGAAAAAGAAGCGGCCACCCAGCTTTACTTTAGACGGGACTGAATGCAAGCTAGCCAACAGCATCTGCTACCTAGGCATCAACCTCGGCAGACACATGACGTTCGACACACATTTAAGAAAGAAGTTAAAACGAGTCCGCAAAACGTACTACTCCCTACAACATCTGATCACCAGCCAGGCCATATCGCTACGACTAAAACTCCTCATATATAAGAGTGTCCTGAGGCCAGCTCTACTGTTCGGGACACCTCTCTTTCGATACTTACATACCAGCACCATCACTAGTCTCCAGAGCTTTCAGAATAATATCCTGAGAACGGCACTATGGCACACTCCTTTTCGGGACATGAGGGCCCCCGACATGCACGAGAAGTTTGAGCTCCCCACCATCACCGAGGCTATCAGACGACGACACATAAAATTCTTCGACTCGATGAAGCACAACCTCAACCCGCTCTTCCGAGAGATGACACCACCACCGCTACCGGCACGATGGCAACTCGCAAGATCGGGTAGAGCAGAGAAGATGATAGACATCACGACACTGACCGACTGACACCAAGCCTCTAAGGGGCACCTTCACTTGATCTCCAACTAACAACGACCACACAACATACCTAGAGAGACTCTAGGCCCAGCCACCAGTAGACTCTCACTACTGCACCGACTCAACCAACCTCCACCGAGGATTCCCACATCCCTAACTCCTCTCACACCACCTTCAAGCAGGTGCTCCTGATACAAGGTTCCTTTTATCCCAAATATGCTATATTTTTCTTACATACTAAACTTCGACCAAGAGAGCTTCGGGAAAAAAAAAAAAAAAAAAAAAAAAAAAAAAAAAAAATATATATATATATATATATATATATATATATATATATATATTTATATATATATATATATATATGCAAGGCCTCAAATGATACCTCCACTAACACACTTGACAGTCTTGCCAGCTTCTTAGAAAAACACCTCAGTCCTAAATTCCTATCCCTACATCACCGTATGACTGTCGCTCTATCTCCGTCTAGCATTCCAAACCTGTTGAAAGAACAGTCCAATACCAAATATCCAATTTCTTTGAGCTGTTGAAACGATCTCGATCCTCTCCAATCAATCCGCCCCGGTTACTGCGCATAATCTGCACTAGCTAAGAACACTAGTGACATTCATGCCGCAAATGATCAACAAACACTAACAGTCTTTATTCTCCTAGATTTCTTTAATGGCTGTCCGTTTGATTCGATTGTTACCCTCTAACTGTTCACAAGTAGTGAACGTTTCCCACACTATTGCCCATGGACAGACACCTCCATTTTAGTAACCATTTTACGAAGAAGTTGAAGCATACTCGCTCGAAGTCTTACCGGCTTACGCATTTATTGACTTCCCCCAATCTATCACTGCGTCTCAAGCTACTGATTTACAAGAGCATACTCACGCCTGCTCTGCTGTATGGTGCACCGCTTTTTCGTTATCTGACGTATACGACAGCTCGGCGACTCCAACAATTCCAAAACGGTATACTGATGAAAGTGGTCAGAGGTACTTCATTCGAGCTGGGGAGCAACAGTGAGCTTCACGAGATCTTTGAGCTGTCTACGGTGGATGAATTCATCCTACGTAGACATATCAAATTTTTCGAATCCCTGCAATACTTGGCGAACCCGCTGTTTAACAGGATAACCCCCGCTCCGTTCCCCCATCATTTCATTTTTAACCACAACCTGTATTGTTAAGTAACCCAACCTCCTTCAAATGCATCTGTGCATAGCAGAAAGAGGAGAAATTATTTTGTTCATTGATTTTGACATATTTTCACATTGTATAATTTAAAGGGGTTAAGGGGGAAAAAACATTATTGCCTCGGGGGAAGACCAGGAATCGAACATTATGATCGGGGGAATGGATCCCCTTCTTTTTAGTTGTTACGATATCCCTTAATCTATTCACCATTGTTCTCATCACCTCTACACCGATGACTCCCAAATCTATTTATCTTCCTCCGATGGATCAATCTACAACTTCTTACAACGATGTAATAGTTATTTTATTGCCAGGCATAATTTCGGTATATGAACATTAATGTTATTCATGGAGACTTTGTCCCGGAATATTTTTTTCTATTCTATTCTGACGTAAATTGATAGATTAGTATTAACCTAATAATTTTGTATACTTATATGTTTTTATTGATATTTTTTATTATGTAGGTTTTATTGCTTTTTTTTTTTGAGTGACATTTCAAATTAGGGAAATTCAGATATGCTAACATACGATATCCTTTTATGAAGCGTAGATTTAACCAAAATATTAAGCCAGGGACAGAATCCTGTTTCCACCACGTTTAGAAACTTTTATCTAGTTTCATGAAAGAAAAAATAAATAGGACAAGCTTTAAAAAAAAAAAAAAAAACACTTGGAAGGCTTGATTGGATTGGGATCACGTTGAGAGGCAACCGCACACGATCGGGAAGCCGATAGCTTGGGCTATCAACTTCTGGCCGATTGCACCTCATGATGCCAAAGCCGGTCGGAACTTGATCAAACATATCCCCGGCCAGTCAGGGTCGAGACAGCCATCCTGGAGGAACTTAATGGGTTTCTGCAGCTACTCCTTCTTTAAGCTGGGTCCTTCTTGGGCCCAGACCTTCATGCAATAAAGACCTCAAGGGAAAATATTTTCCACATCATGTTTTATTTTTTTAATTAATTCAGTGCTTCCTCGGGTGAGATGTGACTAGATCAGACCTAATCCTATCTATAAAGAACTCAAAATGTAAGTAGTGCCGACCTCCACGGCAAAAGCTGTACTGGATCGCAGTATCTCTTAGTAAGTTCTCATCGTTACTATTGGTATTATTAATACCAATCGTTAATACGGTATTGCTAATTCTGTTTTGGATTGATGAAATCAAATGAGCCAGAAGACTCAAAGCGCTTGGAAGAGTATTTCTTTCTTTGTTTGCAATCTTATCATCAGTTATATATTGCTAAGAATATTGTAATCCTAATATTATACATAAGCTCCTAAAAGCCCCTTTTAGTGTATACCTGCCTCGAGACTTCATGGAAGTCACTGGTGGTTCTTGTTATTTTTTTAGTAAGCAACCGCATCCCTCCCCGAAACAACCCTTCCTTCTCATATTCACATAAGTCTCAGCTTTAGTTCCAGTCCCCACTTGTACACACTTGTCTCTCAGACACTAGTCGCTAAACACCTCCCCGACCCAGTTTGTAGTAATCATAACTCTTAATATCTGTATGCACCAGTGTTTTGCTTGAACTTCATAATAAAGCTTTTCTTTCTTTTTTTTTTAAATACTCTCCTCTACAAATATTATTTAATTATCGACCTCTGATGTACCTAGTGCAGTAGTACCACACGCAGCCTCCAAGAGTGTAGGTTGTATGAGTTTGTTGTAAGCTGTTCTTTTTTGTTTCAAAAACTGACTGTTTCAAGTCTTTCGGTCATATAATATGCTTAGTTACTATCTAGTTCTTAATCCTTCCCACAAAAAGCTTTCTTTATCTCATCGAAAGGGATTCCGCCTGTCTTACCAAGAAGATAGTTAAAGGTAAAGCTGATGAGAGTTTCAATGGTACCTCAGTGATACAGAATTAAACTATCATCGGTAATTATAGAAAGGGTTGGTATTTGTATAAGGAGGTCGTAACAGGAGTGATTTAAAAGCGGATGACACAATATTGCTCCTGGCGTGAAACTAAATACTATAATTATGCTAAATCCATTATCAGCTGCGACAAGTAACAGTCTTTCAAAGTTAAAATAATTTTATTATATTGTGAACGAGTACTGCGCCTGCGCTAAACTATAACAAGTCGTATTCGTATCGATCTACAAATAAACTGTTTTTTGTTACCGTTCATAGGAAGTGTTTCGGTCCTAGAACTGTTTCAACAGGATATTGGGTGAACTGTTCACGGGAGAGCTATCTACAGGTGAGTGGATTGTGAAGCTGTGGACTGTATTGCTAAGTGTATGTTTCACTTCACATTTCATAGAGAAGGAGCATATTGAAAGGCTGTGGTAAAGCCACTGTAGCTCAGCTGTGCTAGCAATAAGAGTGGGGTACCCGGCCAGAACCTCACAAACTTGACTGTGGCCTAGTGCTAGCGTTGTCTCTTATCTAAAATACGTGCGTTCGAGGCTACCTTCTACTACATATTTTTTATTTATAAAGAAAATACTTAGAAATTCAGAAAAATATTGTTGGTGATGAAACATGCGTTTCGATCAACAAATGATGTCGGAAAATATAAAAAACGCTTAAGGTCCCTGGGACCAACACCTACTTTGTCGCCTATAAAACGAAACCCACGACAATCTAATAGAAATGTCCGTGTAAATTCTTCAGTACCCAGCAGATCAATGGAATAATTACCTCCACCACAACCTAGCACATCAAAACAACAAACAAATGTTGAGGCCCCATTTTTCACGCCCAAGAGTTATGAGGTGTTAAAAAATATTGAAGTAGAGGACATGGACTCCAATGGACACAAACACTCACACAGCCTGAAACGGTCATAGCCTGAATATGGCTGTTAAAAGCGCTTGCCAATCAAACTAAACCTTATGAAGGGAAACTAAAATTGGTGTTTGATTTAAAACATGAATAAATCAAGTTTAACCTGATTACGAAGCGTACGACTACGAACGGCAAGACATTGCCTTGCTAGGAAGCAGTAAGAACAGAGAGAGAAAGATGGAATGAATAAGGAAGTATGCTATAAGAGAGCTTGATGTCGGACAGGGGTAGTGTAGCTGTCGGGACAGCCGGAGATAAAACGCCTCATCAATCATAGCCAGAGGACATGACGGCGAAGCGGAACAGAATCAATGAAAATTCACTTTCCAAACTCATTTTACTTATCAACACTCTTTCCTTCTTTTTTTTTCCTTTTTCCTTTGTCTTTGCCCTCGTCATCTATTCAGACACTGTCGAGAATAAACTAGCAGATCCCCAACAAATCGACCTTGTCAGATTTTTTTTCTCGGTTTTGTTGTGTTAATTGTCTGCCGTATTTAATTTGACCCGAGATTAATTATTTACTAAATTAATTAAACCTAATTACCATTCAGTTAAAAACTGTATCGTAGTGATGTTTCATGTTACCTTAGCGTCATGGCAATTAAAGGGTGTCCCAGAATTAACGTAAGATTTGAATTTGCCGCCATTTGTACAGTAAAGTGCTGGCAACCCTAAAAAAAAACAATTTGACAACTGACAGCTTAGGGTTAGTAAAAATGGAGCGTTACACGATATAGCAACGTGTCTTTATTGTTGAACATTATCTCAAAAATAATGAAAGTTTGGTGGCCGCAGTTCGAAAATTTCATACAAAATATGGTCGGAATAGTGTTTTGACTTCATCAACTGTGAAGAGATTAATTGAAAAATTTAGGGAGACTGGATCAGTTGGAGACACTAAACACACTGGTCGTCCAAAAACAAGCCGTTCAAATGTCAATATCTAAGCAGTGCGTAAGAGTGCTGTTGAAAATCCAGTAAGGCATCGTAAACACAGTTATTTGTACCGAAATTGGATGATATTGATGTGTTCAAGGTTTCAACAAGATGGTGAGACATTTCCTGGTAGTGTACTCTCGTTTCGGTAATCAGAATTGACCCCCTAGATCATGTGATTTAACACCTTTAGATTTCTTTTTATGGGGTTATTTGAAGTCAAAGGTGTACGTCAACAAGCCTACATCCACCCGTGCATTAAAAGAGGAAATTCAACCACATTTATGCCAAATGGTCATGGAAAATTTCGACAAAAGAGTGCGTATGTGCCAGCAAAGTCGTGGAGGCCATTTGCCCGATGTGTTATTCCATAAATAACCCTATCCTATTTACTTTATAATTCAATTTAAAAATAACAACAAAAATACTAAAAACTGTGTTTTTTATTTAAATCTTGCGTTAATTCTGGGATACCCTTTATATTGGTGGGTTAATATCACTTGAAGAATTGACGGAAAGGTTCATAAAGACTAAGGAATGTACTTAATACTCGTTTAAATGTCACATTAATTCCAAATTCATCAAATTTTAATTTAAATGGCACTTTTTCATATCTTCTACCATTATTATGTCTCTTTTTCGTTCATCAATGGTTGTATCATACTTGCTTGCAATATTTGACATATAAATACACAATAAAATTTGTTTAAAACTACTAACTTGAGAAAGTTGTTGTATATAATAACATCTTTTATCTATTTATGTATTTACCGAATTGAATTGGTACCTTTACTGTAAATCTTTTTTTTAATTATAATATATTGTTGTGATATTAGAAATTGTGGAGTTTTTATATTATATTAAATCCAACTTATCAAGAAGGCAAAATAAAAACAATTGAGAGTGGATGAAAAAAAAACAAAAGATAGTATACTGGTTGTTGTGAAGATGAAAACATCACATAATTATTCTCTATCTAGTTATGGGACCGGCCTGGTGTATAGGTGTCTGGGTCTAGTTATAATGGAAAAACTTGTATAGTATAGTTGTTGTTGTGATAATGAAAACACACAGAGCATTATACTCTCTAGTTTTGGGATCAGCCCGTGATAATGTTAGCTGTAAATTGTGTGTCAGAAAACTTTAAAATATCTTTTAGTTAGTGGTATTGGACTTAGCAGAACCAAGAAGAGCCATTGCAAGAAAAGAAAAAGAATTGATTTGGTTTGAAAATAAATGATGAGGATAAAAGAAAAAGAAGAAGCAAAATTGTAAACAAGTATTTATATATAATTAATAATAAGTTGATGTTTTTTTTTGTAATTAAATATAACCTTTTTGCCAGAATTATTTTTGTTAAAGAACCTTAAACATCAGTTAATTACTAATAAAATAAATATAAAGTTAAAGAATAAAAAATAAAATTACGATATCTTTCAAAGAACGTAATAATATTATGCATCAAAATATATATTATGTTACATTTGAGGCGTTAGTATCAAAACCAGCTCGATCCACATTTTTTTTTATATATTATTATATATAAATATATATTTATTATATAACCTGCTCCATCCCGTTAAATAACTTCCTCGTATCAAACTCAGCTGAGAGTTGTTTCTTTGTTTGTCGCGATTGTAAAATTTATAAAAATTGATCGAATCGGTTTTAAAACTAATTTTCTATAAAAGAATATTTTGGAGAGGCTAAAGATGAGCACCCCATGGTGGAAATATACATTTGTTGTAAATGTCTCTTTTATAAGCATCTATACCTTGGAATATTGCATTTCATACATAAAGACATAGGTATGACAGACAATCAAAATATAAAATAGTAAAATAATAAAATATAATTCACACCAATTAAAAATAAAGATGATTTGTCAATGAAATAGAACAATAATTATAATATATTGGTACCAATGTTACAATAAATATTTCTCTTATTATGATAAAGCTTAGGTATTTATAAAGAGGGCTACTTTCAGAAAGATGTTGTACGATGGCTACTACAGAAAGTAGATTTACCAGCACTGAATGAGCGAGCAATCTACGTGCTCTCGTAACTACCGCGGACACGCGACGGCAATTGACCCTAAAGGCAACCCTAATGAGTTTTAATGAATTTTTTTTTTCTGCTTCTAGTCATCCGAAACATTTCCTGCCGTTGTAGTCACGGGGGGGG
Organism: Acanthosoma haemorrhoidale; assembly: GCA_930367205.1. Lineage (NCBI taxonomy): Eukaryota > Metazoa > Arthropoda > Insecta > Hemiptera > Acanthosomatidae > Acanthosoma > Acanthosoma haemorrhoidale. The sequence goes on along the minus strand of OV884015.1, from coordinate 87,881,803 downwards.
GGGCAGGTTAGGACATGCTACAGAAGTGTAAGAATGTTAAATGCTTTTGGAAGGATATTTTTGCTTTTATCCGTCATCAAAAATCCATCACAAACAATTTTTTTATTGAAATCAAAAATTCATACAATTCGCAAAGCTGACTACATATACAGCGTGTAACGTAAGGATGTCCAAAACTTAAGGAAGGGACAGCAGACCTCAGATGCAATAGAAAAATTCATTCGGATTGCAGTCCTATTCCGAACATTGGTGGTAGAGTAAATTTAAATTTGGTGTTTTTTTTTTATATGACCATGTTTTTGTTGAATAGGAAGCGATAACTACAAAACTATTAATGTTAGGTAATGCCCAATTACAGCATTTAAATGAGACAAATTTTCTTTAAAAAACAAATAGACTTTGTCTTTGGAAAAACCATTTGAAGGGGGCTTTCAAGCGGCTAAATTACTCAATGTTCTCTTTTTTGAACGAAATTCTCCTTGATTGACTTAAAATAATAAAATTTTATAATAATACTTAATATTTCCGGTAATCATAATATAAAATTAAAAGTTTCAATGTGCCTTAATTGTATTATTTTAAGTCAATTTCATTTGTTACACCCACGGAAAATATTTTATGGTACATATTTTAATAAATAAAAAGTGTATTTTAGTAATTAATTTATTACAATACATCCCTCGTCACAGAAATAAAAGCTTTATATTAATTGTAATTATTTTTGCTGAAAAATCTGGTACTTTAAAGAGGCAGAATCACATGATTGTTTAACAAAACTGGAGGCGAATGTCAGCTTATTTTGTAATAGACCTCAACTTAATTAATCAACCTTATAAGAGAAAAGAGTTTGTCTAAAAGTAGGGAATCTGTAGACCTGTAGGAGGCTGATAAACAAAATCATGAATAATACTTGATTTTACGAAAAACAGAACTTAGGAACTTGAAAGCCCCGTTCAAATGGTTTTTCCAAAGACAAATTCTACATGTTTTTTAAAGAACATTTTGTCTCGTTTACTATGCTGCAATTGGGAATCACCTAATACAAATTAATCTTGGGGGGGGGGGAGTCAAGTGTGATGATCACACGATTGACTGTTTCGTCACTGCTTCCAAAACTATTTTAATTTTAATGATTTTATATAATTATACTCCACATAAGCCCCGATGTATATTAAATTTAATTATTTAGGACGTCTCAATAATTACTAAGTAATTGATTAATGGATCTTCCCTATGTTTCAAGGCGTCATTTTAATTTTATCACCACTAGGGCATGAATTATATTAATTAAAAAAAAAGGTAAAACGCAAAACGCCTCTAACGAAAAATACATGAGTTAAAATTGACATTTTTTTGAATTTTGGTTATTATATTTGCATATTATTGTTAATCAGCAGGTTGAGATCTTTATTTTGATACTCTACTCAAAGAACTTTTTTTTTAATCATAACTAAGTAGTTTAATGCTACAATTGAGAATTACCTAACTTTGATAGTTTTTCAGTTATCGCTTTCTATTCAACAAAAAACATGGCAACCTTAAAAAAACACAAAATTTAAGTTTACTCCTTCCTTGTTCGGTATTGGACTATAACCCGAATGTACTGTTCTATTGCATTTGAGCCCTATTATCTTATTACTTCCCTAAGTTTCGGGCATAATAACAACTAATTAGTCATGGCATTTACCTACCATTTGGGCTAGGGTACAGATGTGTCAGAATATTCACTGGTCATTATCGATACTCACTGGCTAGTGTCGACATTCTCTACCCGAGCTAAATAAATTCGACTTAATGAAGATGCATTAAATAACATATTATTTAACATTTGTGTCAAATTTAAACGTGTAGGTCCATTACATTTCTCAATTCACTACATTTTCATTCACCTCCAAAAAATGACAATATATCAGCCTTTGTGGCTTGATAAATTGTCGCTCACTCGCTAAGTGTCCAAATGTAACTCATACAGTAAGATTTTTAGAGGCAAGAAATTTGCAGGGAAATGTCTTTACCCTTCAGGAATATACCTGCGTGAAATTAGAACTTTCTCCTTCGGACTCTTCAATTGATAACAGTGCTCTTCAATTATGTGCTGAGGAAAACTATCGTAAGTGATATTTTCAAAGTTTTACAGGAGAGCGAAAAGAAGTTTCAGACCGCACTGTATTGCTTGTTGTCGACTGTGGTAAATATTTATATTTGAAACGATGGATTTTCTATTATCCTTTTATCTTTTCCTAAATGTGGCTAGAATAATGTAAATACGATAATTCAAATCAAAATCAGCAAAATTGGACGATAGTGTACCTCTGACGAATTGAATTCTTCTCCACAGTGTTTCATTTATTTTATATACTGGCTCGTAAAAAAAAAAATTATTAAAGGAAGTTACCTCAGATACTCTGCAGATCGTACCACCATAATTCCGCTTATTTTTGACAAAAATTTGATGTCGATTGTTGTATAAAACAAAAGCCACCCGTCCGTACGCAAAGAAGTACGCATGTGATTTTAAGTGTTAGTAAGTAAAGCCTCAGCCTGAAGACTCGGCTAAGGCCATTTAAGATTATTAGTTCTCTTAGTAAGTTCACTTCGGCGCTCATCATTTTCTCATCACAGATGAGATCTCTGCAATATTGTGTGCGTGCCAATCTCGCCTAATGTTATATTCTGTGCTGTGATGAAGACTCATCATTCATCACTGGCCCTCTCCATGCTGCTACCGTTTAAAGTTTCCTCTCTCCCGCATCTAATTGATGTTTCTTCGTAATGGACGCTTATGTTTTTCAATTTAGCTTTAAAATGTATCATCATCTGTGCCCAAAGCAAAAAAAAGTCAAGTATGATGATCAGACGATTGACAGTTTCGTCACGACTGCCAAAACTATTTCAATCTCAGTTTTGATGATTTTATATAATTATTGTCCGATTAAGACCCAACGCATATTGAATTTAATTATTAAGGACGTCTCGATAATTACTAAGTAGTTGATTAATGGATCTCCGCTATGTTTCAAGGGGTAGTTTTAATTTGATCATCCCCGGGGCATTAATTATAACACACGAGCTGAAATTGGCGGTTTTAGTGACTTTTTGTGCTTATATTTTAAAATTACATATTATTAATCAGGAAGTTGAGATCTTTATTTTGATAGTCTACTCAAGATAATGGAAAAGATTTTTTAATCACAATTAATTAGTTTAACGGGTTATATCATTAAACTAATTTAACTATTTTAATTAACTAACTAATTATTATGGGGCAGAATTTTTCATGTCGCTAGATCGAAGGGGACTCACACAAAAAACAGAACTGACTAACACTAGGGTAAAAACGACGAAAGGTTTTCTAGTTTTGGAAGTACCCCCCCAAAAAAATCTAAACATTGATCTTAAACTAAACCCGAAAGTCTCTCGATATTTATTTATTTATTTATTACGTGACATAAATGTCTGCTTTTCGCATGTTCCTTCTGCCATCCTCTAGGGTGTGATTGACAACCCCTCTAAGCTTATACACTCACTACATGGTCAATTTGTCAAATCCGAATCGCTACTTTAAAATGATCAGATATAAGTTGTATTTTTAAATCTCGAACACGACCCCCCCCCCCCCTAAATGTCCAGCCAGTTGCTCTACCAACTGAGACCCAGGTTCAAGTCCATTTGCGATGCCAATAATTATTTATCGGGCTGTCAATTATCAATAATTGAAAATAATGGTGGGACCAATACCACAATAAAAAATCCTCAATTTCTCATGAACCCAGCATCTATTCCTCTAAAGTACAGTTCTCACAGCGTGGTGGCTCAATTTTCAAGAGCTTTCTTCCGTGTTCTTGTATTTTGGGTAACGTAAGCGAAGTCATCAACTCGGCCTGATCCATATACGGATCCTCGGAGCCGTGGAAGTGTCTCCATCACATCCTCATAGATGAGCTTTACTGCACTTAGTCTCCTCACCTTCAAATCGGCGATATAATCCTAGATCCTGCCCTTCCAACTCGTATTCCCTTTCTCACAAATCTGCTTCCTTTCACCGTTCATTTCTTATCCGTCCCACAAACCATTGGAACTCAATCCCCATCGGTATTCGTCGTTCATCAACTCTCCTAATCTTTAAACCGAGACTTTACCACTTCCTTTCTTCCTCCAATCTAATAATTTATCATTATTATTCTGTTTTTTTATTCATCCCAGCAACTTTTCACGCTCTTTTCCGCCTTGTGAAAATTTCTGTCTTCTTTATTTTTTTTCCATCTCTACTCAATTATGTTTTTTGTTACAATTTCTTGCTGTTGGTTCCTTGTAGTCATCTCTTACATAACCCCTTTAAGCTTATTGAATCTGCGTAATTTTATGTATTCTTAGGGGAAAATATAGGAGAATAAAGTGGGTTTTTTTTCAATTCATTGGGTGAACTTTAAGTGTATGTATGTTTACCAATGTATTTTTTTAAATAAACCTCTAAGGCTTGTCAACAAGCAAATTTTAATCATAATATTTAATTGCAGGTGGGTACAATGCTCATAAGCAGGGTGGCCAACGAGGACATGATCTGGTACCAAGACTCCAACCTGGCGTCTCCTCGGGTGTCTCCCTACTGTGACCTCACCCTCGACCACAAACCTCTCCAGCGTGCCATAGACCAGCTCAACTTCATTCAGATGAAACGTAAGCATCTACTTAAATTTAAATGTAGCCTTTTCTTTTTAATTACTATTATTCTATACTAACAGCTCGTTTTAAATGTCCAAAAGCTGCCAAAGATGGCGAGGAAAGATTACCTGCAGGTATGGCTTCAGTAGGAATTAGAAAGTGCATGGTTGCTAAGTTGTATTTAGCTTGAACTTTTTGATGTTTACAACTTTACCTATACCTTATCTATATACTGTTCGTGTTGTGTGTTTCATAAAGAAATTATTCTTGTTCTATTTAAATGTATATCCATATTATTCCTTCAAGTAATAATAAATATATTATTTAGAGTGATAAAAATATCTTCTTTTTTTTTGCTCGTTTATTTTTTTATTGTCATTACTCCAAAATTTCCTTTTACTATTTTTCAAAAATTCTGTCATAGAACTTACATTTTTTGGTACTTATAACCAGAGACCTGGATTCTTATGTAATCCTACATTGCGTTTGAGAGCATTTTTTAAACAATTGACCGAATATATTTACGAAATGTTGAATTTGGTTGTAATTAAGACAAATTTCATTTTGATGATTCTAATTTCGATCTCGCCGTTTATTTATTTGTAATTATTTGTCTCCTTTTTTTTTTTTTTTTTGGGCAAAATTGTTGTTATATCAGTTAGTATCTGTTTGACTATTTGCCGGCACCTGGACGTAAACGAATTAGACGTAAACTTAGAACGCGACTTCATAAAACTTTAGCCGGTCAGTTCTAGATAACAGCCCATCCGGATACGGGGATCCGTTTTCAAGATACTAATTTTGATACTTAATTTTAAAAACATTTTGAATAATTTTTTTTTTTTTTTCAAAACCCCTTTGGTTGTCTTTAAACTAACAATCAAATTTATTTAATAATTTTATATCAACTAAACGAGTGCTTTTGTACATTATATTGACTGTAGCTATGTGCTACAATATAAACAATATTTGAACATATATCATACTAGATAATTATTACTAAACTTAATGCATTTATATAATGCAAGCTTTTTTTGTAACTTGAAGGTAATGGGGCTAACCCTAATAAATGAAAAAAAATGATAAGGCTACTGATACACGGATCGACTTCGTCAGCTATTCAAGATACATATATGTACATGTATATAAATAGAATGGTTTGTAAAACGAACTTGTTTTCTGACAAAAGATGCTGAAACCCTTTCCACTCCGGACGGAAGAAAAAGGTGGTTGGCTTACATCTCCGAGATTGGTTAGGTTTGTCTCCCTAATGCATGTGATTCATATGGAACAAGTTGTTGCCAGCTCTGCTCCTGTATATAGAGCGCTTGTTTAACCCGCACAACTTCACCTCCGCCAAATACAGTCATACTTTCCAATTTACCCAAAACTTCGGAGGTCGCCCCAAAACTGTTTTGGCTCAGGGTTTCCCCCCTGGTTATACAAAGTTCAATTATTGCCGAGCTCCAATGGAGAGGTTTAGTTTCGTTCAGTTACGGGGCTGTATGTATGCGTTTTGTATGATAGCAATTGTTCAAAACGATGTGAAACTGTAAACTGACCTGGAAATAAAATAATTCGTTAAAACAAAAAATTAAACATGCAAAAATCGGCATATTCAAGATTTCAGTAAATTGAAAAGTATTCTCTCCCCCCCCCCCCCCCAAAAAAAAAGAATGGTAGCTAACAATACATATCGCATATTTATTGCCGTTGCAGACAATTTTAAAGGTATTTGCTTTTTAAGGCCAAAATTTGATTATAAAATAGTGCTTCCCTAGTTTCTATTTGCGGAGTCGACAAAATTCTCTGGTCAGTTTATCTTGTGCTAATTACATTCTCTTGCCGCTGAATAATTACTGTTCATTGAAATTATGTATTTGTATTCAGCCTTTGTTTTAATTGAATGCATTCTGGCTGGTTGAGGTTTTACATTTTGTAGGTGTTGCATGTGCCATTGGTCATTGGTCGTTGGCTATGTGCATTATCTGTATTGCCACTGTATTATTATTGGCAGTAGTATTAGAGCATTTGTTAGGGCCTCGCAAAAAGTTTGGCCTAACATCTTTATCGCGCTAAACTTCTTTTCTTTTCTTTTTCTTTTTTTTTTTTTTAAGAGAAAGAAAGATATCTATTGTGATTTATATATTTATGTACAAATTCTACTGACGCTCAACTTCCTTAGGATCTGTCCCGCTCCTCTCATTTAAGCTTGATGTTGATAAACTCATGGTTGTTTGGTATCCTCAAAATGCTACTGAGGTAATGGTAGGATAAACTGTTTATGAGTAATGGCGTGTGATATTTCACTCATATCAGCAGGGTGGCTTTATCATAGCTGTTGAAAACTAATCTTGGTAGGTACCGGTCTATAATTCATTAGTCTTTCATTTTCATATACAGTGAGGTGTTATTTAAAACCTAAATTAATCTCTCTGCTAACTTCTTCAGCCCGAATAGCTCGCTCTGAACATATCTAAAACTCTGGCTTGAGCTTGAAGGCAGATGTGGTCCATAAAGTCCAAATATCCCAGCCCCTCTGTTATGTTCCACCAGACTCCTTTGGCTTCTTGTAATTCATTCCTTTACTAGTTCGGCTTTTAATTATAATATATTATTACGTTCTTAAAATAGATATGTCGTAATTTTATTTTTTATTCTTTCGTTAGGTTCTATTAACAAAAATAATTCTGGCAAAAAGATGAATTTAATTTTACAAACATAAAAAAATAAACTTATATTAATTATATAAATACTTGTCTATAAATTCAATTCCTTTTCTTCTTTAATTCTCTTCATTCTTTAAACAAAATTAATACTTCTTCTCTTCGTGCTATTTCTCTTCCGTTCTGCTTTAAGTCAATAACCACTAACCAACAAAGTTTTTAAGTTTTTGTTACTCGCAATCTCAAGCTAATAATATGTATTACGGGCTGATCCCAAAACTAGAGAGTATAATGCTCTGTGTGTTTTCATTATCACAACAACAACTATACTATCTTTTGTTTTTTCCTCTGCTCTCAATTGTTTTTGTTTGCCTTCTTGATTCAAGGTTAGATTAAATATTTATATACAAACTCCACAATATCTAATATCACAACAATATTTCACAATATATTTTTTATTAACTAAAATATTTCCTCTTATTAGCTGTGAAAAAAATCCTGATATGCTATTTTGGAACATGCGAAAGTTGATAATTTGAAAAAATATATCCTTCTTAATCTAAAATTCTTTATATATCACATATATTTTAGGTATGGGTCGGTTTTTAGTACTTGGCTTGCTTGATTAAATATTGCTAAAATTGTATGCTATTATTTTATATTATATAGTTTTGAATATGTGAGCAAATGTTTACTTAAGCGTGGTTTTCGGTTGGTTAGAGGTGTTATCAAACTATTCTACATTAAGGTCAGTTGAGTCCTAAACGGATCTTAAACTGTCTTAATAATAATTGATATTAATAGGTAATTCATCATTTCCATAGTTGGGTCCGCACTTCATTTAATGAAACTAATTAGAAATTATTTTTCCGTCAATGTGTTGTAGGATATATTTATTGTTCTATATAGTCTTATAGACAGTGCACCGTGCTAAAATTATAATAAAGCCTCTCTTATGATAATGAACATATCATATCAAAATTATAACCCATTGCATCGATAAAATCCCACACATTCGTGTGAGTGCTCTAAAAAACATGCACTTTGCAAAAGCATCTTCCCACTATTGTTTGTTCCCAAAACTTTCTAGAATATCTTAGAAATTAATATTATTATTATTTTTCCCTTGCCGTGTTTAATATGTGCATAACTGTAGGGGGGAGGGGGGTTATAACTACCATATCAGTCCATAACACAGGTTTTCTTTATAAGTAATTACTGTATTTGTTTTAGTTTAACGATTGATTTTTCAATTCCTTTTTAAAATCCTTACTTTATGTTATATATTTTTCCTACATTGATGTAATGACTTTTGCAAGGATGAGCAGGTCTTTCTCAATTTTCTTCTTTTTCATGTTTCCGGCTTTTTTCTACTGGACTGCTGGTTTGACTAGTTTTTACAAATAAAGGCATGACTGTTCACACCAACAACCTAAGTGGAAAGACATATACTGGAATAGTACTGATAACTGACAAAAAAAAAAAAATAAAAATATGTTTCTCTTTTGTTATTTAGTATTAACATAATACTTGTTTTGTTTTAGCTCCCAATGCTCCAATCATAATTCCAGAGGAGTGCAGTGCTGAAAACAATAGCGTGACAGTTGCATGGCAGCCTCCTCTCACATCTTATGTCGAAGGCTATGTGCTAGAACTGGATGATGGGAATGGCGGAGAATTCAGGGTATATTACATTTTAATAATTTATTGAAAGTCTACAATTATGAACCATTTTCTTGTTCTCTAATAATTGGTACTAAAATTTATTATTATATCTTAAAAAGGACTACCATGTTAGCTTTAAAGAAGTAAGAAGAAAATATTGTCATATTTGACAGTAATCAACAAACACATACAACTCAATATCGCTTCTATGACTAACATACTTTCCTAAACTGTGGATGGTATCTTTAATAAATAAATAAAGTCAATCCTGATTCCCTGAAAACCAAGATCTAAGGTAAAAAAGACCAAAGAATTTGTCTAATAGCATTGACTAAACCTTTGTCATTTTTGAACTCCCTCTTATGGTCAAAGAAAAATCATATTCTTTTGTTCTGCTTTAAGTGTCTAACATTTGAGTGTGTTAATAATCCTTTGTATAATCATTTAATTTAGTATTTTGAACTGTAACTTACTATACTCTATATTTTTTTATCTTGTAGGAAGTTTATTGTGGCAAAGAAACAATTTGTACCGTTGATGGACTTCATTTTCATTCAATGTATAATGCCCGCGTTAAGGCATTCAATAGTACTGGGGAAGGTGAATACAGCGAGCTCATTGGGCTCCAGACTGCAGAAGGTATACATACCATGGTTTCATATTAATTACCTTCATTACTCTAAAATTTTGTTTTAGATTTATTTTCATTTTAATTATTATTAATCTAATTTAATTTTTAATTAATTATTATCACTTATTATAATGTATTCGCATTTCTTAAGTTTCAGAAACCTTTACTCACATGTTCTACAAGTGTAAACTTTACAGAAATTATGTACTTTTTTTTTTACAATATTGTTCGCACAAATATGTATTTAAAGTAAGAGGCATAAAACAATACAAAAATTAAACTGAATGAAAAGTTATTATTATCATTTAAAAACAATTGATATAATAATTTATGCATCTTAATATGTCTGCCTCCATGATCAACATTATTTTTGTGGTTAATTTTCTTTTAGCCGAATTACATATGTCTCCTATAACCTGAGACGGGAATCTATTCAAAGCATGTCTTCCTCATTCTCAATCATAATGACTGTTGATTTCAATCATTTTGTATGGCAGTTTCATGAATTATATGTATGCGTTATTATTAATTTTATAAGATATATTATTAAAAGTATTCTTATAACCAGCCAATTGCTTGCAGATCCCAGATTTCGAACTCTGCCACCATCTTGTGTTTAAACCCAACAATTCTCTCTTCAGGTCATTCGCCTATTCTCTCTTTTAAATAAGTATTTAATACTCTCCACATCGAAGAGTAAAAAGGAAAATTGTTTATTTTTAACCAGATATATAATTAATCAAAATAAGGGCTGCAATCTTCTACAAAGAAGTTTATAGTTAGTTATAGTACCCATTTGATTTCAGCATTCAATAGACTCTGTTGTTATGGTGAGTGATTTTCTGCAGACCACAGAGTTCCTCTGTTGTTATACATGAAACACACCTACAACTGGCAATAAGTATAGAAAGTATTTTGTGGGAAGACAACTAAATTGCTGGAAGCAGAATGCAAACTGTAATTTTGCTATAAAAACTGGACATCTACAACTAGTTCGTTTCTAGTGCAGTACTTTTCAATAGCTTGTAAGACACTGTAGGAATGTTAAACGTCGCAGTCTACAATTGTAAACACCTAAACAATGGCAAATGGTTCTGCTGATACATTAAGCATTTTTCAATGGTAATGTAGATTTAGGATGCTGATTTGAATCAACTAATATCCCAATGTGATCACATGTGCACTTCTCGTTGTCAAGCATTTCAAGGAAAAAATATACCATCAATCAATTTTAAACATTAGGAGTGACAACTATTAATTAATTAAAGATAATATTGTTGAAACTTGAAAGATATGGTTTTCAAAAAAGAACATTGATTGCAACGCATTATGCACAGTCTTCCACCTCTTACTGCATCAAAAATACTTTGTATAAAGATTATGTTTATTTATTAATATAAGTGGCATTTTTAATTTAAAAAAATTGTGATAATTTTGTAAACAGCTGTCAATATGGAGAGCAGAAATTATAATTTCATTGTCTTAAACGTTTTATTTTTTGTTTTTAGTTGCATGGTTTACTTTCGACCCATGTTTGAGTGGGCCAGATCTTGCTTTTTCTGAAGACAACTGCACAGTCTCCTGTGAGGGCTACGAGCACCGCGTGGCACTCGGAAGTGTGGGTTTCTCTCGTGGAGTTCATTACTGGGAGTTCTCTATTGATCGTTACGATACAGACACTGATCCAAGCTTTGGAATTGCAAGGATAGATGCCTCAAAAGATCAGATGCTCGGTAAAAACTCGTCATAAAATCATTTAATAACTTAAATATCAGCTGAATTTTATTTAAATCATTCATAGTTCTTTCATGAGGCCTGCTTCAATTAAGCATCATTAGGGCATTGAATGGAACTTGCATGCAAAATACATCATGCCTCTAAAAAACTCTGGTTTATGACTTTAATTTGAAAATGTATTACTAACCATTTAACTGTGTTTGTAGTTAGCCATGAACTAAGCTTTCGGTATTTTGTTGGGAATCACCTTGGGTTGATGTAACAAATATCTAAGATCTTCACCAAATTTATTAATGGATTTTGACCTACCCTGTATGTACGTCAACATCAGGTATTATATGAGATGCTAATGGTTATGGGTCTGCTATCTGTGTACACACTAGGGATGATTTGATACATTCGATACAAAGTAAGAACCGTTAGAAAAGTACTCGTATCGAAAAAAAGTACACAGGTTTAACCTTTTTACAATTTTTAGGCTCAAGATACTATTTACAATTACAAAAATAATGCAGAGGATGAAGGTTTCGGTTTATCTAGGAAATTCTGTTTCAGTCTTGAAATTTGATCCATTAGAGCAATAGGAAGTCATGAAATATCTTTTTCCATCCCTCTACAAACAAGCCATGGAATTTTGGGTAACAATAGCCTCTTCTGTCCCATGCGAGAGATTGTTTTCTAAGGCAGGAGAAACTATTTCCCATTGAAGGAAAAAATTGTCAGGTTGAAAAAATGTATTCTTTCGTGATCATGAAAAGAAAGTGAGTTTTTTAGTTAGATTTTGTTCTTGTTTCAAATATTAATATAGTTTATGTTTCAGTTTTTGTAGTATTTTTTAAGTAGTAGTTTTTGTAGTATTTTTACTTTCCTAGTTTTGTAATACATATCAAAGTTTTAAAACAATTGTAGTAGGTGTTAACTGTACAAATTTTTCATATTTTATTACACCATATTTTGTATTTTCCTTTGTTCTATTAACACAACGAGTAAAAAATTAAAACCTACGATGATTTTATTTATGAATCCTTAAAACCATTTACCACGCATGTTTAACACCTACACGTGCTGGTATAAATTTCATGGTCACGTTATTGAAAAGAGTACATTTAATAGATACAATTAGGTATAGATTTGCAGAGAGATAACGTTACTTTTTAACAATACTGCACTTAAGTAAAAGTATCAATATCTTGTGGTATCAAATCATCCCTATACTCCATCTTTGAACTATCTCACACAGACATTCATATGATTGTTATGTTGACGCTGTCAATTAATAAATGTGATGTCATCGAACAGTTATTTGTTTTTCATCAACCTTAGCCAATTTCTGATAAAAACACGCCAAATATCTACTTTCAAGGCTAACTATGAATTTAACATAACCCATGATTAGTTTGTAAGAATGGCATGGTTGCCTCTCTATACAGCTGATGCATAGAGGAATTGACATAGTCATAGTCGTACTGGACTGTTTACTTAATCAATTTTTAATGGTTACATGTACTTAATGAAAATTATAATTTATTTATAAAGTCACTTACTTGGAGAGTCATATAAAAACTATGTAATACTACACTAATAGCTCTAAGCCAAGGTAGCCAAACTTCCAGAGAGGGGGTGATCTAAAACAATTAGTAGAAATAAAATTATATTAAAAATGACAAAGTAATAATAATAGTTAAGAAAAATTGAATAAAATGTAGGTAGGTACAAACTAGGAATAGAACAATGTGAAAATCGTACAGATAGGTGATCTTCGATTGGCACTGGCTTCCATTCCACCTGACACCAACCTTTGTGAAACCCATCAAGCTCAAGGTAGTCATTAATACATAATAAATGGTAAACATTTAATTAATATTATTATGGAATTCTTTTCTTTATTTTATATTAAACTTTCTCTCAAGTCTTTCTCTTAAATATCAAGTTTAATTTTTTTGTGTGTTACCTGATCACTCCTGAAAATCAAAATTTATCTGTATGAATTATTCCAAATGAGGTTGATGTATAGGGGATATCTGTTGATAGTTGGTGGAGGGGGCTGATACAGAGTATCTGAAAGTGGGGCACGGGCCAAAAAACCTTGAGAATCACAGTACTATATGGCCACTTTCTACGTACCTAATTTATTTGCATTCTTTTTGTGGCCTAACGTAAAAGATTAAGTTTTGAAAGGGCTCTCATCTGTTGTAGCGATAGCATAACTACTCCATGATAGGTTCCAATCCCTGACAATTCAAATTAAATTTTATTTTACTTTTGTAAATAGAAATGGGTGACTTCTGATATGGTAACTTGAATGAGCTTTTCTGCCTTGAATAAAAATAGCTTAAGGCACATATATATATATATATATATATATATATATATATATATATATATATATATATATTTGTTCAGGGCTGCACAAATTATCGTCCACATTTGGTAGTTCACCTTCCATTGATCTAAGTTAGGGTACATTATGAAATAATACCTTATTATATACTTCTTAAATATAAACTTTTACATCTATGAATTAACTATAATTCATCTTCATTGTAATTATATTATATTACAAAAGCAATGGATTTTTTTCAAAATGTGGAGTAAAATAGACATATTTTGACAGGCAAAGATGAAAAAGGGTGGAGTATGTACATCGACAGGCAGAGATCGTGGTTTGTGCATGCAAATACACACGACCAGAGGTGCGAAGGTGGCATTACAACAGGTTCTACTGTTGGTATTTTACTTGATCTGGACAGACATCAAGTTAGCTTCTATGTTAACGAAGAACCACATGTACGTAACCAATATACATGTTCCTATGAAAAGACCATATACATTTTTATTGAAATATAATGCAGGAATTTTCCACTCTTATGATTAACTGCTATTGTATTTGGAATTGAAAATGTTTTCCTGATGTGGATGATGTGGTATTATATTTTCCTATAATATTTTTTTTTTTTTTGCCTTCCCCTTTTCTTAGATTCACATCACTAATACTCATAACATTGCTATTGTTAATCAATCTAACCTTTATCAACTTATTCATTTACCATCTTCCATTTAGGTCCATGTCATTAAAAGCAAGGGGAAACGGTTATCAACAAGAGTGACCACATAGTGAAAGAGCGATACAAGTGATGATAGATAGCGATCAAAGATAGAGTTGTAGAGCCAAGGAAAGAAATAATCACCCATAATAACGAGCTACAATTGTCTCATTTTGATACCGCTGTCTATACTTATTTAAACTTTTGAATTTTATTTATATTTAATACAATGTTAATTGATAGTTAGGAGGGAGGATGGAAACCTCCCGTTAAATATGAGAAGAAAATACTAATCCCTAAATTATGCAGCAAAATTACAATTTATACACTGCCCCTCCATTCACCTTACGATGTACTTATTCCAGAACAAAATGATCAACCCAGTTCATGCAAGGATTTTTAGTAATTCTACTTTTTCCAAAAGAATACATAATTACTATTTGACACTCAAGCGCAAAATTCCAGACAATAATCTTCTTACATTCAATAAATCACCACCATGAACATTACCACCAGTTCAATAAAATGCCTATGATTCAGAAACTATTTCTACTATTATACAGGCGCCTCAAAAAACAAATGTTGCCTATTGTGTGATAAACGACATCACCACCACATATAAACTGTGGCGAACCAGCAGTTATACTGCCAGTGATCCAAAGAGCCCTCGAAATAGCAGAAAAGGTACCATTAGATAAATTGAGGAGTTGCCATTGGAAAGTAAGTAAGTGCCAAAAATTAAATTTTACAGGTGCAATAAAAAACTTTTAGGCTTGGCACTAACAGTATATCTTGGCGATGATCAGAACTAAACCAAACTAGCTAGCAAGGAATCTGCCTTCTTTTCTATCCTATTGGCCTTGGAACAAACCATTGTATCAGTGAAAGAATACTTTTTACCTCCTTTTCAATAGCAATGCCTCAATTATTGTTTTTTCTGATTCGCTTGGCACAATAAGCAGCATTCAAAACCGATGGACTAAAGATTGCTGTCGGGTCGTCACTAGGGGGCTCAGTATACCTGGGTATCCCCCAAGTGGCGAGGAGACGCCCGCCGCAGGCTAGGATCGGTACAACCTCTTAGCCCCCGTCCGGCGAGTGCCCAGAAAGAGATAAGGCGGGTGGACCTATGGCTTTCACCCTGGCCGCCGGCCTAGTCGACATGGTAGCCTAATTCGCTTTGATCTGACTCCGCCGGGCTAAAACATAGCAAGGTGAGGAGAGAAAGAGATGCAGAGGTAGTTGAATGAGAAGTCCATGGTTTTGAGTAGAGCCGCAGGCGCCAGTGCAGAGAGAGAGAGAAGTGTTCAAGGTCCCGGTTCTTTCTTGTCTGAGCTCTGACTCAGGGGCTCGGGCTTATATAGGAGGCCAGCCAGTAGGGTGGGGACAACTCCCCACCTACAACTGTATCCCCACTACTTATCCCCCCACTCTCCGACTGGCGTCATAAGCTTAATTTATTAAACATATGGAAAAAATGATAGATATGATATGATCTGATCGAGAAGAGAGTGACTTATAATTATTTATAATCAAGAGGTGGCCACAACAATTGCATAATTCAAGACCTAGACAAAAAAAATATATATTAGCTGGAGGCGGTGTATTCCTTCACTTGTAGGAATACATGAAAAGAAGTCAGCCAATCAAAGTGGTTCTGAATAGTAAACTATACATGTGAATATTCATACCTACCCTACAGTGATATACTGATATCTCAAAGAAGACTGTGGTGCGATAATGGAATGATGTTTGGCACTAGTCAAGAAACAGTCACCTTTTAGCCTTAAAAGAGGAAAACAAAGCTTCGGTAACACCGTATGGAAGGACTCAAAGTGAACACCTGCTTGAGAATGGGACATATTAGGCTGACCCAAATCTACCTTCTTCTCAATCTTGACAGACCAACCTGCCAATAATGTGCCATTAACCATTCATCACATCATCACTGACTGCTGTAAATTCCTAACTGCTCAACAAAGAGCCAGACTGTCAAAACGACTCAAACGAAAAAGACAAGAAACGTTTCGTGAAAACATACTGAACTTCCTTCTACCGTCATATTTAAATTGGTAGTATTGACGATATTCATTGATACTGATGTGAGGTTAAATAAGATTAATTTAAAGAAAAAAATCATCAAAATATAAACACTTATTTCTATAATACATGTTTCCATATGTATTTAAAAAGTACACCTTGAAACAGAATTAGTGAATTAATTATAAGTCATCTCTAATTAACTAATCTAATTAGCTTAAATGGGTCCTGAAGATTTATTGTGCGGAGTAGAGAGAATAGTGACAAAAACAAGTATTTGAGGTTTTAAATAATACCCATGTTTGTTTCCCTCTATTTCTTCAATTGCTAAGGGCTTTCAACAGATGTGGGCTGTGAAAGTCCTTGCCAATTAAAGAAAAGTTTATGAAGAGAAACGAGCATTGGAGTTATTTAAAAGCTAAGAAAGTACCATCTCTTCCAATCTAATAGCTCATTGTATTAGAAAAGAAGCAGTTTTTTGCCATCACTCTTATCCCTGAAGTAGGTAGGGATCTTCTTCTCACTATGTGAGCTAACGTAGACGAACGTGGGATTGCTTTTCTCTGCCCACTTATGATCAATTGTGATACCACTTGTATGTGGTTGCCCTAAGTTACCGATCTTGGAGAGAAAATTATGATTATTAATACTTCATTTAGAGGTTCTAGAATATTTAAATCATTCAAACAAGGGGAAACTAATCAATTATAAAAGAGATGTTATAATTCATGTTTCAACGACACCGATTGTTCGGGCCTCTTCAATAAATTTCATTGTTTACTGCTAGTGCTTTCGACAGCCTTGATCTGTCATCATCAGGCTATGACAATTATACAATAAAACAAATATTGGACAGTGGCGTTTTGAAGTCTTTTCCCCATTTATCTAACATTTACATTTCACATTGGTCGTTGTGACAAATGTTGCAAATATTCAGCAGATTTACTTGATAGATGCTCCTTTGTACTTTTTATTTACTAGCAGTAAATAAAGAAAATTATTGAAGAGACATGAACAATTTATGTCGTGTAAACTTAAAAAATTAATAAATTTTCTCACAGTGTTTTTTAGATAGAGAAATCGTATAGTATATAATTTAAATTTTTACTAACCATAATGTTATATTCATTTATTTTAATTTTGTAAACAATTGTTACTATGTGAATACTTAATTTTTGTTTGGTATTTTCATTTATTTCTTTTCATTGCAAAAGATTGTATTTTGTTCAATTACTTATTATTTTCTTTTTTGTTGATAATTTTATTGCATGAAAACATGATACTGTTGTCCCCCCATGAAGTTTTATTAACTGATTAATGCAGCACTGTCTCAACCCTCAATGTAGTCACCTATTCTGTATGATTTTTTATCGAATAATGAATGCAAATTTTATATAATTGCATGGTAATTCATACTTTATTTATACTGTCATTCGTTGCTTTTTAATTTAATTATATGCCAATTAAATCTTTTGATAATTATTATTTTTCTTCCTGATTTAGGGTCCTATTGCTTTTCACAATTTATACGGAGTGTTCTACCCAGCAGTGAGCGTGAACAGAGGAGTGACTGTAACATTGCACACGGCTTTAGATGTCCCTTCAGATATTGAAGACACTTAAACTTATTGATTCCATTTCTTTCGGCCTGAAGGACAATTTAATGTGATATAATTTATTGTTATAAATATGACATATTCTATTTTCTTTTATTTTTATTTTTTTCCTGTTTATTTACCTATGAGACTAGTATTTAAAAATTTCATAGTTGAAT
Organism: Acanthosoma haemorrhoidale; assembly: GCA_930367205.1. NCBI lineage: Eukaryota > Metazoa > Arthropoda > Insecta > Hemiptera > Acanthosomatidae > Acanthosoma > Acanthosoma haemorrhoidale. The sequence goes on along the minus strand of OV884015.1, from coordinate 87,863,584 downwards.
TACTATTCAAAGTCTCAATAGGGCACGACTAAGCTATTATTAAAATAAGTCAAATGTTTAATGAAATTTGACTAAATGTTCTGTATTTCAATAAGAGTCCAGCTTATCTTAAGTATGCATTAGGGATTTTTCCAAGATTTCTTAGGTGTGTCCTGTTGATCCCAAATTTTATATTAATTCCTCTTATATTTTTGAGCGAATTGGAATTTTTTTTTATCAATACAGTATTAACAACAGCTTTAATTCACTACACATTCTTTTATTATTTAGTTACTGCATTTTGTAGGCTATTTTGTAAAGAAACATGAAAATAATGGTTCTTATAATCTTTAAGAATATAATTGTTGTTAAATGAAAATTTTAACATTCAGATGTACTAAAAGTTATTTTTGTCCTTTGAAAGTAAAGTACCTATATATAAATAGTAAGTGTTTTATATGTTTATTGTATTTTATGTATTCTTTATTTTTTATTTAGTATAAGGTATAGTCATTAATCTGTAGGAAAATACTTAAATGACAAACTCCCTGCCACAAATATTTGCATATCAATTCATCTTATCAACCTATAAATATACATGTAATTATGAAACAAAAAAGTACTTAAAGGAGCACTCATTTATCATTTATAATATCTTATAATTATCTCATATATTATTAGTCTATTGGAAAAAAACATTAGATTAAATGTTTTGGTGTTTTTTTAAATTAGAAAAATAATAATTATGTTAATAAAACAAATCGTAGTTGTGTAAGGAGCTTCACTTTTCACTATTCATATAGTTACAGGATGCAAAACTAGGGTACATTGGCACTTTTAGCTATTATGGTAGACTTATGAGTCACTATAAAGCATGTAGACATAGGTGTACTCATTCATACTATTAATTAGTCTATAGCAATTGAAAAGTCAGAGATCGATCTCAATAAAACATCGTGGTTTCATGGTTGACATTGTTGGCAATATAAATTTGTTTATATGCACAATAAACACTATAAATTGGTTATGATGGTGTTTCCTGAGGCCGGCCATTTACTGCAAGGTTTTGTTTTTCCTGGGGATCCCCGAACAATAACCTGTCTGCACACTGTGATCACATATTTTTGTCCAGTCTTCTCAGCGAAGAAATTCATCGTGTTTGTATCGTTTGTTTTGCCAGTGCGAGGATTTCCTGTGATTACAAAGTATACGGCATACTTCAGAATTGAGTCTCCAGAAAAGTGGTTGAAAAGACTCAACCTAAGTGGCTTTGTGTAATTCACACAGTGTAATAAAAAAATGTAATGAATAACAAACAATCTACGACAAAGTTGTCAGTATTTAAGTGGTAATATAGTAAGATTGGTAACATACTTAATGTGCCAAATAACAGTAATGGTACCCTAAATATTAATTAAGCCAGAATTTCCAAATAATATTCAATATTTAAAAAAAAAAAAGTAATTGTTAAGCTGTTAAATTATAGGAGGCACTTTTAAGCTTCATTTTGTCATTATCACTATTCAAAATCCATTATTGTCCAATGAAATCAAATAAAATACTTCCCATTTTAGTTTCAATGTAATTTATGATTAGAAAGAAATTTAACTTTTATTATTAAATCTGAACTGATATAGAAACATTTCCACCTACAAATATCAAGATTTATGAATTGAAAATCTGTTTAGAACTTGATCCTGCTAGTGATCATTTTTGGATATATATTTTAAGATGCATTTTTTTTTAGTTTTGAGAGTGTAACTTTTATGTTTTCGATTTAAAATCTACAGATGTCCAAAAACATATAAGAAACTATAATATAAGAAAAAAAATAATGATTTGTGTTATATATTGTACATATTTGTATATAGAAAAAAATTTCATATTTGTATGTGTGCTCATAACATATTTACTTATTTTACAAATTCAAATCATTGCAAATAAGTATTAACTAATTATTCACTGCCAAGTGCATTTTAATTAAATTTGTTGTGTACCGTTTGCTGTTTTTTCCTGTATTTCACTTCATTAAATATTCAATTCAAAAACTATTTAAAAATACTAAAACAGGGTAAATGTTGTATTTTATTGGTTATCAATTCGTCTCAATCTCTATTTCCCCCTATTTACAATGAAAGCACATGACTAGGTAAGATAAGATTTACATTTTAAGATTAGGAAAGACTGAATGACTATAAATATGGTAAGATTGCACGAAAAGGATCTACGTTAAACCCATTACAATATTGTTGTCAGATATGGATATAATATGTTTGAAATAACATGAAATTGGCTTTGATTGAGTTTGAATTACCCCAAAGAACTGTGTTTTTTTTATCTTCAAAATTTATTTGTATGTGTAAAACTAGCTGTTGTATAGATATATAGAATAATTTATATGCTACTAGTTACTTTATATTTTTAATTAATAACTATGTTAGTTCCATATTGGTATAAATGTATTTTTAATAAATATCATATTGTTCCATAGACAAATATAAACTTTTATCATTATGATTATATTAATGCTTTTTAAATATAAATGTTCACTGGTAAATATATTATATGTTCAAGATACGTGACTTTTATTTATGAAACCATTTATACTGGATTGTGTTTGTTATATTATATAAATTTATTATTTGATAGTCACAGGGAAACGGCCATTAAGGTAGCATTTCTTTAAAAAAACTGGGCAGCCCAAAGTTGTTTTAATAAATTATTAGTGAAGACTTTACTTTGAAATAGGTAGTATAGCATTTATAAAAGTGATTGGATCACTCTAAAATTTAACAGTAATAAGCACTTCTGATTACACTCACTGCGTGAATGCTTAAATACAACAAAAGAAAGAACTAAAAAAAATATTAGTCCTGTTTTGCTAACTTCTAAGTTTTCTCAAGTTGCACACAACTCAGATTTAATGTTATTATTTTTCTCAAATGACTAAAGACATATTAAAGAATATAACACAAAAATAATTTACAAAGTTTATAAAAAAAATTGAGTTTAAGATTTAACAATAGCAATGAAAAGCTTTTTAAGCGATTTAAAAGTAGTTTTTAAAGGACTTAAATTTATTAATTAGTTCGTTTTGAGTTTTGAATATTTTTTAAATACGTGTAAGATGCATATTAAATTGTAATTGTAATTGTGATTAGGACATCAATGACCCTAGGGGTTGAACTGCCCTTAAAAGCAAATTATTAATTATTAAATAGCTGTTGTTTATTTTTTAATATTTTAGCTATTAACAATATTTTTTTATATGTTTTCAATCAACAATCATTTTCAGGTACCAGCATGTTCCATGTAGTTTTTATTTCCACTGGTGAACCAGTTGTGGGACGTTTGTTTTTGTAAATATATTTGTCTATCCACAGTTATTTTTATTGTCCAAACTGCTTTCAACAATAAATCTTGAGAATAATGGGCTTTGCTGAGGAGTGTTGTTAACAGGACAGAAGCTGACTGGTGTCGAGAGTTCCCTGATGTTCACGCTTCTAAGCCTCTGAGAATGACAAATTATACATTCACACAATAATTTAATAAATATTTAAGGAAATTTTGGCAAATTCTATATGGTTTCTATCATATACAATGTAAAAAATATTGAAAACCCTTTATTTTAAAAATAAGTATACTCAAACACAATTGCTGCTAACTACGCAGCATACTTATCAGTTCCATTGACATAAATATTAATATACAAATATAATATTTAATTTTATTCCATTCCTTCTTAGTAACGTTACAGGGAAGCCTTAAGAAGGGTCAATATAGGTCTTGAAACATAATTGGGTGGATTGAGTGGTCCCATTGGGGTAAGTTTTTTCTACCTTGGGGAGGCATTTACCGAATTTCGGAGAGAAAACCTAAAAATAAGTCTGTTATGGCGTACTGAGGTACAAGCATGCTGAAAGCTAGACTGTTTTATTTCTCTTCACAGTGATCAGAAGGTTCAAGGGGGTATTTATTTAAAACTGTCTTAGTGTTTTTGGAATTGTCACTAAATCCTTTATTTATTCTATCGATAATGACAGTTGACAGTACTGCATGTCGGGAGGTCTGGAACACGGGAGAGTCAGCTTGTATTATTATAGTTGAGCGAGGGTCAGAACTAGTCTTAATTGTGCCTACAGTGTACTTTGTGATTATTAATGAAAATACTGCCTTTTGTTATAGTTTCTGAGTATTATGAACATTTTCATAAATTAATTATTTATTTTCTTGTGTTTGTAACCCACCCACATATATTTTGGTAGAAAAAAATTAATTTGGATTGTGAAGTCCACAAAAAGAATGTTTATTTTATCTTTATTTATTTAATCTATAACAAAAATGAACAATAAGCGAGAGCCTTCGGTGTTTTTCAATTTTATCCTTTTTTCCTCTTTGTGCACTTTTAGGAAACTACTTACAATACCTTTGGACTACAATGTTTAAGTAATAAATCATCTTGAAAAGCTAATTTGGGAGGGAAACGGGACTTATTTGCTTTGCAACTTTAGTATTATTATTGGTTGGTGTAAAGTGAGGATATGACCTAAATTCTAAGAAGCATTAAATATTTACATACGTACTCATAATAACTAATAATTTTTTTACATAAAACTAGGGTTTTTTTTCTGTGTCTGCCTGTTGAGGCCTTTCTTACTATTACTCCCCTGTTCTAGCCTGAGGCATAAGATTTTAAATAGAGCTCCAGTTATACTTGGAGTACATTACAGATGCTGGGAGACCATGAAAAATATAGCAATTTCACATTTGCGTTGATTTTTTTATTTGCATATAACTGGGAGTTCACAAAAGCTCTTGGATACTTTGATTTTCCAACAACTACCAATGTCCATTTATTATTTCAAGTGACAACACCTTCTCATTGTAATCTGAAGGTGAGCCCCATCACCTAGTCCTGTACCCAGTGATTTGTAATTTTAACTTCAAATAGAAAATTTTTATTGTAATTCTTCCCTCCTTCGAATGCATATGCAGTAAGAGGAGAAATTTGTAAATTGTAAAACTTGATCGATAAAGGGGTGAAAAAAAAAAAAAAAAAAAAAAAAAAAGTAGCAATGATAACAGGGTATAAGTTTGCTAATTTATTATTCAGATAAAAACTTTGTTTACATTGGACATATATTTTTTTTATGTGAAAGCTTCCAAATTGATCCTATTTCATTGGAATTACTTATCAGATCAGAAGTTTCAGGGTAGAATTAAAACAAAAATAAAACTTCTCCTTTTCTTTCATCATTGCCTCTAAAAGTGGTGAGTGAAGGGATCACAGCAGAAGGCATTTATGATGCTTCATACACTTATAAATTAATTGGAACTCACAGCTCCAGTTAATATGTACTACTTACACCCTTGTTCCACAGAACAAACAAATTCCAAATGTACAGGTGAACGTACAAAGAAAAAGGTTAAAGTTTAAAAACATCAAGAGCTCTCGCTCTTCATTACTGGTGGAAATAAACAAAAATTACTGATAAGGCCTTATTTTCTCTTTAGGTTGAATAGTACCTATCAGTACACAATCACACATAATTTCATTATTTTTTTGTTTTATTAGAAAATCGACAGTAGATAAATGAAGGTAGGGTTAAATAAATTTACTGAGCAATAATAGTTTATAATCATTAATAGTTACTAAGAAAAGAAAAAATATTTGGCAAATTCATACTGTCACTATATTCTTTCGAAGCCAGCTAATCAGAAATATAAACCACTATTTTAAATAGTTAATATTTGTAGTTGTATAGATGACACTGCTATTAATAATTATTAACTGAAGAATACCCCCCCTGAAGAAAACCCTGGGGCTCTGATCTTCCACCGTCTGGATTTTTGGGACAGCCCAGGTTCGAGTCCTAATCCTGACAGTGTGTTTATTCTCTTTGGGTAATAATTATTAATAACAACTACAAAAATTGACAATAATAATCTATCAATAAAAAAGGTTCATAATACTCTATAAATATAACTAAAGCCAATATTCTTATTAATACTCACAAAATATAATCCTTGCACAATTCAAAGTAGTTATGCTCCTCGCTACAACAATACAATCTGACTCTCTTAAAAAGTGTACACAAATCTTACAATTTATTTTACAATTGTGGGTTGACCGGAGAGAGGAGTATGTATTTATTAATATGATTAGCCCACAACCAACTGTTACCAATATAACCGACTCTCTCCTGCACCTATCGGTGTGTACAGTTGGTTTGGCTGATGGCACCGGCAAAGTTATGTTGCTCTTGGAGATTTCCAACAAGCTAATTTGAGGGATAATCTTTTTTTCAATCTCCAGAGAAATAATGTTACACTGAAAAGGTTTTCTGAACTAAAATATAAAAAAAAAAATACCTGTCTGCTTACAACTTATTCATGCTAAACTCATGAATGTTTGTCCTAATATTTACCTCGCTCCAATGTAGACAGTTCTTTCGAATAATGTCCTGACAAGGTTAAGAGCTTCCAAATGGATCGGACCAACTATATGGATTTTCAGTTATTTGGACTTTGTTAGTACCCCACCATAATGACCTCTCTTACCAGCTTCGAGGTAGGCTTCTTGAACTTGATGAAGCCAAAATGTATCCTTTAAAAACAACTTCGACTTTTAACATGATGATACTTATACTAGTAAAATGGTCAATGAAAGTCAATCAAGAGGTATATGTTGCCACTTTGGAGTTTGGTATTATGATACGGTTTCTGAGAGCTCCTATTGCAGCAGTCTTATTCTAGGGCACACTCTCAAGTCTCAATCGTTCGCTAGTGTGATTAATCTCATCCTGACTTGGAAGAGGTTTCTGGTGCAGCTAACAGGTATCAAAGTTACCTTGGGCCATCTACACACAGAGCTACTCAAAAGAAAATAAACGGATTTGTGATTGAAATTACTAATCGGTTACTAAAGAATTGGTCACTCGGAGGCCTACTATAAATTAATCCAAACTAATTTAGCCAACTATTTTCTATATCTGTAATTGTTTCTGTCTAGTCAATGGAAATATGCTATTTATTAACTTTTTCTTATAATTTTGAAATACTATTAATAGTAATAATATTTTATGAGTTTCTTGTATTCATAGCTCAGTTAGAATTTCAATGTTTATCACATTTTTAGCTATAAAGGGTTGTAATGGAATAGTACAGTAGGCAGGGTCTCACCGATCTAATGATTATTGCAAGGGATGGTGATTTGCGTCGAAAATGCTTTTCAGTAGCTCCGTGTGGAGACGGTCTGCACACTACTAAAATGTATTTTATATGTTTGAGCTGCTTGCCACGAATCATCTATAACCCTCTACCACGTTTTACGAGAAATGCGAACCTCAGATCTTTGTTTCTTCCCCTAGACAAGAGCGTACCCTTTCTAGATTCTTTGTTTCTTCCCCTAGACAAGAGCGTACCCTTTCTAGATTCTTTGTTTGTTCCCCTAGACAAGAGCGTACCCTTTCTAGATTCTTTGTTTGTTCCCCTAGACAAGAGCGTACCCTTTCTAGATTCTTTGGACAGTTATGGGAATCCGTCACTACCTCGCGTCAGACCCCCCCCCCGGTATCAATTATTCAGACACCAAGTGAGTTCTAGGAATGATCTCCGACCTCAAAGTTGACACCCGATTAAATAAAAATAAACTCCTTGCCACAGTCGAGGCAGAATGTTGACCCTTGGTCAAATTCCGTTGGTTAGCGCAATGTCAACTGGATCACGCTATTGAAGTGGCAGTTGCAGAAAAGTATGAAGAAGAAGAATTACTTTCCAAACAAACGACAGTTGTCACTAAAGAACAAAAGTTGGTCAGCCACCCTACTGTTTTCTTAATAAAGTAATTGGATCTTAAATAGGTCAAGAGTAAGGTTATTTCGAACCCTCAACGGGCAATTTGGAAATATAGATCTGACCCGGTCGGCGTCGGCCGTTAAATAATCAACAACGTGAGAAAAAAAATGACAGAGCCAAGGGTCTCATCTATATTTCACACAGCCGGTCCATCGATCCTTCTTTACCTGTTATCGACGGTTACCAAGCCGTTGTCTCTTCTGATTATTCCCTTGGCAAAAGGTCGGATGGTGCTTTAGTATACAAAATCATACATGCATAGCATGTAACTATATGTTTGTAACATGCATTCTCTTGTCTCAAGTCGACGAGGGCGTTAAACCTTACAGTTAAGTTCGATTCTCGCCAGAGAGAGTTTCTGCCTCATCCCATAAGTCCAAAACCTTATCTATAGTTCTTGTACAGTTACTAAGTTCATCAGTTATGTGCAATGATTCGGGATTCAAATTCTCTTCCTTGATTGAAGTAGGTTCCATAGTCATCAGGTATCCCACGAGTTTGCGTTCTATGAAAAACGTAGTGGGTTCAATTATATACAATATAGAAGGGTCAATATAGGTCTTGAAACATAAATGGGTGGATTGAGTGGTCCCATTGGGGTAAGTTTTTTCTACCTTGGGGAGGCATTTACCGAATGTCGGAGAGAAAACCTAAAAATAAGTCTGTTATGGCGTACTGAGGTACAAGCATGCTGAAAGCTAGACTGTTTTATTTCTCTTCACAGTGATCAGAAGGTTCAAGGGGGTATTTATTTAAAACTGTCTTAGTGTTTTTGGAATTGTCACTAAATCCTTTATCTATTCTATCGATAATGACAGTTGAGAGTACTGCATGTCGGGAGGTCTGGAACACGGGAGAGTCAGCTTGTATCATTATAGTTGAGCGAGGGACAGAACTAGTCTTAATTGTGCCTACAGTGTACTTTGTGATTATTAATGAAAATACTGCCTTTCGTTATAGTTTCTGAGTATTATGAACTTTTTCAGAAATTAATTATTTATTTTCTTGTGTTTGTAACCCACCCACAAAAAAGTTTGGTAGAAAAAAAAATTAATTTGGACTGTGAAGTCCACAAAAAGAATGTTTATTTTATCTTTATTTATTTAATCTATAACAAAAATGAACAATAAGCGAGAGCCTTCGGTGTTTTTCAATTTTAACCTTTTTTCCTCTTTGTGCACTTTTAGGAAACTACTTACAATACCTTTGGACTACAATGTGCGTTCTATGAAAAACGTAGTGGGTTCTATTATTATATATTTTTCATCAATCCAAACTGATGACGTTATTTGTTATCTATAGTGTAATTTCTTGTAAGAGACCTTCCTGGATCAATATACTGCATTATCACGCAGCATTAACGTTTCAGATGGATCAGACATCAGGAAATCTGTCACAAAATTTACATTTGAACAGAAAATGTATTTATTTTCCCGTGAAGAGTCCAATACTTTGAGTACTCACAATCTACGCCTGACGGATGTAAATTATTTTATTAAATAATCTATGTGTTAGTAGTAGATTTGGTAGAGATCATAAAAATATAACAGGGGTGGTCCCAATTTTGTATTGCTAGAAAAAAATTGTATCATCAAGTATTACTAATAATTTGTTTACGCGACAAAAGGGATTGATCTAATAGTAAAATTGACCGTGAATATATCTTAGTGAGGCCAAGGGCGCTCCGTGTTAAATGCTGCCTTAATATTGCAGCAGTTGCCACGGAGAGCTGTCGTAATATAACAAAGGTTTCATGGTCATCGGTCGCTTTGGAAGCTTCACAACACTCAGCGACAGATTCATAGGGTTTTTGAACAAAGCAGCTACCGAACAATTACGCCGTTTCGAAATATGGACTTTTGTATTGTATATGTATATGTATATGTGGAGGTCTGCATACTACACAAATGTATTTTATATACCATTCTGAATTATTTATTTTTATGTAAGTTTTATTTGTTTTAGTGAAGATAAAATTATTTGTTTTTCAGAAATTGTGGTCGCGAAATGTACCGGGCTGCACATGTGTACGGCTCAACGTTAATTTTTGTTGTTTGTCTGTTTCTAATAGGACTACATGTTGGAATAAAATGAACTAATAAATGGCTATATACATCACCTTTATTAGTCAGTTTAGTCCAGGTACGTATAATGTATATCGTTATACTTGTTTATTCATTATATAATTTTTATAAAATAAAAAAACCTATATATAATGTAGCGAAGCTATAATTTGTAAATAGATTCACCTGAGAATCTATAATTATATATAATTATCTGTAAATTTAAAGGGGCTATGAAAAAAAGAAAAATGGCTATATGCGAAGCAGACGCTGACATGCACCCGTTGCTTGGTGTGCCGTCGGTGGGTGAGTTCATCCGGCGGGGACACATCAAGTTTTTTGACTCGTTGCAGCACCTAACCAACCCAGTGTTCAACACTATCAACCACTCCTCCGCATCGATGGCAACCGACTTTCGGGTAAAAATTAGGTTAAGAATTAGTATGTAAGTTAGTTTTAAGTTTAATGAAAAAGGTGAGCCCCATCACCTCATTATTAGTCAGTTCAGTCCAGTCACGTACAATGTGTATCATTATACTTGTTTATTCCATTGTATAATTTTTATAAAATAACAAAACCTGTATATATTGTAGCGAGGCTACAGGAAATACAAAAATAATTTGTAAATAGATTCGCCTGAGGATCTATAATTGTATATAATTGTCTGTAAATTTAAAGGGACTATGAAGAAAAAAAAATTGCTATATGATGTCATTAGCTTAAAAATATTAGTAACGGGCATTTTTAGTGACTTCAATGAACAACAAATAGATAAAGGTGTATGAAATTCGATACAAATTGTATCTGACAACCTAGGGATCATGTAGAAATTATTACCAGGGTAAAACGAGCATGAATGATTGATGGGAATGAATAAAAACCAAAAAAATAATAATACCAAACCCTCAAGGGCTGACTGATGAGCGCAGTCGCTAGGGTTTTACGATCCCCTGGGTTCTTGAGTACAGTACTCTCCTCACAAATGCATACGTATGCACATTTTCAGGACACACCTCGTGCACAACTTACCTAGGAAGACCAGGCTGTAGGTATGAAATGCACCCTTCCCAGTAACAATTGTGTAAGAGAAGTGAATTAGCCTCTGACGTATCGGGAAGGATGGGACACAAAGGTTTATGAAGAAAAAAGCCTTCTGTTGAAGAGAGAGAGATACGGTCCAAGACGGGAGGATATATAATTCGGGATGAGACAGTGGATGGAGGACTTGCTTATCAGCAGAGCTGAGGACTTGGGCAACTTCCCGGAGCGGGTCTGCTGCTTGCTGTGCTGAGGACTGGTCTAGGGCAGACCTCTGAGTCGCTGAGGTTCTGGCTTGTGCTTACATCTTGATCTTGCAGTCATCGATGTATTCCAATAAGAGATAAGTTCTATAATTAAGCTAGTAAGATCTCTGTAATAATCTTCCTATCATTTCAAATTCATCATCAAATCAAAGTACATATTATGTCAGTAAAACATTTTTTAAAACATAAGTAATAAAATGTAGTATTAAAATTTCTATTTTATATAAATGAATCCCTTCCTTTTCGATCACCAAATTAAGGTAAGTTATCATACTTTGGGTTTAGATTCCAATTGGAACATAAGTAAATTATTTGAGTAAAGTATAATTTGAAGTATAAACTCACACCAATACGCTCAGGATTTGATAAATCAAATAGTTAAATGTCATCCCTAAAATTCAAATATTCTAATTATTCAACTGGAGCGTAACAGCGTGGCGTTTGTGGGTAAGTCAGGTAAATATATGAACGGATATATGTATCCGTACAAAAGATACATCCTTTATATATTGCCTTAGAGTTTTATGTATTCGGATACGGTTGTGTATCAGATAGATTAGTGTATCTATACGCGAGGAAGTATCCATCTAAAATTAAATTAAAAAAAACATCTTTCGCCGTACGTAGCAGACCGGTTATAGTTTAACAAGTAATGTGACGGGGTTTTTTTTTGGTTAAAAATAACGAGTAAGTTTTTTCTCGTTGAAATCAACGGAAAAAAATATTTTCCACAGAATCTACCTCAGCTAATTAAGTAATTGAAGTTATGTATGTTTGTTTCCCAGGGAATACTGAGCCTGAGGGAAACCTAATTGTGGACGAAGCTGCAAAACTGAATACAGGTCTCACAGTAACCAACAGTGACAGACTCGTAACAACAGTAATAATATTTTTATTGTCATGGAACTGTGCCCCTTAAGAACAAACATTTATTTGACATTAAGCGGGCTATTTTTTGACAGTACAGCCTCCGATAGATTTACATAGAAGGGAAATAAAATATCAAAAAAAAAAAAATTAAATAATAAAAGAAAAAACAATAAATAATCACATATATACATAAATGACACATATATGTAACTATAATTGAAAACTAAATTAATGTAAACTAAAACCACATGAATATGCTAATATACGCATATCTAGATTTACACTTTTAAAAATACATATATCTACTAAAAAAAGTAGATATGTACTACTGTCTAATACTATATATATATATATAGAACTTTATTGTGCAATAATTAAAATCTGCCTTTTATAAGGCAATAATAATACAGATAAATGATCTCATTCATACCATATTTACAGTCATCATTCACTCGCTCATTCATACAATAGGACATGATTGGAGAAACTGGCCATTGCCAGGACTCCCACTGTCACGCGATTATAGCAGGTCACGAGGCCACTGCCGTTTCAGTCTCCGAGGAGGATTATAGGGATGAGTGGCGCAGTGCAAAGACTGTGCTACAGGATTAGGGTGGTTGGAAAGGCTACTGTGGAATTTCATAAACTTGGAAGGGATGAGTTACTGTCTAATACTAACCTACATTACATAACATAACAATAATGAAATAAGAATCAACACTCTAACATTAGTTAGATTTAGTTAAACATTCGAGTTTGGAAAATATTTAATGAAGGATCGTGACGAATGGAGGGGGTTATTGCGATTATGGCAAAGGAATTTTACAGTATTGTATTTCTATCTAAGGGCCTAGAATGGATTGTCGGGAGTGGGTTTGGCGTTAAATATGGAGAAGAGATATGAAGGTTCTTCAGGGAGGAGGAATTATTAGATGAAGGTTATCATCAGGTTATAGGTATCAAAGAAGTATTTGCGAATTCAAATAAGAATTCAAGAAAAAAATATTAGGAATTTGGCAAAATGTCTCAACGGTCGCCAATAATATTTTTAAAAAAATCAACTAGGTCTTAAGGAATCAAGACTTAGGAGTGAAGTACATTAACTCATTACTGAGCCTAAAAAGAGCAACGTGAAGTTGTCGAAAACGCACTAGATAAAAACATATTGTGGAAACTATAAAATATTATTCGTAACTGTTGTGGCCACCTCTTAACTATGAATAATTAAAAGTTCTCCTCTTATCGAATCATATTATACCAGTCTATGTTTCCATATTTCTTGTTAATAAAGATTATGACGTCATTGAGAGTAGAGGGAGGAGCTAGTGGAGTGGGAGCCCATCCCCACTTCCTCTGGCCGCCTGGTGGGGGCCCATCCCCTCCAGGGTGAGCCGGCTATATAAACAGCGCGTCCTCAGACAGAGGGCAGAAAAAATAAGTTCTCTCACAACGCAAATCCGGGGCTTGATGAAACTCTGGAAAACAGCGCAGTGGCATGAGAGACTTCGTAGCACTCACGGAGATCGCAAAAAGTTTTGGAAGCTGTCGAAGACTACAAAAGACAAGACAGCCACTGTCCGTCTTCACGAAGGCGACAATGTTCTGACTGCTGAGCAACAGGCAACAAAACTGGCCGACCATTACGCTAGGGATATTACGGCTCGGACGGGATACTACCACATGCCTCCTCCGGTAGATGCTGAACAGAACCACATGTTTGTATCACCGAAGCAGCTCAAGGCGATTCTTCGCCGGTGTCAGGGAAACCGAGCACCAGGGCACGACGGGATACAAACAAATGCCAAGGAGAGGAATAGTACAACTCGCAAACTTATACAACTCTTGTATAAGATTGCGGTACTTTCCTGACACATGGAAACAAGCCATCTTGTTCCCATTACTAAAGCGAGCCAAGAGCGGCGATCACCCAGCCCACTACCACCCGATCAGCCTGTTAACTCAGATGGGAAAATTTTTTGAGAAGATTCTTTTGAATTATCTCAAAGATTACTGCTCGGAAAACGACATCATTCCGCCAGAGCAGACTGGATTCCAATTCAGTATGAGCACAGAGCACTCCCTTCTTAAGGTACAGTCAGAAGCTAGCCATAATATGAATAGAAACATAGCCACGGCTATGATTTCCATTTATTGCACCCAAGCGTTTGACTCGGTGTCTCACGGGACACTGTGTCAAATTCTCTGCGACCGGGAATGCCCGGAACAACTCTATTCAATTCTGGTTAGCTTATTGAACAACAGATCGATGCGGGTGCGGGTGGATGATAGCTTCTCCGAAGCTGTGCCACTGACCTGTGGAGTACCCCAAGGAGCCGTCTTATCCCCTGTACTATTCAACGTATACACGTCTGAGATTGTCGAAGCCCGTTACAAAAATACCATAGTTACTGCTTTCGTAGATGACATAGTGGTGTACAGTAGCAGCATGAGCGCCAAGGTAGCTCAAAGACAGGCTGAAGTAGCCTGTAACCAGATCAGTGGGAGATTGGGGAGACTCATCTCGTATTTTGACTAATCGCGTCGTATCTCTGTAAACGCGGGTAAGACTGACTGCGTAATTTTCTCTTTCCAAAAGGGAAAAAGCCCACAACCTACTAGTTACTGAGTACGAACGGAGGAAAATTCACCAGCCAACAACCTAGTATATCTGGGAATCAAAATGGACAGATACCCCCACTTTAGTAACCATTTAACGAAGAAGTTGAAGCAAACACGCACGACGTCTTACCGCCTTAAGCACTTATTGACTTCCCCCAATCTATCACTGCGTCTGAAGCTACTGACCTACAATAGTATACTCAGGCCTACTCTGCTGTATGGTGCACCGCTTTTTCGTTATCTGACGTATACGACAGACGGCGACTCCAACAATTCCAAAACGGTATACTAATGAAAGTGGTCAGAGGTACTTCATTCGAACAGCGGAGCAACAGTGAGCTTCACGAGATCTTTGAGCTGCCAACGGTGGATGAATTCATCCAACGTAGACATATAAAATTTTTCAACTCCCTGCAATACTTGACAAACCCGGTGTTTAACACGATAACCCTCGCTCCGTTCCCCCATCGTTGGCAGGACGCTGTCGCGGCTGGAACGCTTTAGTCTTAGGTTCTAGGTTTAGGTTTTAGTGTTAGTGTTTTCCACGGTTGCAAGCTGAAGGTGAGCCTCATCACCTAGTGAGTGTATGTGTATTGGACTTATTAACAACAATCTGAAAGTATTATATTTTATGCACTCCTTGGAATGCATCTGCGAATGCAGCACGAGGAGGCAGCTGTAATTCTAAATTTATTTATTTATTTTAGTCATTGTATATATTATCAATAAAGAGATTTTGAAAGAAAGAAAAAACAAAAAAAAAAAACAGAGGGCAGGCAAAAAAACCGGCACCTTGAACACTTCTCTCTCTCTCTCTCTCTCTCTCTCTGCACTGGCGCTTGCTGCTCTACTCAAACCATGGCCTTCTCATTCAACTACCTCTGCATCTCTCTCTCCTAACCTCGCTATGTTTTAGTCCGGCGTTGTCAGACCTCACACTCTCCAAGTGGGAATCCTTGCCTTCGTCTCGCTAAAACTAGCATCTCCTTGGGAGAGACCTCTCCCTCACGGACGACGGTTGCCGTGGCCCTACAACTTATCAGTAGCGTCTCCCACGGCAATACAGTCTGCTTCTCTCCGGTTCACACTCGCCTTTTGGATCCGGATGGTTTTCGCCTACCCTTAAATACCGAGTGTGAATTCGTGGTCATTCCAAGACCTCATAAACTACCTATAAAACTACCCTATACCTCTTCTCCTGAAAATAGTACACTGTCGGGGCATACACCTTCTAAAGATTTTATAGAGTCAGATCAAAGCGAATTAGGCTGCCCGCCGACTAGGCCGGCGCCAGGGCGAAAGACCCTCAGGTCCGTCCACCTTATCTCTTTCTTGGCGCTCGCTGGACGATGGCTAAGAGGTTGTAGCGACCCTACCCCGCGGCGGGCATCTCCGCCCCAGTTTGGGGATACTCAGTTATCTGAGCCCGACAGTAACCTATCATTTTTTTTATAATATATTTGATGGAATAAATATATATATGTAAACATATAAATGGAGTCCATAGTTGGTACGAAAATTTCAAACGTTCATATCAAGGTGTTCCAAGATGCAGCTAGTCAAGCAGATTTTCTAAAACTTTACCCAGTTACTAGCTAACGGGTTTGGTCACCAACCAACTTCCTAATGAACCTTTGAAAGTATTTATTCATGTATGCTCAGAAGAGCAGTAATTGTCTATTGAATTATTAATCTATTAGCCATTGGCAACCTTAGGACACAACACATGTTGAATTTCTTAGGTGGCTTTAAATCATTTTAAGACACGTGTTTTATAGTGTTATGTTTGACATCTGCACCTCTTTATGACGAAACTGAAGTATTCCTGCTTTATGTTCGAACGGATCCCCGACCAATTGTCACAGCTATGTGCTCCAAGGGAAAATGTTCACAGTTGGCAAAGTAGGAGCGAATTCCTTAAATCCAAAAACAAATTGTTCATCTAAAATGTATTCTGATCAATAATAATCTTCAGATAGATTTCCGAAATTCCTTCCTGTGTTGACGCTTCTAGAGAGCGAACGTTAGTATTTATCTAACTAAACCCTTATGCATCCCTTGCACTGATCTTACATCTTGATCCCTTGCACTAATCACCCTTATGCATCCCTTGCACTGATCTTACATCTTGATCCCTTGCACTAATCAAATCACCCTTATGCATCCCTTGCACTGATCTTACATCTTGATCCCTTGCACTGATCACCCGAAACCGGCGACTGTTAGGAAAATTGCAGGTCTTATAATCAAAAACCAATGAAATTAAGCATTGCCTTTGGAGGATTTGGAAAATGGCGAAAAAGATTGAAATGGAGGCCGCACTACAAATAAGAGGAAATGCCCTGAAGCAGACGGACCTAGTCACGTGGGCTGGAGATTATGGAGGCTATGAAAAGAGGTCACATGTCAGGTCAGGAAGGCCAATAGTGAGTTTCCAGTTAGCATTTTTCATCCCCTTGACAACGGAATTGACAATACCCGTTTGGAAGGATTGCGTAAAAAAAAATTATGGATTTTTTTCGTACAAATGATTGGTGTTTATTTAATCTAATCTACATATTTTTTATTGCATGTATTGTTTAGTTTAGTATTAAGCAGTGTTTATTGCATAGTTTTTATCCTTACTACATTCTAAAGTACATACTTCTTAATACATACATGTTTGCATTAGTACGTTTTTTAATTTTGTACTCCCGATAATTGGTATTCCCGATAATTCGTAACAAACTGTCAGTCCCTTGACAATACGAATTATTGGGATTCTACTCTAGTATGAATCAGAGAGTGGATGGAATATTGTATATATGGTATGAATGAAATCATTTCTCACAATTACCCAACCAGAGCAGGTGTTTTGGAAAAAAGAAAAGAATAATGAGAAATCGCGAGGCCGCTAACCCTTGGATTCACTAGTACTTGTATCGGAGGTCATAAGAATGGAGTTTTATGAAGACCAGGAAGAAGTTGAGAGCCCAATGTCCAAGCTCGTACTGCCCATGCGCCGACCACTGGCCAGTTGCTTCAGTACCAAGCTAGCGGCCGGTGAGGTGGACAGTTTCAGACTGACCTCTGTAACCGCGAGTATGTCATCGCTGTCTCCGTCAGACACACGCCACTCTTCATCCGCCTGTTGTCGAGGAATGTTCGAGAGTGCCCTTCAAGTTGAAGATCGTACTAGGCAGAATCCCGGTGTCAAAATTAAATAAAAAAACAACTCGTCATATCAAAAACGGATAGACATTTGAGTTACATCGAAATTTCGGCGATTATCATATCTATACATGATATTGAGCAGATATTGCATGTTATAAAAGGACACCTTTGAAAATAGCTTATGTGATCAGTGGACGAGGCGACCACGAGAGCCCAAACAATAGTCAAGGGTATGGCCTAGTTGTGTGGCCAGGATGTCGCTCTAGGTCTGGGACGATTTCGCCTGCGTCCGTGGATCCGGTTGTCCGGTCATCTCCAGAATCTCGCTGGTAGCTACCAACAGGTATGTCAGTGCGTCGTCTCAACCAGCCTCTTGTATTATTTATTTATATTATAATTTTCTTATATTAAAAACAGTACCTGAAGCTTCATCAATGCTCAAACAATCAACTTTCTTTCATAGCATCATCAAACCACCTACATAATATTGTTTGTATCATCACTCGTATATGCATTAACTACAAAAATCGCCTGAAATAAATTATTTTCATATTACACTATACTAGAATACTTAGCAGTTTTATCATGCATCTCATTTCATCTATGCTATTTCTTACATGATTCTAATAATAAAACCAACATCTTCATCGTCCTGGAGCTGTAATTAACAAACATTTATTCAACATTATCACACCCCGATAAAAATTACAGTAGTGGTTCAAAAATTTCCAGACACTGTAATTTTTTTATTTATTTTTTCGGACGTCAGCTTTTCCGCCTTATCACTCTATCAATTGTTTGAGTAGTTTTACGAGGCCTCCCGCACCTTGGTCGGTTACTCAAACCACCTTTTATTTAGTTTTAGTTTTTCAATAAATCACTTAAAGTACTTTTACAAACTTTATACATTTTAGTTATTTCCCGACAAGATTCTCCTTCGAGTGATAAACTAATAATTCTTTCACGGATATCTTTGTACAACGAACCATTTTAACTAACTGAATGAAAATATTGTTTTGAATTACCTTAATGAGGATTAGTGAGCAAACAAAATAAATTGAATCAATCTATTATTTTCTAAAATTTAATTAGGTTCTTATTTAATCCTGTATGAAAAATTATTACTCATGATAGTTTCTGAGTATTAAGAAATATATGACCTGTCCGTTTGACGTTTGACCATCACTGTAAAATATGCAGGGAAATAAAATATCAAAAGCATACGCTAATAAAAACATAATAAAAAATATATATATTCACATAAAAGACTCGAATTTTTCAAGGATTAAAAATATAAAATTAAATAAATGTAAAAAAAAAAAAATGAAGATAATACAACACCCTGCTTAAAAAAAAAATAATAATTTAAATAATAACTGTTGTTAACTGTTTTGGTTTAATGTTTTGATAAACTATTGCCATTTAGTGTTATTTTTATCTGAAGGTTTTAATTTAATTGTTAATTTTTAGAAGATCTTGTAAACGTAGCAACATTCAAGAGAGCAAATTAACTATAACTTCTTAGTGGGAGCAAACACGCTGTGGAAATATTCTTAGTTTCAGGCAAAAACTATTTTGTATTTTTATCGGGATGAAAATTATACAGTCAAAGAGATTTGATTCTGCTGTTATTTGATCCTCATTGACAAAAGGAACATTTTAAAATAACACTCTCCTTTAAATATACCTAATTAAAAACCTGATCACTTCTTGTAACTATTAACTACTAGCCCCTGTGAAAGGAGGAAACACTTCACAAACATATCACGAAACACCAATACAGATATCGTTTGTAACAAATTAAATTAATCATTACCAAAGGGAAAGGCTCTTTTTACGTTCAGGCATTTGTTCCAATATATCGGTCATAAAAATGATTTTTTAGTTCTGAAATTTTAAAATTATATTCAATCTCAAAATATGGTGATTTTTGGTTAAAATACAATGAAAAAAAGTTTTTTAAATGATTTTTTTTTATTGTTTTAGTGTTTATTAATTTTTTTATCATGCCTTTAAGATCTCTCATGTCTTAGCTAAGAAGAATTTTATGTAAAGAAGAATTATATTTAAATTTCTGATGCATGGTTAATGACACATTTAGCATGGTAGTGTAAAAAGGAATAGTGAAGATCTTGCAAAAAGTATTTTGAGAGCCAATCACAGAAATCCTTGATTGAAATATTTTTTTTTTGTTTTTTTTCATTTGTTGAAAAATATGGTTTAATTAACAAAATGAAGTATCTTTGACTAAAAATAAAGTTAGTTCTTTTGAAAACATTTATTTAAGTGGTTAAGGAGCTCATTGATAGTTTACTAATAGCATAGCTCATTTATTTACTTTCTAATTACTTCATTTAGTATATTTTAAAAAAAAATGCAATTTACTCCATAATTATTGTGAGGCTAATGTAGTGACTAATAAAAATGACGAAATCACTGATCCGTAGATCAACCAGTGCAGCATCCGTATAAAAACTTAAATTATGTAGTGACGGTTTGAAGTATTTCGAAGCACAGCACTCCCCTTTCAATGCAGCACGAAGGAGCCCGATAACTCAAATTATTTTTATTATTAAATAGGGCACACAGTTATTTGTTAATATAAGAAAATAGGTAGGACATTTAGTAAAGAGACTAAGATAAAAAAGGAAATCCGTTCCGTTCCATGAGCAAGTAAGAACTGGATGGTCAGTGACCGACCAAACAATGTTCAACTTGCAAACCTATCTGTGCCTGTAGCCCACAGTTTGGGTACAATACCACCCATTATAAAATATTTATGAAATAATGATAATTACTCCCGTTTTAACCTTGTGCTAAATATTTAACTAAAATTTGCTAAAAATGATTTAGATTGGTATTGTTTGATGATGAAATCGTAATAAATTACTTTTACTAAATATAGCTTTAACAACTTAACTTAACTAATATTACTTTAACTTTAATATAGCTATGTCGTAATTATTTTTTTAATGCCATTGAAATAACAATTACACGTGAAGCATTATTCTAAATAAACGTTTGACATAAAGTCGGTTACCAGCCAGTTTTTTGCAATCGATGAAAATAGTTGTTATCTTCAAAATTTAAGTATATATATCAACCCAAATTGTTTCAGTTAAAAGTGCAGAGTGAGAGTGTTCAACACAAGTAACCGTTAATTTTTGATAAGGTGGAGTACTCTTAGCTACACTCCATTATTTTCAAATTAGTTACACCTTATAAGTATTTGTTATTAAATATTGATTGCCCGGTTTCGTTTAAGATCTCTTCAAGGTTAATAGTAATTAAAAGATGAAAGAAAAACGCCGTCCGAGGTAAATTTCAAATTTATCTTTTAGCCCGTTGTACTGGTCGCTTTCGTAGTTCGTTTGCTGTTTTCGTGCCGACCAAATCGGGCATTTATTGCGTCGTGTCACTGGGAATATCTCCTTGGTTTTTCAAGTCAAAGCAAAGGTATAGTGAACTTATTATAAGCATTTGTATGTCACTTTATTAACAAATACACAATGTATTGCGTGCAAATAATTCAAAAGATGGAATGTTTAATGAGTTCTTAATGTCGAAGTTAACAAAACAAAAGGTAGTCAAAAGTTATAGGTTCGCATTTATATATTATCAGAAAATGTTTATATTGAAATAAAATTCCAATCTACTCGGGCAATAAGTATTTGTGAACATTGATTTCATCATCCCATATTTACACTTCAACATTCGCACGATATCATATATATATACGTACCCAATCCAGGGACCTGCATGCAATCCTGCATGCAAAAATTAATTTAAAAAAGTAAATTTTCATTATTTTGTACATATGGTTCTATTGACCATCAATACTAAATTTGCTGTATATACAGAAAAAATATTTTACTAACTCGAAAAATTGACTTCGATGTGGATTTATCGTGGCCTATAAAAATTGATCTTGGACATAGCATTAATTTTGCTTTATTAAAATGAACTGTTTGTGTTAAAAAGGGAATATCAAAGGGAGGATAATTCATTGAAAAATTATAGAAGAACGAAAATTAACGATAAACTTAAAGCAGAACACTAGTTCATGAAAATCATCAAGAAAACAGTGAATTCCTTATCGCAAAAATAATTTTTTTTATAACAATTTGCACCCTTAAATTTGTATGTATACCTTACAGTAGTGTCTGACATTTCTGACTTTTGACAAGAAATTGAATGTTTAAACGGGATTACATTGCATACGTCTTATGAGTGCCACGGCCCGAACCCACAAAAATTATGGCCTAGTCTAAAACGTTCGGCTATAAATCAACAACGCTGTGGGGAAACAGAATATTGTTTTGAATGAATTGCGACCTGCTAATCAAGGGTAAAACATCAATTAATGAACGAATCCAGTATCTAATCGTATCAAACAATATTTCTATTGGATTAAAATACAGCATATAAACAATATAAGAGTTTTATTCATAGATAAATAGATGAAAGTAGATTCCTACCTCCTGAGGATATATAATTATATGAAAATTTAAGGGGCTATGAAGAAAAAAAATATGAACAATGACTGGTCATTAGAAAACTTCTTTCAGACCTCAGTTCAATTGATAAATCGATAGAGTTTTGATGAGTGATAGTTGCGAAAAGTGTTTTCTCTGAGACAAACTGTGATTTGGTAAAAAAATCCTTCCTAATTGTACGGTCGAAATGAATATTTTTCTAAAGTTCTTATCTATGACAAGAGCCACAGAAAGTAAGTTTCATTCAAAATCTATTTTGGGCTACGTTGTATTTTTCGACAATTGTTTGTAAAAAGAATTACACTATTTTTTAATAGATACATTCATATTTACCAATAATACATCAGCCAATCCCAAGCTTTTTGTTCTCTTGGAGGTGTATCTCCCCAGCGAGAGTTTGTCATAATTTCTGATTTTATGCATGAAGGGAAATTGTATAACTAACGAACTCTGTTTGGGCGCTTTTGTAATCTGGGAATTCGAAGATCAGATAACATTTTAGATATTATTTTGTAACGTTGGTATCCATTTATAATCCTCATGCACAGATTGTGTTTTTTTTTGTGGTTTTATTGACAGCTGTTGTATAAAATTATCTTACTTTTTGGGCGAAAGTAAGGTAACATAATCAATACACATTGCATGCATTTTATGCCATCTAGAGATTCTCATCCCGCTACCCAATCCTCTCCTTATCCGAGCGTGGCCATAAAAAATACTTAATTCATATAAAAAGCCGAAGTAATGAACGCTGGGAACAGTCATTAATTAAACACATTGATGACATTCCTACCGACGGTCATCAATAGCATAAGTAAAGTAGTTTTGGAACTTCTCGGGGCCAAGGGCGATCGATTGCCTTACAATATTTAACAGCTATGGCAATGAGCCCTAGAACAGAAATGAGAGGACTTGTATTATTTAATTGACTCCGTTCCGAGAAATCTGTTAATTATTCACAGATGTATTGGTCGCCGTCATCAACATTTGAATCATTGAACAGTCTTACGTAACAAACCACAATTGAAGTACAGAAAGGTATAATCCCTACTGCGAACACGGGTTACAGAGTATATGTTTATACTTCAGTAAATGAGACATCGATCTAGAATAGAAAAGAATCTGATTGGACTAGGGGAAAAATAAAAATTGCAGGTTCGAAAAAATCATTTGGACAAATGATCACTAGTGCTTTAAAAAACGGAAGTGTTGTAGCTGTCTGGTTCATGATCATTTTCTTCGATTCAGTAATAGCAAGTCATCGCTGCTTGAGGCAAAAGAAAGGACATCTGTGAGTAAGATTTCTGTGACTAGTACCGATTGTGAAGAAGTAATGTGGAATTTATACAGCATGTTCTGAAGTATCTGTAAAGACATAACAACGCTGAAAAGATTATTTGCCTAGCGAATGAAGATGAATTTGTTAAACTACCAATCGTCCTATTATCAATGCCATCCAGTGCCAATAAATGTCACATTATTATTCCAGTACCTCAGGGAATAAATGTCACAATCTAATGGGATAATCCTATCAGTACTGACAACACGGTTCTAAATAACAGGACAGACATCTTGGCGATTGACAAGAAAAGAAAACAAGCGCAGATCATTCAGATAGGAGTACCTGGAAAATTCTTTAAATTCTATAGCAGCGGAAATATTAGAATTTAGCTTAAGAATTAAGACTACAGATTGGGGAGTTGTGGGATTTTCCCCATCATCATTTTCTGCAATGGCTTCATCACGGAGGACCCCTGGACTGTATCCCGTTGTTAGAGCTATCAAAGAAAATATTTTGTAGGCTTAAAGCTTGAAAATTCGCCTACATAAAATAATTTAAACCTTACCAACGTAATATTCCGGTAAATACTCCCGGATAATTTCGAAAAATAGTGAAATCATAATAAAGTCTTTATTATTATGAGCTATATCCCTTAAGACTAAATATTTCTTTAACATAAAGAGGATTCTTTGACATTGAATGAATTATTTATAGCTAAAATTTACAATGTACAAGTAAAATATAAAAATAAATGTTTACGTATAATAAATAAGAAAACATATATTAAAAATGTATATATTCTTCAAAAACTAAAAATATAAAATGAAATAAATTTAAACAAAAATAATATGAAGAAAATAAAACAATAACAATGCAAGTAAAGAAAATAAATTCACAAATGAGTAATCACATAAATATATAAGTACACATATCTACTTGGATTTACAGACTTAAAAACATAATAAAAATACCCCAAGTCGATATGTACTACTGCTCAATTGTAACTCACATAATGTCGTAAGGATTTAGTAAACATCAACACACTAACATTAGTTAACACTTTATACAACTATGTTTTACTGTGACAGCAAATAACTAGTTAGTTTGTCTTTTTTTGATGTTTGCTAGTGTAATAAGTCATTATTGCTACCACTCATATCTGAAAACCACTCAACTTAAGTAATTCATAATGAATATATAAAAACATAATAACTATCAAGTTTATTGATTTTTCCACCAATACCCTTTTGACTTTCGGCATGAAACAAGACAGAAACATGCATAGTAATTAAGCATTTTATCTAGAAAGTAAATCTTGCGTGGATCGGTAGAGAACTTTTACAGATACAAATCAATGTTCGTTTTTTTGTTTATTTATTAAGTAATCATTGTAGTAATAATGTTAGATGATTCAAGGGTGAATTGTATTATATATGCATATATATTTTTGTTTTCGTTATATCAAAAGTTTTTAAAAATAAAATTTCAAGTAAGAAATAATAATGAAAAGTGAGTTAAGAAACCAGAATATCCAACATTCCTATATCTATTGACTAACACATTTCTCGCTGATTTTTCAGCTTCATCAAGTATAAGTTGCCCTTAAACGTTAACGACCGTGACCAAAAAAGAATTTATTAAACGAAAACTGATTTTCACTAATCGGTTCACATCAAATAAAACGATTTTTTTTTTGTGGGCAAATATGTGCAGCTACATTGTTTTGTATATATATTATATATGTAAATATATATATACATATATTTCCAAAAATTCTATTTATGTAATAAAATGAAAAAACACCTTATCCTGGGACATTGCCAGCTTTGAATAACAAAAAGGAACAAATAAGTATGTCTAGCTGACAAAAAAATATAAAAATAACATAACAATAAGAATATATAACATTAATAATAAAGAGCTTATTTACATATAGGGTTACTTAAATTTAACAAATGCTAAAAATTGAAAAAAATATATAAATGAGCTTGGGGCCCATTCGCTAACAATAGTAGCTAAGAACATAAAGAAAATATAGGATTTTTTTGTTACAAAGGAGAAAAGTGCGTGAAAGGTTTCTGGGATGTATTAAAATAGGAAATAAAAAAACATAATGTGCAGAATATGCTAGGTATAAAAGATTCAAAAAAAAAGTTGTAGTCCATAAAAACTTAAATAAATAGTTTTCGAAATAATGAATTATGCTAAGGCTTCAACTATAGACTGTTAGCAAATCTTATATTTAGCTATTGCAAAGCAACAGTCCTTTCACAATTCAACTGAAAATTTTGTTTATACATTTCCTATGTGGAGTTCCAGTGCACTCCTGTGTCTTGAACCCAAAAGTGCTAATACCACGCCAAAAAAAATTTAAAACACTACTGCTTCATAAAAACGACTGGAAACCACCTGGACCTGGAACCCACATACGAGACTAAAAGACAAGAACTAAACAGACACTTTGGACAACTGTACAGACTACTTCAAAGGACATCCCATCTCTCAATAGAAAATAAACTACTAATCTACAAAGTTATACTTAATCCAATCTGGACATACGGAATAGAGCTATGGGGAACAGCAAAAAAGTCGAACATCAAGCGTATCCAATCCTTTCAATCCAAAGTCCAGAGAACAATAGTAAATGCCCCTTATTAAGTCAGCAAAAAAACCCTTAATATACCCTACATTCTAGAACTCATCCCTTCCAAGTTTATGAAATTCCACAGTAGCCTTTCCAACCACCCTAATCCTGTAGCACAGTCATTGCACTGCACCACTCATACCTATAATCCTCCTCGGAGACTGAAACTGCAGTGGCCTCGTGACCTGCTATAAATGTGTGACAGTGGGAGTTCTGGCAATGGCCAGTTTGTCCAATCATGTCCTGAGCGTCTGTGGCTCTCGCGCTCTTGGTCAGCCTCCACTGGCTAGTATCCGGTGACGCGGCTGACGGAGGAGCGTGGGGGACTTCCCAAGACTCCGCTTTCTCTTCGCATGTGGATTTGGGAGGCCTCTGGGCTGTCTGTAAATATTGTATGAATGAGCGAGTGAATGATGAACTGAAAATATGGTATGAATGAGAGCATTTATCTTATTACTTATTGCCTTATAAAAGGCAGATTGTAATTATAGCACAATAAAGAAGTATACATATATATACATTTCCAAATTTATAATAATATAATTTATTTACATCTTGAGTGCTTTCGACAAATGTTAAATGATTTCAGACAGAAAAAAAATGCAGAAACTAAAAAATAAACCAAAATTTAGTGGTCTATATCTTTACATAGTAGAACTCTTCAGTCTTATATCCCTTGTGACATCAAGTTCGATTTCATGTTCCCATGGTGACAATGCCAATTTGGATTTGAATTCTGGAAAATTATTGATACGAATTTCAAAACGGAACGTAGCCCCCTCCGTGATTGGAAAAGGGAACTACGGCGCGGTAGCTATACCTACTCTGCAACACTTTAACGCCCGTCGCATATTAGTTCGCATTGCAGGGGCAAGTTTAATAGCCCAAGTTCTATTTCCATACATGAGAGCTAGATTATATTGTGTTAAGGTTCCCCGGAATAAACTAAGCATTCATGTCAGTAATTAAATAAATTTATTTCCAATATTTCTATAATAATCTTGTGCTAATATGCACATATACTCGTAATGCGTTTTGTCTAAAACAAAACAAAAACTATCGCTCGTGGGTGCATTCTCATTGTATTGCATAGAGATAATATAGGAACCCAATATATATGTTATTATAGTTGCTGCTGAATGTATTACTACTAGGATCCGTGGATAATTGTTTACCTCGATATTCGTTTTACTAGCTAAATTTGTATAATATATTGTTGTGATATTGGATATTGTAAAATTCATTTATCAAGAACTTGAAATCAAAAGGTTCAATCGAACCTTGTATCAAGAAGGCGATAAAAACAAAAGAGTGAAGGTTATAAAAAGCAAGATGGCTGTTGTTGTTGTTCAAGAACACAGTACGTTAGCGTCACTCTTGTTATGGTCAGTCCGTGAGACATGTTATATAAAGATAGTGATTGTAGTAAAAACTTCTTTTAGTTAATAGTTGTTGGACTTAAAGCAGAACAAAAGAGAAATTTCACGAAAAGAAGAAGTATTTATTTGATTGAAGATGAATAATGAGAAATAAAGAAGAAGCAAAATTATAGACAAGTATTTATATAATTAATTTAAGTTTTTTTTTATTTGTAATAATAAATTTACCTTTTTGTCAGAATGTTTTATTAGCAGAACCTTAAAATCTCAGATTATAAACAATAAGATAAATTTAAAAATAAATTAAATTAAAAAACGTAATAATATACGTATCTGTCTAATATACAGGGTGTTTCAGGAGGAATCTGGCATATTTCACAGGTGTATTCCTCTTATCAAAATAACGAATATTTTTTATATATATACACAGGCTGGGAATCGCTTCGTTAGCGAGTTACGGCTGTTGAAATATTTCGCCCAGATTTCAGCTCCCCTGATGATATGATGTCATACTAAAATATCTGGGACGTCAATTAAGGAGAGTCATTTGCGGT
Source organism: Acanthosoma haemorrhoidale (assembly GCA_930367205.1). NCBI lineage: Eukaryota > Metazoa > Arthropoda > Insecta > Hemiptera > Acanthosomatidae > Acanthosoma > Acanthosoma haemorrhoidale. Next base: position 87,835,384 of record OV884015.1, on the reverse strand, counting down.
TTCATATGGTTTTTTGCCTGCTATATCGAATAGAACCGTATCTCCAGTAGTTTTTGCAGAAATTTGGGATAAAACGCATAATAAGTTTATACAAAAAAACAGTTCTTTTATGCTTGACGTACAATAACGTTGTTGAAAGGATAGATAAATATCAAAACTTTAAAGAAAACATGAAGAAAACTCAGTATAAATTCAATTATTTCAAATTCATTGTTAGCAAAAGCCAAAAACCTGATTCTGATTTTTCAATACATCGTTTTGCATCTAGGAGCTTTTGGCTTTTACTAAAATGGAAAAATCTGGATTATTGATTAATTGATATCATTGAGGTAAAATATTTGACCGATTTGGTGGAGAAAAAAAACCCTGATATCGGTAACAGTTAAAAATGTGAAACCTTTTAGTACGATTATCCATACTTGTTCCAATGTATGACCTATCTATTCCGAAATGAATGTTTTTCCTACTCAAATAACTATTATAAATACAGTATATATGTTTTGGTTAAGCTCTGAATCCAATTTAGTCATGTAGCAGGAGATTGGCACAGCTGTGTGAATAAAATATTTACTGCAAACACTCCCGGTCACGAGCCCCATATGAGTTTTCCAATAAAATAGTAATAAGTGTATGTCACCATTAATGCACTCGTTCCTGAAAACAAGTAATAAATAACAGATTACCCTTTTTTATTGTCACTGAAAATTTTTCGTTATTATTCTAGAAGGTCAACTGAGGAATCTGGGGTATTTTTAGCATATGCCATTAAAATAATCTCAACTTATAAGTATCCAATTTCTAGTCAGCTATCTAATGTATAATAATAGATAATGGGCAACAGACTCTTCTAAACGAAAAGTTAACAAACTATACCGCCCGTAAATTGGTAATATTTATTAATGATAAATAGTGAACTAATAACTTTTTAGTTATTTTTTAGGAGAGTATAAGCTTTTTTTTGAAAAACTTTGTTTAACACAATATAAATATTTAACGTAAAAATCTCTTGTACAATATAAAAGAAATGCATATGTCATTAAAAATTATAAGCAGTCTAATATCTTAAATAAATAATAGCCATTATTAAAAATATTTTTTGGTAACATTAACATTAAAGGGCATTGTGGAGCTGCTTCACTCTGAGAAATGACGTATTCAAAGTTAATGACAATATTTTACACGATGAATCTTAAAGAAAAAAATGTGGCTATGGCGGAAGGTGGTCATTGAAATAAATTTAATGTACTGTCGAGCTAATTTTTGAAATGTTTACAGTCGTTTGTGGCTGATGACAACAATCCTGAAAGGAATCGATGATGCAATATACCCCAATAGCAATCAGAAATGTGATATTTATTAAATTGGTAATATTTATTAATGATAAATAGTGAACTAATAACTTTTTAGATGTTTCAAAATTCTTAAATACGGGAAAGTGTTTTTCTGGAATACTGCATGTATTTGATCTTTGAAAGTTTCTAATCAGGATGTTTCAAATACAAATGTTTTTTTCATGCCGTACCATGTTACGTAGACTAGGGGTCCCGTAGAAACAGTTGAACTAGCTGTCTCACTATAGATCGCACGGTTCTGAAATTGATAAAAGAAAAAAAATAATAACAAGCGAAAAGTAAAAATAAAGAAACCTTCAGGAAAACTGTACTTATTACGATTTAAAAGATTAACTCCATATTGCAAAAGTCAAACATTATGAAACCTAACTGAAAAAGTTGTGTAAAACTGGCTAGAGTTTTCAAGATTTTTTAAAAATATATTCCGTCTATCATAATTATTTTTTCATTTCTGTGCTTGATTGTATGTCTAATTTACCATATTTCATTCCCCATAAGGTATGCCATTAAATACTGTGCGTGACCGTCCGTGGATACACCTTTTAGACAATTGCCTAATGAAATTTGTTCCTAACATTGTTAAATGAAACAATTTAACATTTAAACAGAACAACTTCACGTTAAAACAAGCCATATGAAATAAAACATTAACTGAAAAAAAAATTCCAAAACAACTTAACATTACTCAAGATTGTTTTAAACAAATTGGCGTTAAGGTTTATTGCCTTAAAATATTCAAAAGATTACACATCTGGTCTATTTAATAAATAAATTTTAAATTAGAATATTACAGGTTCCATATATAACAACGACTTTAAGAAATAAGAGCCTGATTAAAGTCTCGTTTTGAGTTTTTTTTAAATGGATTTAGACAGAGCCAAGACAATTTCAGTTCAGCAGCTGGGGTCTGTCTCCCCCCAGTCTTAAAGACTACCGAACGAGGCCCTCTTTATCGGGTACAATTTATTATCAGTCGACTTATCTGCGAAAATAACTCTAAGATAAAGCTGATCCGGCTAGTACTTCCTCGTGGAAACCCCGGGCCCACGCCCCTCAGATCTGGGTCAGATTGGACGGAGGTAGACCGGAATCGGTCAGCAGCTGGGGTTACCTCAAGCAAAAGTAGATCACTCGCTATTCAGCGGGGATCGGCCTCCACCTCAGACTGTTCTACCTAATTGAGTTTTCAAGGATCGTTGCTCTCTAGATGAGTTTAAAGGGCATTTTGGAGTTGCTTCACTCGTATTATTCAACGACGTATTCAAAGTAAATGGCAATATTTTACACGGTAAATCTTAAATATACAAATGTGACTATGACGCAAGGTGGTCATTAAAATAAAAAGAATGTACCGTCAAGTAACATAATAATATTTTTTATTTTTAATATTACGTCAACAGTCGATGTTTTGCCTATTACATCTTTTCTTCTTTTTTTTTTTTTCTTTCATAGCCCCTTTAAATTTACAAATAATTATAGATATTCAGGCGAATCTATTTACAATTATTTTTGTATTTCCTGTAGCATCGCTACATTATATACAGGTTTTGTTATTTTATATATTTATTTTATTTTTTTATTTTTTTCTTAGCTCTCAAATTTTTAATATTATAGATAAGGGAAAGAATAAAGGGAATTTATTTGGGGTGAGCGGATCCTTTTACTAGGAGTACCTGTTTGAAGGTGGAGTGAGGGAATTAAGGAGTGTGGGAAGCCTCGGTAGAGGTGGAAATGTTGCGGTGCAGTGGTGAGAGTCCACTGTAGGCCGAGCCTATAGTCTCTCTAGGCATTTAGTGGAAGCTCACACAGTTGGAAAGCAGTGATGGGTGCCCTTCAGAGGCTTGTTGTTGGTTGGCCAAGGGCCGTAATGTCCACCATTTGGTCTGCTTTCCCAGATCTAGAGATTTGCCACCATGCCGGTAGTGGTGGGGGTGTCAGGTCTTGAAATAGGGGGTTTTGGCAATGTTTCATCGAGTCGAAGAATTTGATGTGTCTTCTTCTGATGGCTTCGGTGATGGTGGGGACCTCTAACTTTTCGTGGATGTCAGGAGACTTTTATTTTATAAAAATTATATAATAAATAAACAAGTATAATGTACATTATACGTGACTGGACTAGATGCTAACAATTGCTGACATTTAAACCACATGTTTTTTCTTTCTACTTAATAGTGTCGGGCAACAGAAAAATATGGCATCTATAACATAACAATAGAAAATGTACATACTATATCAGGGGCTCAGTTTATACCCTTATATAAAAAATATCACATTTCTGATTGCTATTGGGTTATATTGCATCGTCGATTCCTTTGTCATTAAAAATTATAAGCAGTCTAATATCTTAAATAAATAATAGCCATTATTAAAAATATTTTTTGGTAACATTAACATTAAAGGTCATTGTGGAGTTGCTTCACTCTGAGAAATGACGTATTTAAAGTTAATGACAATATTTTACACGATGAATCTTAAAGAAAATAATGTGACTATGACGCAAGGTGGTCATTGAAATACATTTATTATACTGTTGAAATGTTTACAGTCGTTTGTGGCTGATGACAACAATCCTGAAAGGAATCGATGATGCAATATACCCCAATAGCAATCAGAAATGTGATATTTTTTATATAAGGGTATAAACTGAGCCCCTGATATAGTAAGTACATTTTCTATTGTTATGTTAAGATGCCATAATTTTTCTGTTCCTCAATACTATTAAGTACAAAAAAAAAACACGTGGTTTAAATTTCAGCAATTGTTGGCATCTATGAATTAATAAATCCCGATGTTGAATATAGTCGGATGGTAAATGTGAAAGTACCCGCACCGCAAAGTGGACTGTATGATTTAGCTGCATATTGATATAGGTCATTAAAGGAACAAGTTAAATTAACAAAACATACCTTTAATGAGAAAAAAATATAATGTAAGGTAAAGGCTGAAAATGGTGGAACATAAACAACATTATAATATCATTATAAATATATATATATAATGAAGTTAAAGCTATTTTGCATTCCATTTAGAAGGCGAATGGTATTGTCTATTGTTGGATGCTATGGCTTCATCGTTCCTGCATTTAATCAATCATTAGTGGTCGATGGTGTGAGGTCAATAGATTAAATTAACTTCATATTAATTTTGCTTGCTTTGCTGGCCAGCCACTTCTCATGTTGATCGTCACTCGGCGAAGCAGTGAAGTAATGAAATGGGAGATGATACGTGTCATGAGATAATGGGGATTGTAGTCCTTTATCTTGATAAACAATATCAAGATGTCCTCGAGCGTCCATAGCCAATTCTCACTGTTGGGCTCAGATTTGTGAGTCTCCAAGGTGGGAAGGAGACGCCCGCCGCTGGCTAGGGTCGTTACAACCTTTAGTCACCGTCCGGTGAGCGCCAAGAAAGAGATAGAGCGGGTGGACCAGTGGACTTTTACCCCTGCTGCCGGCCTAGTCGGCGGGAAGCCTAATTCGTTTTGATCTGACTCCATAAGATCTTAGAAGGTGTGCCCCGACAAAGCACTATGTTCAGGAGAAGAGGTACAGGGTAGGTTTATAGGTAGTTTATGTGGTCTTGGAATGACCACGAATTCACATTCAGTATCTAAGGGAAGGCGAAAACCGTCCGGATCCCAAAGGTGAGTGTGAGCCGAAGAGTGGCAGACTGGATTGCCGAAGGAGACGCTACTAGGTAAAGTTTGTAGGTCCACGGCAACCGTCGCCCGCCCGCGAGGGAAAGGTCTCTCCCAAGGAGGTGCTAGTTTTAGCGAGGCGAAGGCAGGGATTCCCACTAGGAGGGTGTGGGGTCTGACAACGCCGGACTAAAACATAGCGAGATTAGGAGAGGGCCATAGTTTGCGTAGAGCTTTTTTTTTCCTTAACCCCTTTATTTATTATACAATATGTGAAAACAATATGAACAAAGAATTAACAATTTCCTCCTCTTTCTGCGATGCGCTGATGCATTCGAAGGAGGTTGGATTACATAACAATAAACAGACTGTGGTTAAAATTTCAATGCAATGTATAAATACTAGGTGATGGGGCTCACCTTCCGTTTACAAATGTGGGAAAACTTACATACTAAAACCTAAAACTAGAACCTAAGACTAAAGTGTTCCTATCGTGACAGCGTCCTGCCATCGATGGGGGAACGGAGCGGGGGTTATCGTGTTAAACACCGGGTTTGTCAGGTATTCCAGGGATTCGAAAAATTTGATATGCTAACTCGGTCTAGTTTCGCTGCTTACATAGACGACCAGCCGTGGTGGGGATGGCTCCCAACCTGCGGCTGTTTCCCCCACTAGCTTCTCTCCCCTCTCCGCCTGACGTCATAAGCTTTATTAAACATATGGAAACATAGATAGATATTTTTTGGTCCGAGAAGAAGGGAACTTGTAATTATTCGTAATTAAGAGGTGGCCACAACACTCACCTTCTCACCTGTTTCTCAGTTTAGTAGGATCGCATGTAAATAGATGCCACTACCAGTTACAGGTTGAAAATCTACGTTGCTTATACTGGCTTCAGAAACATTATCTTCTGAACATCCAGTTTTTTGTTGAAAGTTTTGTTTTTAACTTTTTAATCGAGTATTAGAGTTTTGTGTCAGACTTGATTTTTTGTTGCATGATTGATGTTCAACAGCCTCGTATGTCACCCACATTGACCTTGTCATACCTCCATGGATTGTTGTGTATGAATTGGTGTTTTGAGGATGAAACATGAGGAATATCTAAAGCACCAGCAGTAAATAATGAAACTAAATAAAAAGACGCGTTTAAATTGTTGACATTTCAAAATAAATAATACCATCACTTACAATTATATTATAAATAATAAGTCTCAGACACAAAACTCTTACACTCAAATAAAAATTTAAATGACTCCATGACGGATTTAGTATTTATTTACACTTTGTTGAAAACTAAACGTTATTTATTCAGCTGAAACCGGGAGTTATTAATTTATAATATCAATCGTGTGCTCTAACGACCGCTTCTGTTAATTTATTAACAGCTTCGAGGTCAAAGAATTATTCTTACCTCGCTGTAAAGATTAAAACATGCGGTCAATAATAATATCGCACAATCATGAACTATATAGATGACGTTAGATTTACTCATTACACATCTCACAATATTGTACTATTTGAGTTAAAATTTATTTTCAAGTGTTATTTTTTAACGTCATGACATTTGAGCATGTGAAATATCATGTCACTAAAGTCACAGAGCATAAGAAATGGGAACACGATATTGTTTTAACATTTCCAAGTACTTCTTTTTATTACGATCAACTGAGGTCTGAACTAATATTATGATATAAAACACCCGTATATCCACAGCTTTATTGATTTATAGCCGAACGTTTTCGACGGAAGTTAATAGTAATGACTTATGTGTCAACTTCTTCACCACGAATAAATATAAGTTCCCCTCTTCTCGGCCCAGAAAATATCCACCTATGTTTCCATGTTTTAATAATAAAAACCTTCAAAAGGCGTAAGTTAAGAGAGGGGGAAACTAGTGTACGAAACGGCTGAAGCCACTAGGGGGCGCGGGTGAGGCCCAGCCTCTGACCTGCCTACATAAGGCACAGATTTGGGGCTTTTTCCCAATATGTATGCAATGCAGTATATGGATAAATTCACATTGTAACCAATTTAAATTAATTTTAAACCATAATTACCCACAATACCACACAATACAATAATTAATAAAGGACTGTTGGAACCCAGCACCTGAAGAACACTCTCTCTCTCTCTCTCTCTCTCTCTCTCTCTCTCTCTCTCTCTCTCTGCACACCGCTCTACTACAACTATATATATAGCTAATCTATACCTAACCTAACCTAACCTATTCACAATTCACCTTATCTACTATTTACAATATGCTTATACCTAAAAACCTTAATCTTTAGATACAAGGGGTGTACATCCTCTTACCCCTTAACAACTTGCAACAGCTTGGGCAGGACTTGCTATCTGCCCTCTTGTAATCATATAGCCTGCCACGAAATCCGCCGCGTCCAGTGAGTATTTGCACTCCAGTAATCCGGGCAGACCCATCTTGCCCTCAGCCTGTCCTGGACAGATGGGAAGTACTACCTGACGGTGCTTCCGTTAGTCGTACTAGTCAACCTGGTGCTCCACGCCTCAGTTGTCCATTCGCCAATAAGGGCCTTCCACCTCCCAGGTGCTTCATCGATTCTTCTCCGTAGGAGAGGTGGAATATCTTCCATCAGCCCCCTCTTCGTCTTTGACCTGAGGCGCTGTTCCAGGAGAACCAGGTCCACTGGAGCCACCACTGCCAACATCTCCACTGCCTCGTGTGATATTGTACTGTGCCGATGCGCCGACCATGACTGGGAAGCGTATCTTAAGATTCCTAATACCAGGGCATGGTAGAGGGCCCTTGAGACTGGGAACCTCACCACCCACATCGCTCCCCCTATTCTCCCGAAGGATTTGGTGACAGCAAGAACTCTGTCACCCAGATACTCGATGAGAGGAGAAAGGCTAAGACGTTTTCCCAGTCTCACTCCCAGGTACGTCACCTCCGTTCCCACCCTAAGGCGTCTTCCTTCCATATCTAGCCAAATCGGGTAGGCACGGTCCAACTTGCCTCTCACTAGGGTGGCCGTTGTTTCGTCCACAGGCATTTCATCTTTATGCCAGCGCACCACTCCTCGACCAATCTGGCACAGGTGCACGCCGTTCTGACTACTTCCACATAAGAACCCCCCACCATGGTCGAACAAGGTCGTCCACATAGGCCACCGCGGGGAATCCCTGTTCCTCCAGGGTCACGAGGACCTAATTTAATACCAGTTTCAAAGGGCAGGGCCAAGAACTGATCCTCGGGGACACCCTCACTCCAACGATGCCTCCACGTCGTAGGACACTTCTCTGATGACCGCCCAACGCTGCCTAAGGTAGCTGCTTACAAGCTCATAGAGGTTACTTGGAGCCTCCAGCTCTTGCAGATCCTTCAAGACGTAGGACGTAGTTCATCTTATTGAACTACCTCTGCATCTCTCTTTCCTAACCTCGCTATGTTTTAGTCCGGCGTTGGCAGGCCTCACACCTTCCTAGTGCCTTTGTCTCGCTGAAATCAGCACCTCCTTGGAAGAGATCTTTTTCTTGCGGACGACGGTCCAAAAACTTTACCTAATAGCGTCTCCCCCAGTGATCCAGTCTGCCTCTCTCCGGTTCACACTTGGCTTTGGGATCCGGGAAGTTTTTGCCTACCCTTAGATACCGAGTGTAAATTCGTGGACATTCCAAGACCACATAAACTACCCATAATACCTACCCTACACCTCTTCTCCTAAACATAGTGCTCTATCGGGGAACGCCTTCTAAGATCTCATAGAGTCAGATCAATACGAATAAAGCTGCCCACCGACTAGGCCGCCAGCGAAGGTCAAAGAGCACAGGCCCACCCATTATATCTGTTATATACTCTTATAGTACTTGCCGGGTTTGCTTTCAAATAAGTCTCTCTTTCTATAGCAATCGTCACCTTGTACTCTTGAGAATAACGGCCTGGGCCTGGCAGCTCTAGGAATCCGATCAGGGACTTCTTCACCTCCACTCAGGTGCTGTGTCCCGCCAGGCTATCGAGCAATAGTAGCTATCCCTGCCAATAGCTACTCTCTTTAGTGGGCCTGGTATTTTCTCTGAAAATATCGCCACTACGATATTGTTTTGTTGTCTTCTATCGGTGAAGACTTTCACCACGGGTTCACTTCCTGACTTTTCTAAAAAGATTTTCTTGGGGTATAGACATGTTCGAAGTTCTCTCATTTTATCTACTTGTATAAATAAATAGCTAATCCGGTTTGGAAAACTCAAAAAAGATTGAGAGATAATAGCCTATTACCAACTACATCGACAACCTCGGCCTCGCCTCTTCATGAGATGTTGCGTCATAGATTTGATTTAATATATCAAATAATAGACATTTTTTCATAAGCAAATTTAAATAGATTTTCTAACGATTTTGACTATAAATGATTGACGACAATAAATACTGCTCACAATAACTCTATTTATAAATTAGAATTGCCTGGGTATATGAACAGAGTGGTATGAACTGAGCAAGGTGTTCAATGACCTGAAGATCAGTGTTCAGGTTTTATAAACGGTCTGCTCCATTTCACTTGAACTACCGAGGGTTCAATGTTTGTTGACTTGTTTTAAATTGACTTGTTTTGTCATAAGAAATTAACTCCGGTTGTAGGGCCTGATACCTTACAAAGCTGTCTATGCGGGCAGAATCTCCTCGTCAATACTGAAAAAAATAATAGATTGATCAAATTTATTTTTGAATTCCTACTATAACTTCTTTATTGTGCTATAATTACAATCTGCCTTGTTAGGCAATGAGTAATTGAGATAAATGTTCTCATTCATACCATATTTACAATTCATCATTTACTCGCTCATTCATACAATATTTACAAACAGCCTAGAGGCCTCCCAAATTCGCATGGTTGTCACCTCCCTCGCATGCGAAAGAGGAAGCGGAGTCTTGGGAAGTCCCCCACGCTCCTCCGTCAGCCGCGCCACTGGACACGAGCCAGTTATATAATACTCATTATATCTTACATTTTTAGTAGAAACGTGTACCTCAGTTGAGACTTATGGTCCCCTTTTTTTTGTCTTTTAACTCCTTCCTGTTCCCTAAAATCATGCCCTTTTTTTCTACCTGCTTAGGGCCATGACACACTCACTTGTGCCTCAGCCTTCGCTAAAGTATGTTCTAGTGCTGTAACTGATTAATAATTGTATATATACCAGTGTTATTCATAATAAAGTTTTAAAAGACTCTCCTCTACAAGATTATGTAACTAGCCAGTGGAGGCTGACGAAGAGCGCGAGAGTATTTTTGAATTAAGAAAATGATTTTATGAGTAATTTTGTTTGTTCAAAATTTTTCGGACAATTGTTCGTGTAAACATAGCTTTTGTTTATTTATTGTTCCATACTTTGCCCACTAAGCCTTACTAAGGTAACACAAAAGAATATTTACTTACAGTTAGTTAAAATGGTTCGTCATACAACTACAGATGTTAATGAAAGCTTGAAGAAAAATCTTTTTGTGAAATCGCTAAAATGTTAAAAGCTATTAAAAGTACTGTAAGTAATTTACTAAAAAAAATATGATTCAGGAGGTGGCTTGAGTGACCGACCAAGGTATGGAAGGCCTCGTAAAACTACTCGAAGTGTGATAAGGCGGAAATTTGTTGTTATCGTCAGAAAGACGGCTACTTGAATTGCTGAAGAGTTTAATGACAAGACAACTTGAGAGAAAGATGGGAGCCGCAGGACTGTGTCACGTAGACTGAGAGAGTTCGGCTTATTTTGATGAGTCGTGAGAAAAATGTTCATTTCAAACAAGTATAAGGATGGCCAATTAAAGTTCATAAAATTGAATGCAATTGGAAAAGCAATTAGGTACAAGGCATTGCTAGCGGGATGCCAATCGTTCACTTCTTCGCTTTATGCCAAGCCGAACATTGTTGAGATGGAGCGGTTTTGTTAGGCCTTTGAAATCTTTCGTGATAGGATACGTTTGTTTTCGCGAGGTCACTCGCCCCAGATTCCGTCAATAAGGCTTTCTCCGTGTCGGAATGACTGGCCGGTATCATTGAATAAACGGATGGCTCGGTGACTAATACACAAACAGAAATTGTAAGGAAAATACAAATATTTCTTTAGAGGGTAACTGCCATTGGACATACGAGACCCATTAGTCTGACGGACAGGCTCAATTACCCTTCCCTGTGCAGGCCTCTATCGATTCGTCATCCCCTTGCCTTTGTGGCTCTATGCTCACCTCTAATTACCTTTCCACCCCATTACTGATCTGACAACTAAAACCTGAGGATACTTGGATCGACACCTTCTCATTGTCTATTTTTTTTTTAAAGATTTATCATTTATTAACAGCCAAAGCAAAAAAATGGCAAGATTGGAACCCGAAGATCTACTAACTATCCTTTCCAGATCCAGGCCTCGAGATCCGATCTTTAATCATAACCGTTAATTATAAATAATAGTGCGACCAATACCACTATCACAATTTCTCATTTATTATTTGTAGTTTTGGTCATATGCATTTTTAAATATTAAGCATGAATGGTAGAATTAGCATTAGTACACATGATTAAAATTTAAATAAATAATTATCTTGATACTAAAATTATTAATCAGTAGCTTTGAAAATACGAGTATTATCTACCGTGATTCGTAAATTAATAAAATACAAATTAGTAATCTACCTACAGTATTTTATTAAACGAACTAACACTTTCGAAATTCCTACGTATAATACAACATATGAAATGTACACAATACAAATAACATAGTCTAAATACATAAACGAAAAATAATAAATATTTTAGAATATTATTCATAAGAGTAACACTCAGACATTTATGTGTAGTAGACCCTTGCTAATCCGACTCTCCGGGTAATCAATATTCTTGGTGAAAAACATTTTATTTTTAAGAAACGAAAAGTTTTATTTCGAACATGAACGTAAAAAAATCGCCTTAGAATCCGGCAAATTTCGATTTTGTGTGAAAAAACTTTCATCTGACATTTCCGTTACACACGTATTCTTCAAGTGTTCGAGTCCGTGAGTACAAATTGGTTTTATTAACAGTTTGTTTTCTAATGTGAGGAGGCTAGAGTTTCAGTTTACGTAAACATATAACTGAAGGGTAGTAAGGCTAATAAACCCCATTCGATGAAGGATTTTTTTACATTAGTATTTTTTATTTCAAAAAATTATTTTCTATTGATTACGAGACTTTACGAGAGCTTCTTAAATATTTATTTAATGATGATGGTAGTTTTTATCTTTAATAATTTATTTATTTCGACACTAATAAACGCCTTTTCAAAAATAAGTTTAAATAACTTGCTTCCGAAGAAAATTCATAACATCGAGGAAACCGGACTAAATCGTACCGATTGTTTAACAAATAAATAAAAATAGGTGTTAAGCCGACTCCTCTGACAGTCTCAAGTTGTTTAAACTATATATTATTTTGTTTAATTAAATTAATTGTATTTAATAATTGTTATTATTTAATTGTATTGCATTAATTGTGCAAGAACCATATAATAAAGAATTTCAATTTAAAAAAAAATGTAAAACACATATTTGTTTTATCTCCTGTTATTCCGACCGTTGAGGTTGAATTAGCTAGATTCTACTGTTTATTGATATTTAAATTGTTTGAAAATTATTTTTCCAATGAAAGTCTTTCTTCCAAATATTTTTTTATTAGTGATATTACGTCAACAGTCGATGATTCTATTCCGGCATTCGTAGCATCCCTTTGTATATAAAAAAACATATTTGAATAATTTATAATGCCAAACATTATTTGTAAACATTATAACAAGTAAGTAGCACAGCTTGGATAATTTCTCTTATAGAGCTTACACCTAACGTTTTCTATTCTAGATTATTCAAATAGGTTTTTTACATAACATAGAAATGTTAACAATTGGCATATTACAATGTCAACAAGAAGGTAAACATATTGTGCTGTAAGTAGATCCCTGAGGATGCCTAAATTGTTAGAACGACAACTGTTTTGGTATTATAAATAATCAAAGGTGTTTTGAGAGAGATTAAAAGCTTGTTTTTGAAAAACTAATTTTAACACAATATAAATATTTTACGTGAAATTCTCTTGCATATTATAAAAAAATGTCTATGCAATTAAAAATCACACCGCTTTAATATATTATATAAATAAAAGCCATTATTAGAAATTGTTTTTGCTAACATTTATAACTAGTCAGTTAATTTTAATGCATGTTCTCACGTGATAAATATATATTAAATTAACCTTACTATTAGTAATGGTATTAAGATCGGGTGACCCGGAACCTCCCCAAATCTAGTCGGTGGCTCAACCAACAGAGCTACCTGGCACGAGTGACTTTTATAATATGAATTATATTTGGCAAATATGAAAGGCCGTAATTATAATTTTGAATAATACTGGAGACCAATACCATAGTAAATATTTCTCATTTTTAATTAATTATATTTATGTATAAATAATTATAATTATAAATAAATTATAAAATAATAATAAATATAAATTTACAATAAGGCAATTTAATTTATATTTGTTGTAGAGATATTTTTGATATATCTGAACTGTGCTAATTAAAAATGTAAGAAGAGCGTTATTCCATTTTCACTCAATTCAATTTTTCCATGAGTTCGAACACATCAGGCCTCAAAGCGAAGACCAGTTGCGTCAAGCGTGTTATCCAAATGGCTATTCAAATGAGGAGAGCTAATGAATTGTAAATCCCGGCTGAATGCTAATTTTTAAAATGTTCCAACTTCGGTTATGTTCGCATGAGCCGAAATCACGCAAGTGGTATTCGGCATTTTAGCACAGTCGTGAAAAAAAACGGTTCCCATTTGTCGGCATTCTTTCCTATAACTCATTTCTCGAGGGAATTAAAATTCATTTCCATTATACTTCTCACGTAGCCTAATACATTTCAAAGATACAAGCCGGAGATCTCATATATCAAGGGAGAATATCTTCCGATTCCTACACACTAGCACAATAACTCGACTCCAGAGCTTCCAGAACAAAATCCTGCGCACGGCACTATGGCATACCCCTTTTCGTGATATGAAGGCTCCCGACATCCACGAAAAGTTCGAAGTCCCCACCATCACCGAAGCCATCCAAAGAAGACACATCAAGTTCTTTGACTCGATGAAACATTGCCAAAACCCTCTATTCCGACTCTAGGCCCAGCCACCAGTGAACTCTCACCACTGGACCACAACTATCAACCTCTACCGAGGCTTCCCACACCTCTACCAATTCCCTCACACCACCTTCAAGCAGGTACTCCTAGTACAAGGATCCGCTCAACCCAAATATCCCTTTATTTTCCCCTCATCCTTAATGTTATAATTAGAGAGCTAAGAAAAAAAAAAATTTTTATTTTGTTTCAAGTAATAGTAGATGCGTCTATGCGGCTTCCTCTCAACTACTTTTTTTTTGTTTAATTCAACAATCTTCATTGTGATAAAATTACAATTTGCCTCATTGGGAAATAAGTAATTGTGTTCAATCCTCTCGTTCATACCATAATTACAATTTTCATTCACTCACTGATTCACACAGTATTTACAGAACAGCCCAGAGACCTCACAAATCAATATGGTTGTCACCTCCCTTCCATGCAAAAGAGGAAGCGAAGTCTTAGGAAGTCCCCGACGCTCCTCCATCAGCCGCGTCACCGGATACGAACGAGTGGAGGCTGACCAAGAGCGCGAGAGATACAGAGGCTCAGGGCATGATTGAATAATATGGCCGTGGCCAGGACTCCCACTGCTACGTACTTAAAGCAGGTCACGAGGCTACAGCCGCTTTAGTCTCAGAGGAGGATTATAGGGTTTTGCGGCGTGCTCGAATGCCTGTGTTAAGGGATTAGGGTGGTTGGATTTGCCGATGGAATTTCACGAACTTTGAAGAAATCAGTACAAGAGTGTAAGTTATATTAAGATCGTTATGAAGGGTTTTGTTGCTGACGTAATAAAGGCATCGACTATTGCTCTCAGGACTTTTGATTGGATACGGTTGATGTTCAAATTTGTTTGCTGTCCTCCATAACTCTATTACATAAGTCCAGATTACCGTTAGTATTAATTAACTTTAGTATATTAACTTTGTAAATTAGTAATTTATTTTCTCTTGGGATGGGATGTCCTTCCAAGTAGTCTGTACAGTTGTCCAAAGCATCTGATTAGTATTTTTAGCCTCGTGTGAGGGTTTCATGTTAACCGTCATTAACCTGAAGATTTACCAAATTCTTCTACTGATCAAAATGTGTGTGTGTACATTTTATGAATGGTGGCATGAATGTGATTTGTAGGTTAGTACAAATTAATCCTTACAATTAATATCAAGCAAATTGAAATTTTTCTTTGAAATAAAGTTCTTTATATTAGCGAATAAGAATCAAGAGTGGCGTGCTGAATTTGCTTATACTTTTCTTGGAATGTCGTTTAAATTGTAGACTCATGTCTTCTATTCTTCCAAAGCTAACAGCTATTAGGTCTAGCGTGTTTATAATATTTTAGACGTTTTGAAGTATACGTATATTTTTGCTTCCTGTATCCGAGACAATACGTTATTTAGGCTTCCATCTCGACAAAAGACTGACAGGGGACCCACACACGGAGCTAAAAATACAAGAACTAAACGCTTTGGACAACTGTACAGACTACTTCGAACGACATCCCACCTCTCAATAGAAATTAAATTACTAATCTACAAAGTTATACCGAAGCCAATCCGGACATACGGAATAGAGCTATGGGGGACAGCAAAAAAGTCGAACATCAAGCGCATCCAATCCTTTCAATCAAAAGTCTTGAGAACAATAGTAAATCCCCTTCTTATGTCAGCAACAAAACCCTTCATAACGATCTTAACATACCCTACATTCTTGAACTTATCCTTTCCAAGTTCATAAAATTCCATAGTAACCTATCCAACCACCCTAATCCCCTAGCACAGTCATTACACTGAACCACTCATCCTTATAATCCTCTTTGGAGAATAAAACTGCAGTAGCCTCGTGACCTGCTATAAGCGCGTGACAGTGGGAGTCCTGGCAATGGCCAGTTTCTCCAATCATGTCCTGAGTTTCTGTGGTTCTCGCGCTCTTGGTCAGCCTCCGCTGGCTCTTATCCAGTGACGCGGCTGACGGAGAAGCGTGGGGGACTTCCCAAGACTCAGCTTTCTCCTTCACACGCGAGGGAGGTGACAACCATGTGGACTTGGGAGATCTCTGGGCTGTTTGTAAATACTGCGTGAATGAGCGAATGAATGAAAATTGTAAATGTGGTATGAATGAGACCATTTATCACAATTGCTTATTGCCAAATGAGTTATATTGTAATTTTATTATAATAAAGTTGTTGTTAATCTCTGAATTTAATTAATTAGGATTTAAAATGTTCTCAACTAGGGTAAGAAACTCAATCAAAGTCAGAGAAAATGTAATTAATAGCTGCCGGGACAACATGTGCACTGTATGCAATAGCCAAGTAACTCTAATATCCCAAATTACCAGGTGAGCATTTTGAATGTTTAAAATGTTGTTTGAAACTTTTTTTCTGTTAGCGAAAATGAAGTTTTTTGACAAATGAGCACTGTGCAGTATAACCCATAAATTATCTGACTCAACTCTTGTTTTTTTACAATATGTAAAGATTAGGATTTAGGTTAAAATTCGATATTTTTGCACCAATGAGAAGGATTTTAAAGTGAAGAAAGTAGATATAAAAGTGACGTCATGTGCCCAAAATATTGACATAACGGTAATTTTTTTATCTTCCTAAAATTCTCATCTGTATGAAAATCGAATATAAATCTTTTTTTTCAATTTTCCAGGCTAGATCCCTTAAATCGTATTCTGGGATTGTAAAACATAACTTACCTTATCCAAGGGTAGAGTTAGGTGCCTTCTCGATTTTTAATTCGTTCGTCAGTACTTTATTAAATTAATTTTATATAACCTAGAGAGACTCTAGACTCAGCCTTCAGTGGACTCTCACCACTGCACCGCAACATTTCCCCTCTACCGAGGCTTCCCACACTCCTTAATTCCCTCACTCCACATTCAAACAGGTACTCCTAGTAAAAGGATCCGCTCACCCCAAATAAATTCCTTTATTTTTCCCTTATCCATAATCTTAAAAATTTAAGAGCCAAGGGGAAAAAACCCCCAAAAAAACCTATTTCTTAGCCATCAGAAAAACTAAACATAAAATTATTGCTCATAAACTAATTCAATTTGAAATAGCCAAAATTAAGTAATTAAGTAAGTCATGGGTAGTGGTCATAAGTGGGGAGAGAAGACAAGTAGATGATTTCTCTAGAAGCAGAGGATACTACTTAGCTAAGCAGTTAAAGTTGAACTTCACTTCACCATATTTCGCTCAGCGTTAACAGCTTGTACGCAGCTTCAGGCGTAACAGGCCTGGCCCCCTCTCCTTTTTTAGCGTCAGCAGCTTCTCTTCCCTCCACAGCCCTCGAAATCGTCACTTCACCGCTACCGTCATCCCTGCCCTTCACAATTTACCCTTACCTCCAACTTAATATATTTACGCATGTTCATATCGACTATAACATTTTTTCAAATGTAAATGTAACTAATAAAATAAATTAGCCCCCTGTATGATTTTTATTGAGCACTGTCGATAAGCGCATCGATTTAATTCCTTCGATACCAAACCGGTATTGGCTTTGAATAAAAAATGAAATGATGACATGTACTTGCAACAATTACTCTGGCACAAGTTACGACCTTCGCTTCCTAGTAATCGATAAAAACAGTTATGTAGTGTAAATTTTTCAAATGGATTATTGCGATCCAGAAGTGGACAACTGGCTTTTAATATTTGAGGTGAAACAATCCTTTGAGCAAGTGAAGGAGTCCGGTTAATCAGTGATGACAAGATTGCTTTCTCAGTGCCGTTCCATAAATTTGTAATCCAACATACTAACTTGACAAAGGGAATATCCTTTCGAAATGATTACAATATTTGCTTAAAAGCTAGTACATTCTTTGTACTATAGGAACTAAACCAACACATTAAAATGGATTGATTAATAGTTAACAGATCCCACTACCTGAACTCAACAGACTTAATTGAGAGGCTATTACTGAATCACAGAATATATTAAAAACACGTAGTATATCATTAAACAGTAAAATATTCGATATATTTATACCCCGCCTTTCTAACGATAAAAGACGGAATAATGATATCCAAAACTGGATTGCATATGAACATTTAAAATGAATTAAATTATATACAAAAGTCTTTATTACAAGGAAAGATGTAATATTAGATATAAATGTAATTTTTTTTTTTTCATAGCCTCTTTAAATTTACAAATAATTATATATAATTATAGATCCTCAGGCGAATCTGTTTACGAAATATTTTTGTATTTCCTGTAGCATCGCTACACTATACAACAGGGATACTAAACAAATCATACTTTTTTTTTTTCTTAGCTCTCAAATTTTTAAGATTATGGATAAGGGAAAAATAAAGGAATTTATTTGGGGTGAGCGGATCCTTTTACTAGGAGTACCTGTTTGAAGGTGGAGTGAGGGAATTAAGGAGTGTGGGAAGCCTTGGTAGAGGTGGGAATGTTGCGGTGTAGTGGTGAGAGTCCACTGAATGTTGAGCCTAAAGTCTCTCTCGGCATGTAGTGCAAGCTCATTTAGTTTGAAAGCAGTGATGGGTGTCCGTCAGAGGCTTGTTGTTGGTTGGCCAAGGGCCGTAATGTCCACTATTTGGTCTGCTTTCCCAGATCTAGAGAGTTACCATCTTGCCTGTAGTGGTGGGGTTGTCAGGTATTGGAATAGGAGGTTTTGGCAATGTTTCATCGAGTCGAAGAATTTGATCTCATGGCTTCGGTGATGGTGGGGACCTCGAACTTTTCGTGAATGTCAGGAGCCTTCATTTCACGAAAAGGGGTATGCCATAGTGCCGTGCGCAGGGTGTTGTTCTGGAAGCTCTGGAGTCTAGTTATGGTGCTCGTGTGGAGAAAACGGAAAAGCGGAGTTCCAAACAGCAGTGCTGGCCTCAGGACGCTCTGATATATAAGCAGTTTCAGCCTCAGGGATATAGCCGGGCTTGTGATGAGATGCTGGAGAGAGTAGTAAGTCCTACGTACTCTTTTCAGCTTCTTCTGCAGGTGTGTGCCGAACGTCATGTGTCTGCCTAGGTTGATGCCTAGGTAGCATATGCTGTTGGCAAGTTTGCAATCAGTCCCGTCTATGGTGAAGCTGAGTGGAAGCTTTCTTTTCCCGTGCTGGAACAAGAAAACGATCCCTTTCGTCTTGGCTGGGTTTACCTGAATGTGGACAGCTCGTAGCCTGTTGGTGACAAATCATACTTTATCATTTAATATAAATATATCCCAATACTCATAATGAAACTGTAACGGGAGGCAGAAATTACTAACGAGATGGTGGGGAGGAAACTCAACAACGGTCAACTTAATTACCGGAATGGTGGTTATATTAAAACCCTCATGCTAAATCAGAAACGATAAAGTGTACTTAGTGTGTAATTAAACGGTACAATATTCAATACATGCATACCCCGATGCACTATTAATTACTTTAACTTGGTTCCAACAATTTCGAAGTATACATCCCGAGCAATCAAAAGATACAAAATGCATGCAGTTCAATTGTTTATTACAAACACTTTATTACAAAGTAATATGTAATAATGGAATAATGAGATAATAATACTTTATATTTAATGTACAATAACCGGACTAGTGTTTGTTTTGTTCCACCTGGTATGTTATTACTCTAAAATAAAACTATTTACAGGCCTACTTTAAACGTAAACTGAACGGATAAATGATAATAAGTAGTAACATTTAATTTAAAACTGAACACCACACATAAAAACAACTCCTTTCTTAATCACTTCCAAAATCTATCTAAGATTTGGGCTCCTTAGACAAAGCCAAGTAGATTTCCAATTTGACCTCCTTGGTTTATCATTTTATATTTTTATGTCTTTTCTTTTTTATTTGTATGTCTCTTTTGTATCTGTCTTTTGACATGTATACCATGATTTTTAATCCACAAAAAATATGAACCACGCTGGTTTTCTATCAGTTAAGATACATTGATGAAAAGATTGAAAAAAAAATATTTAAAACTATCTTTCAATATTTATTAAGTCAGAGGTCCGAAGCTTTGAAGGACATAAAGTTATTATTAGCTCCTTAAAAGATACATTTTGATAGGAAATGCCATGTAGGTTCTCTCAATAATTTTAATAGCTAAATGAGTGATTATCTACCCCATTAATAACTCCCTTACATCATTTTAATGCCCATTACAAAAAATGTAAATAATCGCAATTAGTTTTCTTGAAAATTTTCAATTTATACGAGTGGCCATGTTATTATCAATTAATTGTTAATGCTTTCACGTAGACGAACGAACATGCCTTGTCAAAAAGATCTGTTGATTGTTTTTAATAAAACCAAAATACTATTCTTACACTTACATATCACACAAGAATTTTTTAAAAAATGCTTTAAAAAAGTAAGAAGTTTCTTGTAGTATATTATTGTTTCACATTCATTCAGTCTGAACACATCGATTAACTTCGCATTTATAAAGCATAATGAACACGTGTTCTCATGTCATTTTTCTTTAATTCATGTTTATAGCTTTATACTGAATCTCTGGAAGAATAAATGCAAAGAATTGTCAAAAAAATAAATTAGGTTTGATTTGAAAAAAAAGTTATAATAAATCAGAATTCTTCTTATAATATAAATATAAATCTTACGGAGGCTAAGCCACTTATTCACATATTTTGCGCGTGAATTGAGCTTCACGACGTGACAGCGCTGATGAGTGTGAGAGTAAAATTACGAAACCATAAATAATGTCCTTATCTGTATGTTAAATTCTTTAGGCTCACCAATGAAAAGCACACTGGAAGCCAAGAATTTGTGACTAATCATTATAAAATTCCATCAATAGATCTCATGAGGAGATAATATCGAATCTACGTCCACAATCGCCCATCAGGTACGTCATTAGACCGAATCCATACCAAAATAGTAGTCGATAGTTCTTGGAAGGTTTACCTAGTTCTCACTCATGCAGATTAATTTAAGTAGTTTTAGCAATTTAAATTAGTAATAATTAAGAAGTAAAGAAAGAAGGTGAGAGTAAAGTGACAAGGGTCTTGTGTACCCACAACATTATTTATTCTACAGTAATAGTCCTGAATATCAGACTCTTTTAGGAAATTCTATGCGTTAACTGTCTAATTAGTTAATTAATAAATACCAGCTACCTTATAGGTAAATTATTAGATTTGCTGCTTTCAATTACACATTCTGGAGATTGGAAACCAAATTAAGGTAAATGTAGCGGTATAATAGGATGGCTCCTGAGTAGAATGGAAAACATTCTGAGATTAATTAGTAATTATACAGGTCTGAAAAAAACAAAAACAACACCTCCATAGCATTATTCTGCTACAAATTCGTTTTTTTTTTTTGGTGTAATGGTTTGAAAAATTACCTCCGTTTACTTTTACCATCACATACAGATTGTTTGCAAATTCTCAAGAACTCGCATTGAAAAAGCACTGGAGGAATGGAAAAAATCACTATTTATTTTAATAAAACGCAAATATAGTTTTTTTCTCATTAACCGAATTACATAAGATTAGATTAGTTTTTTAGCCTATGATACATTTTTTTCTTTTTTTTTTATGCTTCTTCTGGCGCAGTCTCATTTTACAGTACCTACTGATTCACACAAATGACGGTCCTGGACAATATGTTTATATTTTTGAGACTTTACCCTAACAATTCAACTGTACCTTTTGAAATACAAAAGTCTCTGGATCTGAGAAAAAAGTTTGGGGACCCTCATCAACAACAATATTCCTCCTTGGGTGGGTATTACATCATCGCCCTCTGGGCCAAATATAATATCCGAACGTAAGGGTGGATTTGGTACTGGTAGTTCAGGGTTACTAAAAACTAAATCTAGAGAAGTTATTACATAATACATTACCACATAGATAGTCGGTAGTACCTTTCTGCCGTTCACGCCTCATCACAGGAATGCCAAAACAAAAGGATTTCTTCTTTCTTCGCTTAGTGTCACTTATATTGCGTTGCTGGATTTTAATTGTTCACACGCCCGAAATAACACAAAAATTGCCAGGAGAAATAACACAACCTCTTGGAACCAAAATTATGAAAAATAAAAAAATCTGCACAGTTACTTTCGGATGCAGATTCCAGAGATGGATAAAACTTCCATATTGAATTGTGATCTAACGTGACCTATTCCTAATACCTCATAGAACACGTTTAAAGATAACCAACCAAACCAGCACAGTTTCTTATGTTTTCCAAGATCCAAAAGGAACCAGCTGAAATGGAATCAATCTGAGAGTTTTTTTCTACCTCTCCTATTAACTATCTTTCTCAATAAAACATTTAAGTAATACAAAGAGTAATATATTTTTTTCAAAAGAAAATCTATTAACTTTACGCTTAAATTGAAATAAAACATTATTATAGTTAGAAGTTACAACGAAATACTATATTTTATTTGTATCAACTATTTCGCATTAACGTTCTTTTAGCTACTTAATTTTTATAATAGACCTTTAAGCCAAAAACGGGGTCGGGTCGAGTTTATTTTAGCGTTGCCATGTACATTTAATCAGAAAATTAAATATTAAAATTTAATGAGCAATTAGAATTTATGAAAGCATGAATACCAGATTAAAGTTGTCAGTTTGTATATTTGAAGCCGACTTTTTCCAGATACTCATTATTATATATTGGCCATATTACTATGTACTAGATTGGGCAGTTCTTAACTGTCTCTTTAAAATTTCTGATTGATCGAAACATTTTGGTCACTATCCCGATAACCCGTTGTTGGTTTAAATTCAGGCTTAGCAATCTGAATATCATAGAAGTGAGGTAAAAAAACAAAAAGCCGAACCGTAATGATACCGATATACTTACCCATCAGTCGGAATCAATAAATGGATGTATCATCAGGGAACAAAGGACAAGTCCAATGGCAGCGACGGTTGCGTGAGATAGTACAAATCAGACCAGTAGCCAAGTATCTATGTTTCTATCTCTCCTGTACGAATTTATCCCATCTTATAATTTATGATATGCTGTACTTTTGATCAGTACACAATTGACCAGTAACAAAATCTGTGGTGTTATCACCGACACTCAGGATTCGCTCTTCTATAATCAGTTCAAAAATCGGCTAAAAATCATCTGTACGCGCAAAAAAATTACTACTGCTCGTATCTTAATTTAGTGGCTCTCAATTTTAGTGTTTATAATTACCTAGACAATGTCGACTTCGTTAAAAAAAAAAATGTTGAGACAATCTGAAATACTATCACATATATTTTCCAAATAAATATTATATCATGCCTTTGAACATAAGTATTCATGGTTGCGAAATTTTCCACTTTTGTTTTAAGAAAAAATCCCACCTGTAATTTCCACATAGATAGACACTTAAAACCTCTTCATATTTATTACATTTTTAATCAATGTAGTAACATCCTCGAAAACCACAGAAATTGTTTTTTCCCCGTCCAAGATAGTAATATGCATTCGAGTGTTGTAGAACTGGTATTTTTAGTTAAATTGGGGGAAAAACTGTCAACAGACGGTTGTATTTTTGTAATATTTGTTATCAGAAACGTTTTCACTCATCTTTATTTATTTACTGATATTAAAATTTATTATTGGGCAGAAATAATAACAAATTATAGTCAATTTCATAATTTATGTTGTTATTAAATATGATGAGTGAATTATAATTGATGAAGGACCTACATGGAGGGATGTCTCTTGATATAAGCAAATATTATTTAGTTTTACATCACGATCTCGACAGTCAACTGTGGATTTTTTTCTTGAACAGCTTTAGTTAGCATGAGAAAAATTGTTAGCATAAGATAAGAGGCAAAAAATATTTTATCATATTGTGCAAAAACATAACTTCTTTTTTTTAATCGTTAAAGTTTTAAGTATTTTTCATTCGTATGAATCAATTAAATTGAGTAAATTATGCAAAACTATGAAAATATTGAAGCCACCTCAAGCCCATAAAGAAAAATTCTGGACTCCAAACTATGCTGATAAGCTATGATTATTATATACATGAACTCCTCCTCGTCACCTCAGTAATTGTTATGTTTTTGTCGTTCCCCAAGTATTTTGTTGAAAATACGAAAATCACCTAGCAGTATGCAGAACATTAGTAATGGCAGCGAAAAAAAAAATGCATTAATCCAAAATTTTAAAAAGGAAGAAATTACTAACATAGCGATAATCACTCATGTTCTGTTTCGTAATTTCGACAGAAATATTGATTCCTCATTCGATTCACTAGCATTGGTTGTCGCCTAAGCATTATTCAGTGTATGGAAAGTTGAATTTTTATCTTTAGACAAAATCCTTACAGATAAGATTCAATCATCGACGGCCTCAATGTCCTTTGAGACCTATAATGATTAGGAATTACACCTGATAAATGGACCGGCTAAAACTATTAAAGTAATTACTAGACCAACCTTCAGACATCCCTTTTACAAAAAAAACTATCCACATATAATCTTCTACTGGAACCAATTTGGATATATAGATCTTAAATTTACGTATACGCTTAATTACATAAGAAGAACATCAAGACAGATCTAAACAGAGGCTTGTAGCATGGGCACCCTTCCCAGAGGCCTAAAAATTCTAAATTTCAATATTCTAAAAAATTTAAATCCATTAGAATATTGCACAGAAACTGTCAGGACAAACTACACGGACACCCACACCCACTGATACAAGGATGGTCTATACCTGACTTAACTTGTAATGCAATGATTTAGGAGTCGTTGGAACAAAGCTGTTCTAAATTAATATCACTAGGAAGTCTTTCAGGCTTCAACAATATTGGTGAGGAGCCACAGGATCTCCTCTGCCGTCATGTCACATTTGTTAGTTTTGATGTTTGTCACAGTTGCCAATCAATAAATAAAACACACGCACAAATGAGTACATAAGTTAATGAAGTTCGTATTCAGTACACTTAAAGCAATCTAATGTATTTGGGCACGATCTTTGTTTTATTAATCGAACTTTTTATCCTTTAAATAATGAATCTTCCGTCTATATAGTTTATTGACCCAAAACGTTTTTGACATCTATACGTTGCCACTTGATGGTGTGAAAAACTTATTACAGTTCAAAAAATTTATATTAATTCAGACTTTAGAAGAGATTTGCAATCTTCGCTGACGATTGATTATTTTTTTTGGCTAAATTAACGTTATCTTAGTCAATTTCGCTTTATTTCATTTGTGTATTAGTTACAAATAAAATACAAATATTTTTATATGAAAAACGTCATTTACCAAATTAAACCTAATATATGTTCACATTTTTTCCTCGTGTCGCTACAAGTTCTCGAGTACGTTTCAATTTCTCATGTTGCTGTACACTCTTCATATGCAAGATGTAGACACCTGGTCAGCCAGATACCTTTCCAGGTTCCAGTGAAGTTCACTTCTATCACTCGAGATAAGGAACCAGTGAGGTTTCTATTTAGGTTGCATGCCTCATGATATCATTACACTTTCAAATTGTTCCATACCATTTCAGTTAGTAATCAATAGTAATTAGCCGATACAAAAAGGGCTTTGGTGCAAAAACCTGCTTTACAGATTTTGTTCTTTTTACGTTTGTATGTACAGTATATATATAATAATGCTAAATAATTTTCTAGCACATAAGGTATCTGTGAAAAAGAAAGTTTTTTAAAGAAAGTTCTATTTTCAAACAGTTTTTTTGTTGTTTCCCAAAAGTATGAAAAATGAAGCTGACTCTTTCTAGCGTCGAACCAAACCATCAGTACCAAACACCTTCTTCTGAAAAATCTTGTTGACACATTTCTCTCGAATCGGTCTAGTGGTTACTTGTCTTTATATTCTATAATTAATCAGAGAGCAGTAAGGGCTTACATAGAAAGAATAATAAAATTTAAGTTTTTAGTAGTTTTTTAAGGCATTTCTTAAGCTTTCCGTAACCCTTCACTTTAAAACCATTTCACCTACACCCCCTTATGGTTCGTAGGCACTTAGGAAATTAGGACGTGAATCTGTTTTTCCTCCACATATCCTTTCAGCATCTTCGAACAAACACTTGCGCACCAAAATGTTGCTTGAAAACTCATTCTCTCTCTTATTCATATGTAAGGAAGATTTTGTTCGGCACTTCCATTAAATAAATAGTTACCCCGATCCTTGCACATGAGATAATAAAATAATATTTTAAAGGACGTAAGTAACCTTGTGGCTGACCGTCACAAACATCCTATACTTCGACGGTAAATAAGTTTGCAGACCGTTCTCGATATGCAATAACTTGCAGAAGAGCGCTTACTTAAACTTATCCAAGGGGCTTTAACGAGAGAATGGCCAGTTAATTACTGGCAGTCGCAACAACCGCAGCTATGAAATTGCCAATTGAATCGTTAGCTCGCTGCCAGTGCAGATGAAGTGGATCGTTAGTTTTGATTGTGATTGTGACTTTCGTGGCTATTTTTTAGAGTGGTTTGCGACCAGTGGTATTGATCCTCACTAACTATCTGCGTTTGAGCTTAGGACCGCGAGGTGCCGGAGTCATGCTTTCTCACAGCCTCAAGTGTTGGAGGCTAATGAAGTCCAGCACAACTTTTTGTTACAAGTCAGTAACTTTCTTTCACGG
The DNA here is from genome assembly GCA_930367205.1 of Acanthosoma haemorrhoidale. Classification (NCBI taxonomy): domain Eukaryota; kingdom Metazoa; phylum Arthropoda; class Insecta; order Hemiptera; family Acanthosomatidae; genus Acanthosoma; species Acanthosoma haemorrhoidale. The sequence goes on along the minus strand of OV884015.1, from coordinate 87,808,623 downwards.
GAGTGGTGGCACTTATGCACAATCAAAACTACGAACGCCATCCCTCCAAATATTAGCATATTTCAAATAGCAACATTTCAATAAAGTATTAAGAAGAATCTTAGTTATAAACTAATCTATAAGTCACTGAAAAAATTCTAGTGTACACTATTGTTTGCCGATATCAGTGATGAATACTGCTGTGAAATTTATTACAGTTATCAGCACCAGTCATCGACAGTCACTGATAATGACACTGAGGCCGATAGCTGTATGATGCCGTACATTGTGCCAAAAACTGTCGCAGATACACATCGTGTTCTCTTTTCGCTCTATTGTCTCATGGCCAACTGGCAATAATACTAATTTCCTCAATGACTGCCAATTTTATGAATGATGATGTCTTCCTGAGCAGTCTACATTCACGCAGCAAATACGACCTGCATGTGAAGCAACCCTGCTGAATCATACGGTTTACCTCATGGATGAAAGTAATACGATTTTAATTGGTACAAATATTATATCATAATATTAATTATTAACGTGATTATGCCTTAAGAAATGCCTTGGAAAAATATTCCTGGAAAATTCTTTTAGTTTGTTTGACCTTAAATTAATTTGTAGCTATTCCAAACATGAAACAATTCTTTCTTCAAAGTAATTACCTTTTTTTATTAACTTAAAAACATTTTTAATGAGTTCTTACTTGGCTTGAAAATAGAAAATGTGAAATATAAGGACAATTAAAAGTGAAAAAGAACATGTTTTAAATTCTAATAAAACGAATTTTGTTCACAATAAAATAGCAAAACTATGTTTTAAATTATTTCTAATTAATTTGTAATATATAAATTATTAAAGTTTTGATTTAAAATCTGAATTCAATCAATTAGAAAACACGTCCTTCACTTTATTTAATTTTTATTTTTTGAAAATGTTTTGGATAATTTTTACGGACTTATACATGAAGCTAAAGATAGTAAAAATGTATATTTTGAGGGTTTCCGTACTGAATTGTGGTTATAAGAACCACAGATGGTGCAGCAGCAGCAATATGTTGTTGCAGTTTGCAATTATGGTTTTTAAAAGGACGTTTTGAATTTCCAAGATGTTCGATGGTTAATCGATTTATCGATAGTACGAATTCGATAGAATCGGGTCATTCGATTGTGAGGCACTATCGACAATCAGTCAACCCTTCCACGTTTCGTATTTCGTAGCGTTTCGGGATTGTTACTGTGAAGCTACAATAGATTTTGCAGAAATAATATAAGTGATTTAGAGCCACCACTGCTCATCTAATTACTGCTGGTTCGCCTGACTCGTCTGAAGTCGAGATGATCAGAAAGACCTTTTAAAACCTGGTTAAATATGGCTATTATTGTTACATGCAAAAGACTGCCACTGCAACCAGAGAAGTAGGCGTGGTTTTGGTTGGCAGACTTCAGAAATAGAAGAAAAACAAACTTTTGTGGAGATTATCCTTTGAACAGAAAACTATTGCATTGTGGAATTTGAAAAAATTAACGTGTTGGAAAAGAAATGTGGAGAGAGAGCTCCAGAGCCGGGGGAAGACATGGAAAGCAATAAAACAGTTGCCGGAGGATCGGAGTCATTTTGTAAGCGCCATATGTTCCTTTAGGAATCAAAGGAATTTAAAAAAACTTGTAAGCAATTGTACTCTGCATAGTGACTTACAAGTTCCATACCTACAGACTAACATGGAGATATTGTACAGTCACTTTCAAGTTGAATTTATTGCCCATCCGAACCCACTGACACAGGAACTGTCCACACTACACTTATGAGAGCGTACCCAAAAGAAAGTAAACTATTTTTGTACAATGAGATTTATTTAATTTTTTTTGCAAAATCTCTTTCAAAGTACTCTCCATTGGAGACAATTCACTTGTCCAATATTTTATTTCATTGATCGAAACATTGTTTTAAATTCCTCTTTTGTGATGCCAGACAACACCTCCGTCGTTTTTTATCTTTACTTCCATGTCCGCAAAACTCTTTCTTTTCATTTCCTTTGTCCCTTTTCATTCGGGGGAATAAAAATAAGTCGCAGGAGTCGTGTTAATAGGGAGGATGGGGCCAGTACCAGGTTTGAACACGGCGCACAGAGAGGGCAGTCGAGAACAAATTTTCCAGTCACGCTTATCACCCCCAAATCTTAAAATTCGCTGTTCTGGACTTCAAGTTACTCCAGATTTCTCCACAATTTCTTCGATGGTCCGTCGTCGATGTTCCAGGACGATGTTGCGACTTTTATCGACATTCTCGTTGGTACGGGCAGTCGAAGGACGTCCAGAGCAAGGTTGATCATTAATTGATATTTCCCAACTTTTAAAAAAAATCTGAAACTTCTTTATTGTGCTAAAATTACAATCTGACTTATTAGGCAATAAGTAATTGAGATAAATGTTCTCATTCATACCATATTTGCAATTAATCATTCACTCGCTCATTCATACACTATTTACAAACAGCCCAGAGACCTCCCAAATCCTCATGGTTGTCACCTCCCTCGCATGCGAAAGAGGAAGCGGAATCTTGGGAAATCCCCCACGCTCCACTGTCATACAGCCATACACGCTTAGGACATGACTTGAGAAACTGGCCATTGCCAGGACTCCCACTGTAACACATTTATAGCATGTCACGAGGCCACTGCAGTTTCAGTCTCCGAAGAGGATTATAGGGATGAGTGGTGCAGTTCAATGACTGTGCTACGGGATTAGGGTGGTTGGATAGGTTACTATGGAATTTCATGAACTTGGAAGGTTTCACAACTTTTAAAACAGGAAAACCCCTCACTTGAGTTTTCCCAATAGAATCATCCTTGTAAGGTTTCTGTGCCAGTTTTCCCTTCCAGGAAGCAGAACTTCACGGCCGAGCGCTTTCCATGGAAATCATCAACAAAAAAACGACGAGAGCGCAAAACAACTTTATTTATTTTCATTAACACAAGCAAAACGTAACCTTCACCAGTTACGCCATTTGGCATACTGACTGGCGTTTTTTTACAAATTCCTACCGGTGAAACCCCATACTACAAAAACTCCGCCGTATACAACTTTTTCCTCGTATTTAATAATAATTCAGAACTACTGAGACTTTGTGAAACTTTTACAATAAGTCTCTAATTTGATATTGCATTAGAATATAACATAACATGAGTACAAAAGAAAAAAGAGTCTTCAAAAAGAGAACAATTTGAAAATATTTAAAGCATTAACTTTTAAACTATTAAATTTTTTTTGTTAAATTTAGCACGCATATTTATTTGTTTTGATATTTTATATAGCTATCAATCAATCCCTAGAAACTGAAGAAAGTGACTGCTCAACGTTCGGACTCACTAGTGGTTGTGATATCGATATCACCCTCGCTGATTGGATAGGTTTTCCTTAATCCAGCTTAAGGGGTTGATTTTATTTGAGAATAAAATGTAACATCTATGCATCTGTTATAAAATGGTAGCTCCTTGTAACACAGTAATATCCAACTCTATCTATTATCTCCATATATCTGGTATTCCATCTAAATGTACTAAACCAATGGCCCTTGAAAAAAATAAGGAACAAAAACTTCATAAAGTTTGGCGCTGTAAGAAAATGTTAAGGATTGTGAAAACTGATGAGAAAGGATTAGTATACCCTAGTTCACCTTAGTACTGACATTCTAAAGTAAAAAATAGAGGCATTTTTTTTTAATTCGCTCGTTGTGTACCCTTTGGGTTACCCAATGCCAGCGATCTCCATTTCAATAGAAAATTATTAATTTAGGAAAGTAAAGCTTTACCTTAGTCAGATGGCACAGCGTTCTTCAAGGTTGTCATATGCGTCACATTAAATAATTAAATGTTTGGGTACCCGACGTTGCCATTCTTTTGCCTCTGTTCCTAATCTAGTAATGCACTAGGTCCATATAGGTTTATATCCTAGATTAGTAAAAGGTATTTTAAATAACCTCTGTTATTAATAAATTGGCACTATATATATTTTGAGTTCAAAACCTCGCACGACTCCATGAATGCGAAGTACGGATGAAGAGGGCTTTGTTCTCTGTACTGTATACTTTTGGCAGTCATGTATAATATGCTCTACAGATTCCAATGCACCAGGAGAACTTAACGTAGTCGGCTTCTTCTTGAAATAGTTTAATAGAAACTTGACTACAGCCCATTATCATTTAATCAATTGAGCCGACTAAAAGCTACTTTTTTACATATTTTATCAAATTCAAAAATCTTTATTGTGATCCCCACGCAATGGTTTCAATGGAATTTCATGAACATAGAAGAGTAATAATAATCTTAATAGAGTAGTGGAGAGAGAGAGTAAGAGAATAGTAGGTCACGAGGCTACTGCCGTTTTAGTCTCCGAGAAGGATTATAGGGATGAGTGGTGCAGTGTAATGACTGTGCTAGGGGATTAGGGTCCTTGTATAGTTTTCTATAGAATTTCATGAACTTGGAAGGGATGAGTTCAAGAACGTAAGGTATATTAAGATCTTTATGAAAGGTTTTGTTGCTGACCTAAAAGGGGCATTTACTATTGTTCTCAGGACTTTTGATTGAAATGGCAGGGTACGCTTGATGTTCGACTTTTTTGCTGTCCTCAATAGCTCTATTCAAGATTGCCTTAGTATAACTTTGTAAATTAGTAATTTATTTTCTATTGAGAGTTGGGATGTCCTTCCAAGTTGTACATTTGTTCAACGCGTCTGTTTAGTTCTTGTATTTTTAGGATAAATTTCCACTATTGATAATTTTCCATCACAAACATGCAGTGTGTCCTGAATCCATGCGGACAGCTTCATAGGCATGTTTTTCTCGTTTTCATTGCCGCCAATAAGACTGAGCTTGCCGTGATATTAAATGAATGGCTTCATGCAAGAATGGCATCAGTCACATTTTTATCAAAATTGCGAAATCGATTATTTTCATGCCTTGGATATACAATACACCTTCTCACGAAAGAGTGTAACTAGTCTGACCTCTCTTTCGGGGAAAAACGCCACTGTAATTCTTAAAACCAGTTTAGAAAATTATACTTTATTTCTTTATTGATGCAATCGCGTTATTTATGTATGCATTTTTACCCCTAATATTGTCATACTCCTCGGACAGAGTTCCCTTGTGTTCAGAACTGGTTTAGGCTGATAAAATCCCATACAAATCTTTTTTTTCGACAGCCTAAGATGATTTCACATTTATTTCCATGGCTAAAAATGTACGTTCCGGCTAATTTAACATTACGAAAACGATAGAATGGATCTCTGAAGTTGTAAGCATAGATGAAGAGCATATTTGTATGGTTGTGGTTGAACATTGTTGACATTCATGTAACATTATATATAATTCCTTTATTGTGCTAAAATTACAATCTGCCTTGCTAGGCAATAAGTAATTAAGATATACTATCATTCATACCATATTTACATTTCATCATTCACTCGCTCATTCATTTAGGACATGATTGGAGAAACTGGCCATTGCCAGGACTGTCACTTGATTATAGCAGGTTACGAGGCCACTTCCGTTTCAGTCTCCGAGGAGGATTATAGGGATGAGTGACGCAGTGACTGTGCTACAGGATCAGGGTGGTTGGAAAGGCTACTGTGGAATTTCATAAACTTGGAAGGGATGAGTTCTAGAATGTAGGGTATATTAAGGTCGTTATGAAGGGTTTTAAACATGTAACATTAACGATACTTCAACGGTATCAGCTTTGATTAAAAAATGAAATGGAACGATGAAATAAACTTTCTATCGCGACAATTACACTAAATGGTTACGTACAAATTACCGGGTTCGTTTCCGAGTTCACTGCGATCGAAAAGAAAACCGACCAAAAACACCGCTCTAATGCCAGAGTTATGAGGTATTGCGGACCAATTTTCATATTGATTATTGCGTTCCAGGAGCGGACATCAAGCTTTTTCTTTTGAGCAAGTTAAAGAATCCTGTCCATGAGTGATGACAAGATGGCTTCTTCTGTGCCATTCCATAAATCTCTAATCCTACATACTAATTTGACAAAGGGAATATCCTTTCAATTCAATGACATAGATCGTCCAACTAATTTTTAACAGTTATTTAACAAAACTGTGAATCACACTAACTTACTATCAGATAACGGACGATGATGGAAAACCTGCAAATATATATATATATCTAACTTTTTAATTCACGGCTCAGAAGCTTTAAAATATTTGAAGTTTAGATATATTTATTTTCCTTGTTCGAGACATTACAGATAGCGCTGAAATCAATTCAGAAATATTTACATTTTCTTTATTTTATTTTAACAGAGTATTTTTAATTCACGGTGGGTGTTGGCTTGAAGCATACATTTTTAGTCGGAAAATACCTTGTATGTTTCTCAATTATTTAGAAAAAGTACACGACAGTCAGTCAACGCTCCACACCCTTTCCGTTAAAATCTACGACAAATAATTCCATCAAATATTTGTGGTTAGGCCTATTAAAATGAATGGTAATAATTCCTCCTTTTTTTTTAGAATTTAAACTTTTTCAATTGTCTATACCTAAATATATATGTGTCTGTATTTTTATTATTGATTAATTGTTTTTTTGTTTTTTTCAGAACACTAATGGCTAATGCCTTCACACGGAAATCCACGTAGAAAAACATGCCTCGTAAAAAAGGTTAGTTGATTTTTTATTAAATCAAAATATTTGCTATCGTACCTTTCACTAAGAACCACGCAGCACACAATTTTTAACGAAGTATCCGAGGTGTCTGGGAATAAATTATTATTCCAATTTCATTCAGTCTGAACTCAAAAACCATAATAGACAAATAGTTTATCTTTCCATTTTTGTTCAATTTGTATTAAGGGATAGTAAGAATTAAATCTACGGAAGGAAAAATACGCAGAGTAGCCCCAAAGATAAATAAGGGTTACTTTTAAAAAACAGTTAATGAATGTTTTCATTACTATCTTTTTATAATAAAGTGAGAATATATATCTTTCAGCCACTTATTCAAATTTGAGCTTGTGTACCGACTATCACAATGTATGAATATCCAATTCTCCTATCCTTGGGATATTCGTTCCGGTAATTTTTTTTTGTTGTTTTCTGATATGTAGATTTTCCATAAATCACTAGAGCTAGTTGTATTACACAGGTGGTCTGAAAAGTTTCCGACCTCAACATGAAGATGATAATAAAATAAATTAAAGGTAGTGAAATAAAAGCTAAAATAAAAGCTTTGTTAGATCGGAAACTTTTCAGACCACCCTACCGTATAGTGCAAAATAATAATGTTTCTAATTCTAGTGAATGATATAGACCGTTCCAAAATAGATAATAGCATTTTGGATATTATAGTAAATTAGACGTTGATCACGAAAATATTCATGGTCAGCGGGTAAAAATGGAGTCAATTACGAACATGAAAAGATACGATTTTTGATTAACTCAAGACATATATCGGCTCGTCACTAGGGGGGTGCATGGTCACCCTTGCCCTGGTGACAAGTGAGGATTGTTTGAGTTGTTTGAGTTTGAGTATACCTGGACAATCGTTTCATGACGGCGTTACCATCTGACTCAATTTATGATAGGTGTGCGTCCCGACAATGCACTATGTTCAATAAAAGAGGTACTGAGGTTTTTCATAAAGAATTAGTCACGTTTTCAGAGTTCAAGCGGAAGCCACGCGTCAACGAGTAGAGGTCACGAGAGACTAATTTACAGGGCTAGGAGCCCGCCTTAAGTACCCTATCCAGCCTTGTCTACTGGGAGGGCTGGCAAGGGTTGCCTAAGCCTGCGGTTGGTTCCCACACATGTGGTGAGGTACCCGCGACCGACACTTAATTACCCGGCCAGCCCTGTCCCCTGGGAGAGGCTGCAAAGGGTTGCTTAGGACCTGCAGGTTCCCTCACACATATGGTGAGGTACCTGCGACTGACAGCTGGTGACCCTTCTCGTATGACTTGCTCGGCCTCCACCTTTTATTGCTTACCACCTTTACAATGATTTATATTTGTTCATGTTATTTACATTTGTCTATAATACATTTAGTTAATGTTATTTACGTTTGCTTACAATATATATACAATAGAGTATAGGGTGATTTATCTTATGTAGTTAGCGGTCGCTACAACATACGAGGAAACTAATGCTGCAGAACATGAATTATGTGCGTGTGTGGTACCGGATCATGACTGATAGAACATAGCACTGATTGTTTTAATACTTCTTACAACAAAACACGTTCAACGAAATTAGGAAATCACCAATTTTCATATGATCTGTTTCAGTGAAAATTAGCCAAAACTCATTTTCGGTTCAGATTTTTAGCAGTCCACAATGTTTGTTTTGTAGTAGTTTCTGGTACGTTGTTTTCCTGTAGCACCGCTACATTATATATAGGTTTTGTTGTTTTATAGAAATTATATAATCGAATAAACAAGCATAATGATATACATTATACGTGACTAGACTAAACTGACTAATAAGGTGATGGGGCTCACCTTTTTGATCAACCTTAAAACTAACTTACATACTAATTCTTATCCTAATTTTTCCCATACAGTCTGTTGCCATCGATTCGGGAGGGGTGGTGGGGTCATAGTGTTAAACACTGGGTTGGTTAGGTGCTGCAACGAGTCAAACAACTTAATGTGTCACCGGCGGATGAACACACCCACCGACGGCACACCAAGCAACGGGTGCAGATGATCGTTCTTCAACCTCTCGAGAGATACCACATACCTGTCGGACCACTTTTCACATGATCCCATTCTGGAAATGTTGGAGACATTTGGCTGTATTGTCAGTCAAGTGGGTAAATAGCGGGGCACCGTACAGCAGAGCTGCCCGGAGGACTATTTATATATCAACAATTTGAGACGAAGCGGCAGACTGGGTGAAAGGGGGCGGGGTATGGATTGGCATCTCTATACATAATACATATTAGTTTTAAAAAAATGAAGGGGTACAAACAAGATTTATTTCTAAAAGCATAAATATATCACTTCTTCGAACTCTTAATATGGGCAACTGGATAAAGATGGACGGAGGATAAAGACAAGGAGGCTAAGTTTTATCTTATTATATTGTTAAATAAACATCTAAATAAACATGTTTCATTTTGTTTAATGCAGAGCCAAATGTAAAGATATTCTCCACACCATTTTCTTACATAGTTGCAAATCCAGTGTTAATGTTTCGCTAAGTATTGCCAGAGGAAAACGCTTTTTATGTACTCCGTTCTGTCACTATGGGAATATTTCTGTGAGCCATACAATGGAGCCATCTCCCATTGCAAATATGAAGTTCGACGCCGAGGGGACAAATATGGCGAAGAAGCCATTGTGATAGGGACAAAAGACGGCTGTTGGGGTGGTCACGTATAAACGGACTAATGGCTGCAAATGACAAGATGATTAGGCCGTTGTATTCATCACTACGTCACCCATTTGTGACCTACAGGTATGCCTTTGAGTCAGACCATTCAGCCCGGCCTTGAGTGGCCTCGGGTTTGCTTTTTCGCCTTTCCACTTTTCCTTTTACTTCTAACCCTGTCTTCCAGGTCATTTAAAGCCCAAGTTCGGTTTTACTACGTGCCTGTATGGCCTTATTTTAGTTCCCTAGCTTTAGTAACTAGCTTTTAGTCAACGGATAGGAGACCGTAACCTAACCGAGTTTACTTCATATTTCGAAGTTTTTATTTTATTTTCGTAATTAACTTGTTAAGGAGGTCAAAGACGTAGAAAACGTTCGACCCATAAACGTAAATAAAACTGTTCCTGAAGTTGTCATCCATTACTTGATTAGCATAACAAATGTTATTAAGAAATAAAATGTCTTGTCTCGTCACAAAGTTATACATCTTACAAAGCTTTTCGATAATTTGATAACTATTAAATAAATTAACATGCTCCAATATTAGATTGTTAATTAGTTAAATGTGGCCTGCTATAAATACGTGACATTGGGAGTCCTGGCAATGTGCTCTTTCTCGAATCATGTCCTGAGCGTCTGTGGCTCTTGCGCTCTTGTTCAGCCTCCTCTGGCTCGTATCAGTTGACGCGGTTGACGGAAGAGCGTTGGTAACTTTCGTAGACTCCCCTTCCTCTTTCATATGCGAGGGAGCTGACAACCATGTGGATTTAGGAGGTCTCTGGGGTGTTTGCAAATACTGTATGAGTGAGCGAGTGAATGAAAATTGTAAATATGGTATGAATGAGAGCATTTATCACAATTACTTATTGCCCAATAAGGCAAATAGTAATTTTATCACAATAAAGAAGTTTATAATAAAAAAAACATAAGAAAAGCCATTTATAAGCACTAAGGAACGTTTTAGACAAATAGTGAGCCAATTTTGTTAAAATTTAGAGCTTATGGCTTCATTAAATACTTTCAAAAACAAAATACTAACCAACTAATTATAATGTATCTACATAAAGCTGAACTCGATCACTTGACATCAACTAAATCGAGATAGATAAAATATATTAAACTTGTCTCTGAAATTTGAACTAAAACGAATACTGGGTTAACCCCCTCTCCTCCTTGACAGAGCTAAATAGCTCCCCGATGTTATGATCATTACATTTACTTTGTCTTAATTCTGATATTTTATATTATTTGTCTATGAAAGGTAAGTCCATTAGATTGATTAAAATTATAATTGAGTATTTATTTATATCCCTTATATTACTTGTATAAAAGTAATATAAAGGATAAAAATACAATTTTATTTTTAAAATATACGTTTTATTAATTTAGGTTTTTATGTCTATCATATTTTAGTATTCCTAGATTGATTATAGTAAATTTTTAACTAATTTACTTTTGTTTTAAATCAATTAACAATCTATAATTAGAGCATGTAATTTATATTAATACTTATCGTATTACTGCTAATGGCGACTAAGGATAACTGCTTGACAGTCGAAAGTGCTATAACATTGTGGAGGGCACTTTTGAAAATTAAAAATCCAAAACCAATACCAACACTTAGGATAGCAAGAAGTGATACTCGCTGTTACATTTTCTATGAGATGTGAATGGAGTTTTTGACCGCAACTGTTGTTCAGCGATTTTCAAAACATTACTGGACCTCCGATGTGTAATAGACCTCCGGAGTCAAAAACCTGGAGTTTGAAAGTACAGGCAGTCAGTACGAACACAAGAGTTTCTTAAAAAGCTTATACTAAAACTTAGTGTACTCAGTATTTTTTTAAATATTGGCTCCTAAATTTTATTTTCCGGAATATCTTTGTATTTATTTTTGTACTACTATGTATACACCATTTAATGAATAGTTTTGAGCTGGGACTTGAGAAAAAAATGACTGATCAGTCATTTGAGGACTATGTTTCTTTAAATACTCCCTATTGTTATTTATTAGCCAGAACTTATATTCTGGTTGGAATGAAATAGATAAAAGATATTCGCCAGTCTCCAGTCCAAATCGCAGTAAATGGATATGGATAGATTTATTGTGATTACAACAATCTACAAGCAAATAATGGTACAGTTTGGTAGCTGGGTAAGATTGTACAAATCATATCAGATACTTGATTGGTGTAGATTGCTTATTGCGAATCTGTAAATCAATCTTTTTATATTAAAAAAAGAGTTTTCTAAAAAGAAAATTATCTGTTTCTATCTCGCCTACAAGCATTGACTCCAGCTTATAACCTACGCTAGAATGTAATTTTGAAAGGTTTACATTTCAAATCAAATAAAATTAATAATTAAAACACATGAAACACGTTTTATTGCCATATGTTATCATTTAGATTCATTTAGAAATTAGATGTAGTAACGAAAAGGTTGATTGTAAATTTTCATATTTTATAAATATACATACAGTTTTCAAAATCAAAAATGGTCACAACGGAGACGGACCACCCATTGATGATGTGCGCGACTTGCGGCGGTCGGAAAAAAATGATGAGGTCGTCCAGACGGAACAGCCGTAGGAGGTCTAGCTGCACGAGAATGAGGAAGGCGTTCTGCGGAAGGGACAGAAAGAGGAGTTGTTCCGACTACAGGAGGGGTCCTTCCAGGCGGAAGAGAGGGAGACACGGCCACAGGAGGAAGAGGTCCGGCCGCAGGAAGGGTTCCCACAGGAGGAGGCCCAGATCCCGCCGCGGAAGGAAACACAGCATTTCCGGTGGCATACAGGAGGCACTGGCAAGTCCCACTGGTGGAGACTGTCAATCATCGAAGTAGCTCATGTTGTCCGATCTGTATCAAGTGTAAGTCACACCTGTCTCTCTAGTCAATAAATTGTCACGTCTTTCGGAATTCCTTCTTGATGTTTTATTTTATTTATATGTAATAGTTACATTTATCTAGTTAATCTATTGATTTGCAACCTTACCATTTTCAAAATATTTCTTATTATTTTTACTGGACTAAAATCACTCCATAAACGAAATCAAGGACGAAGATAGAATAAATAAATATTTAGGATACCCAGGTTTCCAAGAGAGTTTCATAAAAACTTATAAATAGATCTCAAAACTGGCCGAAATACTTCGTTTTAATTATGTTACACTATCTTGGTTACTGAGAATTGCCTATTCAACAAAGAAAAAAAAGTGTTAAAATATTTCGTTGGTGCTAGGTTAAAAGTGGATAAGTTTTTTTTTTACTGCTTTTGGAAAACACAAAAAAAAGAAACTTTTTTGTATTTTATGACACATGGTATATATATCAAGTATATTTTGAAGCTTCTGTTTTTGTGTTTTTAAGTAGTAAATAAGGTGCTAGCGCCGAGCGCCACGGATCTATGCGATTTCTATCGTTGTTCTCAAAAGTTAACCCTTGTCTGGGGAAATCTTAAGAGAAACAGAATTGAGCCTTGAGATTTATTTAGGTAGTTATTTATGTTACGCCCGAATTGAACTGTTATTGGCCCAAACTGCTGCCATTGCCACTTTCCTCTAGTAACTTGTGTTCACAACGTAACAGATAAACTTCTAAGCTTTGAAAATTCTTTACATTCCGCCATCGTGATGATTAGATCATCTGGTTTGTACGAATATAACCGCTCGTTGAACTTCCAGCTTGATACTGGTTACTCTTGTGCCTTGTTACTTAATTAATTAATTAATATAAGTTATTACCATTAAGCTAAAACGTTATTACCGATTAAACATTTACTGGATTCAATTTACTGAGAAGGTTACGAACATTTTACTCCCAATCATCGATATGATTTTGTGGTCCCAGTAACAGTTGCAGAAACGCAGATAACTGAAAGATTGTTGGTTACAGTAAAATAGGAAACTAAAAAGAATGAGAAGAGTTTGTATATTCATACTTAGTTGAATTTATATGGAGACACAACCACCATCCTAAATAAGACTTTTTTATGTGTTTTATGAATATCTTGACACTGTTTCAAGAAGAAAAATATTGGAAATGATATTTTTTCTGATTGAAATTTCATTTTATTTTTTTCATAGATAACAAATGAAGAAATAATAATAAAAATTAATAACCGTTTATTGTTTAGAAAAATTGGTTATTTTCTTAGTTGGAGATTGTAGCAATTGATAACACTAGATGGTACAGCAGAGTGGGAGTATTTGTAGCATTTCGATCCACTCGTAGACCAAACAAGTACCCTTCTTTCATCACTGTATTTTGACTAAAACAATATCAGCATATTTGAAGCATTTTTGTTTACCCCTTTTAGGTTTTATAACGATTGAATTATCAGAACTATATAGATTTTTTAATATAGACAGAATTATCTGTCTGTACAGATATATGAAAAACAACCGTTGTCAACGTTACCCCGGCATGTGTAATAATAATTAATTTTTTTTTTTTTTTGCAATACATTGATATAATATAGTTTTATTAACTTTCTTGCATATCTTTATATCTTTAATACAGTGCGAAATCCGCGAAAGTGTTGTCAGTCGTCTAATTGTCAAAATGGACGTGTTGGAGTAATAAGACCCATTCGTGCCACCTTCTGTCATGAGAGCGTTAGTAATTTACCGAAAGTGATCTCTCATCCGACTCCTTTTCAAACACACTACAGCTATCTACTACAGCTAGTGGGTTATTGTAGTAACAAAATTAGTTCTAGGCTTAAGCATATTGTCCGTATATGATTTGAAGTTATATTAATTTTAAAAATTATAATGATAAAGCATATAAATTAAAAATTAGGTCTCATAAATATAAGCGAGTTGTTCCCAATAAGATGTAGGCCTCCCTAAATTTGATCATGTAAATATAAGAACGTAAAAAATTAAACACAGGATGAACCTCGAGCAGATCTTTAGCCCAATAGCGTTCAACGTGGCCATTGAGTCTGCTTACAGAATTATGTTTAAATCTAAAGCAACATATGACGGAGAGGAAACGACAAAATCAAACTCTCATGATTTATATTAACGAAGAATATATAAATAGTAAAGTATGTTTTATTATTCGGAATTATAAACTTAATGTTTTTATTATATAAATGTATAAACATATTTATTTAATTTTATAAAAAAAATACTTTTGAGTTTACGTAAAAATACTTTAGTGTTTAATTATTTACGGTCTTAATGCGCCGAATGAAATCAACCAGTCGTTTGAAAGAGGAAGATTCAAATGTTAAAATGGAATTGTGCCTCTCAAAGTCAAATTTTACCCCCTGTCTTTCAAAAATGCTTTCCTTTACATTTTAATTGCTTTACACTAATCACACTTAATTTTTTTTTTTATCGGCCTAGCAGCAATTTAACATGTTTTCGATCATCAAGTGTGTAAATTTCATACATACAGCACAAACAGGAAACCTTATATCGTAGACTCGCAAGGGATTTTAGCTTTGAAAAAAACCTTCTAAAAAAATTGTAAAATCTACCGTAAGCGCTGATTGGTGGCTGTAGGAAATTTAAGAACTGTCTGTAATTTGAAACGTATCTTCCAAAACAGTTCAAATGATGTATATTAATTGATTAATGATCAATGAACGAATAAAACAATTAAAAGTGATAAAAAGGTTTAAGGTTTCTGATTTTAATTCTATAGTTAAAGGTAAAATTTAAAAGGTAACGCAAACAAAAAATTCAAACATATGACATAAATCAAAGTTTTATCCAACAGTAGAAATCGCATATTTAATCCGTTCTGGTACTGTATCTATAACACTTTTATAAAAATGTGCTAAAACTATTTATAATATTTTTATATAAACTGAAAAGGTGGTCTTCCCTAACAAGCGATTATCTTCAAACAAGATGAACCAAATCTAATCTATATGATTCCAATAAAATTCTCGTGTACGTAATTGTTTGCTAATAACATTTGTGAATAGGGCTGTGAAATTTATCACAGGTATCGGTAGCAGTCATCGAGTCACTGATAGTGATAGTACAGCATGGTGGTGTGACACATCGTGTTTGCTGACCGCTCGACTATCAGTCGACTAATCGTAATAATACTAATTTCCTGAAAGACTGCCAGTTTTATCAATGATGCTATCTTCCAGATAGTTCTACATTCATGATACAAATATTATCTTCAATATTTATTGTTCAAAAATGAATAAAGCTACTTGTCATTGTTTTTGCCGATTTAAACAAATAATAGAGCTAGTTATATTTTTACATATAAACCAGACGACCCTAATTTTTTCCCAGGTGCTGAAAAGTGTGGAAACATATAAATAGCCAAACCCTTCCTAACCTAGTCTACCGTTATGACGGACAAAAAATTGCACCTGTAAACTACAAAAGATAAATGGTAGTAAATTTAGTTTTTGGAATATTTTCAGATTATTTCTGCATCATTGTCTTGGTTGGTTGGAGGGCGTTGAATTTTAAATTAATAATAGGTTCTGTGCTTGGACTTGGAAAATCTTAAAAGATGACGAAACATACTTCCAGTGATTGAATTTTAACCAAAAGCTAATCATGATATAGTCGGGGGGGGCAATTTTACAACCATTTTTAAGACCAGTTTCGTAGAACATAGTCAGATAGACTAAAACCGCAATGTTAGTATATATTGGCTCTTTAAATTATCAAATTTAGTTTAAAAAGGCCTCCTGGTTTCATTTTTGTTTATATATTCTATTATAAATTAACCAGCACATTTTTATTAGTTCTCCAAACTGGCTATAAAGTATACAAGTACGTACTGGATTACACGGAGGCATACCCGTTCCAAATTTGGCATAGGCCACCTACTTCTCATTTTACCACTTCCTCCTACAAATTTTAAACCTACTATTCATCTTAATTTTTATTTATTGAAATATTAAGCGGGTGTAAAGTTTATTTATTTATGATTTTGGCCAAAAAAATTCTTCTCCGCTGTGTTGGAATGGAGTTATTGTGAATGTGGGAATAACCATGTCTTCACTTTATAAAAAAGTACTTGATCTAGGCAAAAAAAACAACAGCAATAATACGCTTAATGATTTAACTTGTCTGATTTTTCATATCTCCTTTCAAGGAACGTCTTAAAAAGATTTCTTCAGTCTTAAACTCGACTATTACTTGCAAGTGCCTCAATGTTTTTTTTTATCGTGCGGTGTCCATTTTTTCCTTTAGTTGGAATTTGTGATCTCTGGAAATGTGGTACATAAACAAACAAAGGAGTCAATTACTAAGCCGTAGAAAGGAGGCATGTTACATTTCCGTGTAATCATCACTTAGAGATTTTCTGCCATCTGAACAGAAATACACAGGTACAAACCCTTTCCGCACCTACGATCCAAACAATCACTTGAATCATTCATTAAACGACAACTGAAAATACTCTCGCAACGAGATTTGCTGGAGGACTAGTCTGAAACCATGTACACTGATCAAATCGATTGTGTTATGCCAATTGTTCTCTTTTGTCAGATTAGGTTTTGTTGCAACGAATTTCTTTGAAATAAATAAGTGAAAGGAGTATTTTATGTCCTGGGGACAGACAGAGTGAGACTGGATGGACAGGAGCTCAAGGTTGTGAATAATTTTACATACACTACGAATCATACCTGAAGGAAAGATGCATTATAAGCATATAAATAAGGCTAAGAATAGTCAGCAGTAGGCAATTTATCCACAGACATGACTTTACATTTAAGTCAGAAGTGTCAAAGGCCACCGACAAGGTAAGTGTATAAAACCACTTTCAACCAATACTGACTGCAAGCCATGGAACTCTGGGCTACGGAGATGAGATTTCTGAAGAAAATATAGAATCAACCTCAAAGTGACAAGATCAGAAATACTCATTAGGCCTAACTTCCGTTTGAAGCTTTAGAAAGCTAATACAAGAACTAATAGAGGACTACCATCTAGGGGTGGTTTCACCATGTGTCAAGGCGGAGAGCAGATTGGGCAAAGCGACATGCGAGGCGCAGTGAAGGAAGTTGAAGCCGAGGACACCCCAGGAAGACCCAGGGAGAAAGATGTTCACGAAGCATTTAGAACTCAAGGTGTCGGGTCGTCATGAGGGGGGCCTAGTTACCCTGCCCAAGTGACGGAGTGAGAGTTGAATAGGCTATGACCTGGACGACTGCTTGATGACGGGTCTTACTACTGAGCTATCTGACTCCATGTCTGATAGGCATGTGCCCCGACAGTGCACTATCAGGAAAAGAGGAACAGGGTAGGTATTGTAGGGAGTTTATGTGGGCTTGGAATGACTACGAATTCACGCTCGGTATCTAAGGGTAGGTGAAAACCGTCCGGATCCCAAAGGCGAGTGTGAACCGGAGAGAAGCAGACTGAATTGCCATGGGAGACGCTACGAGATAAGTTTGTAGGGCCACGGCAACCTTCATCCCCTAGGGAGAGGTCTCTCCCAAGATTCCGACTAGGAAGGTGTGGAGTCTGACAACGCCGGACTAAAATAGCGAGCTTAGGAAATAGAGTTGCAGAGGTTTCCATAAATGACAAGGCCAAATACAAATATACAATCGAGTGGAGGGTGATGTAGTTAGCGGTCGCAACACAAGGGTTATGTTGGAGAAGATGGCCAGGAAACTTCACAGGAAAAGAATTTTCAAAAACAAATTTGAGGTTAAATTTCTCTATGAATAGATCAAATGATGTTCATTTTCGTTTAATATTTGTATATTTTTGAATTGTAAATTATTTGTGTTTTAATTACTTTATTGGTTATTATTAATGGTTAACTCACAGTCGGTATCTGTTAAGAAATATCTCTGCAAGATATGAGTATTAGTTCTCATCAGATGACTATTGCCAAATTTTCTTGGTTTAGGTACTTAAATCTAAAGAATCGACTAGTATTTTCATGATTATTGATTCAGCGACAAAAATATCGATCTTTCAGCTGTAGATTAGATTGCATATGCCTTGCAATTCTTGAGGTTAAATGATGGTTTCTATGTCAATAATGAAGTTGTCCCACTTAATATTGTTAATATTTTAGAGTATTTAATTTTAAATATGGATCCTTTTTCTTTGATGAATCGCAGCCGGTGGTTCCAAGAATTAGATATCCAATTCTTCTATCCTTGGGATATTCGTTCTGGTAAGTTATTTTTGTTGTTTTCTGATATCTAGATTTTCCATAAATCACTAGAGCTACTTGTACTACAGTGCAAAATAATCGTCTCTAATTCCGGTGAATGATATAAACTGTTCCAAAATAGATAATAGCATTTTAGGAGAGACAAACATATACAAGGCGATTCTTCGCCGGTGTCAGGGAAACCGAGCACCAGGGGGTGACGGGGTACAAACGGTATTGCTGAAACAGCTGCCGAGGAAAGGGATTGCCCAACTCGTTAACCTGTACAATTCATGTATTAGGTTGCGATACTTCCCGACAGCGTGGAAACAAGCTATCTTGTTCCCGCTGCGCAAGCTAACAAAGAGAGGCGACCACCCAGCCCACTATCGCCCGATTAGTCTTCTCCCTCACATGTGGGAAGATTCTCGAAAAGATAATACTGAACTACCTGAAGGGGTTCTGTTCGGAAAATGCTATCATTCCGTACGAGCAGACAGGTTTTCAGGCTCATCTGAGTACAGAAAATCCGCTTGTGAAGGTACAAACGGAAGCCACCCTCGGGATCAACAAGAATACAGCAACTGCTATTATCTCGTTGGACTGCACGCAGACTTTCGACTCAGTGTCCCACGGGATGCTGTGCCGACAGCTTTGTGACTGTGAATGCGCAGAGCAGCTATATACCATGTTGGTTTCGTTCTTGAAGAACAGATCGGTGAGGGTACGGGTGGGTGATTGCCTCTCTAACCCTTTCCCTCTGACTTGTGGAGTTCCTCAAGGAGCGGTTTTGTCTCCGGTTCTTTTCAGTATGTACACATCTGAAATTGTTGGAACAAACTATCAGAAAGCTACTGTAATCGCTTTCGCCAACGACATTGCGGTTTACAGCAGCAGCATGAGTGCGCAAAGAGCTCTTACACAGGCCGAGTCAGTTTGTAACGTTATCAGTGACAGACTGGGCATGTTAAACATCAGCGTAAACGCCGGGAAGACCGACTGCGTAATATTCTCCCTCCAAAAGGGGAAAAAATCCTTGCCAAAATCGTATAACGTGGGAGGGCATGAGAGCTCACCAGCTTTCTCAATGCACTATTTGGGTATAAAAATGGATAGGCATTTCCATTTCTCTACTCATTTTAGTAATAAAATAGAAAAAGTACGACACAGGTCTTACCGGCTATCGCACTTGCAAACTTCACCTAACCTGTCGCTTCGTCTTAAATTGATGATATATAAATGTGTCCTCCGGCCAGCTCTGGTGTACGGTGCCCCGCTAATTACCCACTTGACTGACAATACAGCCAAATGTCTCCAACACTTCCAGAATGGAATCATGCGAAAAGTGGTCCGACATACCTCTTTCGAGAGGTTGAAGAACGCTGACCTTGAAGAACCTGCACCCGTTGCTTGGTGTGCCGTCGGTGGGTGAGTTCATCCGCCGGAGACACATTAAGTTTTTTGACACGTTGCAGCACCTGACAAACCCAGTGTTTAACACTATGACCCCACCACCCCTCCCGAATCGATGGCAACAGACTGTATGGGAAAAATTAGGATAAGAATTAGTATGTAAGTTAGTTTTAAGGTTGATCAAAAAGGTGAGCCCCATCACCTTATTAGTCAGTATAGTCCAGTCACGTATAATGTATATCATTATACTTGTTTATTCATTACATAATTTCTATAAAATAACAAAACCTGTATATAATGTAGTGATGCTACAAGAAATACAAAATAATTTGTAAATAGATTCACCTAGGATCTATAATTGTATATAATTGTCTGTAAGTTTAAAGGGGCTAAGAAGAAAAAAAAGAAATAAATAAATAATAGCATTTTGGATATTATAGAAAATTAGACGTCAATGGTCAGTGGGTAAAAATGGAGTCAATTACGAACATGAAAAGATACGATTTTTGATTAACCCAAAACATACAAGGAAACTAATGCTGCAGAACATGAAATTGTGTGCGTGTGTGGTACCGGACCATCGCTGATAAAACATAGCACTGATTTTTTTAATACTTCTTACAACAAAACACGTTCAACAAAATTAGGAAATCACCAATTTTCATATGAGCTGTTTCAGCGAAAATTAGCCAAAACTCATTTTCGGTTTAGATTTTTAGCAGTCCACAATGTTTGTTTTGTAGTAGTTTTTGGTACGTTGTGTAGTTTTTGAGCTATTAAACAAAAAAGTATTGCACATTTTTACATACATAATACTTGTTTTTTTCTTTTATAGCCCCTTTAAATTTACAGATAATTATATATGATTATAGATTATCAGGCGAATCTATGTACAAATTATTTTTGTATTTCCTGTAGCATCGCTTCAGTATATACAGGTTCTGTTATTTTATAAAAATTATATAAGGAATGAACAAGTATAATGATATACATTATATGTGACTAGACTAAACTGACTAATAAAGGTGATGGGGCTCACCTATTTGATCAACCTTAAAACTAGCTTACATACTAGTTCTTAACCTAATTTTTCCCTGACAGTCCGTTATCATCGATGCGGGAGGGGTGGTGGGGTCATAGTGTTAAACACTGGGTTGTTTAAGTGCTGCAACGTGTCAAAAAACTTAATGTGTCTCCGGCGGATGAACTCACCCAACGACGGCACACCAAGCAACAGGTGCATGTCAGCGTTCTTCGACCTCTCGAGAGAGGTATGTCGGACCACTTTTTGCATGATGCCATCCTGGAAATGTTGGAGACATTTGGCTGCATTGTCAGTCAAGTGGGTAAATAGTGAGGCACCGTACAGCAGAGCTGGCCGGAGGATACATTTATATATCATCAATTTGGGACGAAGCGACAGGTTGGGTGAAGGGGTGGGGGGTATGTATAGGCATCTCCATACATAATACATATTTATATTTTATATTTAATAACCTACTTCAATAGTAGCTATCTACTCCTATAGTATAAAAACTAAATAAATCTATTTTCCTATAAGTATGATGGTATGACTCTTAGTCATAGGTATATTTGTGATCAGAGTCAAATTCCCTACAAAATTACAAAATTCGTCTTCACTACTATTCTTGAGAGAAGTCTATTTTTTTACATCTGTTAATTTACAAAAGTACTGTTTGAGCACCTTGTACCCGTTGATAAATTGTGCAAACATTCATACTCCACTTGATAAAAAAGATAAACGATCTAAGGTGCGTTCTGTCAGTCCCTGAGTGTTGGAGGCCCTCTGTCAGCCTTGAGTGTTCTGTGGGTGTGCACTCACTTCTGTACTCAGTGAGTCACAGGCCTTCTCGAGAATATCACTCACGCAGATAAATAATGATGACGATTTAATCATAAACTAAAGTGTTATAATCTTATTTTCACAGTGCATTTGGACTGTGGTGTGTCTGAACTTCAGCTCTAAAGATCTTGTTTGTTTCATGCCTTACAGCCTTGATTTCAGCTCAGTACCCTTTGTTACCATTTTAAGGCCATTGAAAATGTTATCATATCTCATGTTATTAAAGAAATTGCTTAAATTAATAAGCACCATAGTGAAACGCTACACGTTACGTCAGGACAGCAATCCACGAACCAGAGAAAATGTTCCCTTCACTGAATGATCCACTCAAACCTTTTAGATTTTGGGTGGTACTAGTGAGTACAACTCCCCGTCAAAATTATTAATCCGTTATTTAAGATTGAGTTCTAGCTAATTTTTTTTAAACTAAATTTTAAGGGTATTTCCGAATTTTGATGATTGTAGAATGGTTAAATTGATGTCAAAATAACACTCCTTACCTAGCTTGAAACTCTTGCTTGATCATTATTCCACCCTTGGGTTTGAAGGATATAAAATCTTAGTGCTTAGCAAGATTATATATACGTCATTTAAAAGCCCTAACGTACCTTAATTAATGACTTAAAAAGACAACTGTGGGAGGAGGACCAATGCTAACAGCTGTAGCAACATATAGCAAATGGAGGTTGGATAACTTTTCCTTTCATTTAACAAAATCAAATCGTGCTAATTAGTCAACTCCGTGTACTATGCTATACGTGATATAAAAATAGTTTATTGTCATGATATACTACACAGCAAAATCTATTTGGTGGACTTGGTAATGTACTTGTCGTTAGCCTTACGTTTACAAGATGTTTGCTATTAAGTCTCTATAACTAGTTACTATAAGACACACAGAGAATGTACAAGTTCAATTATAAAATTTTACCTCTAATATTCTTTGTTTTGTTACTCTATTATAAAGAACGTATGTATTCCCTTTCGTTTGTTTTGTTTTGGAATATTTTTATTAAATATGAAATCCTTTCAATCAAAAGTCCTGAGAACAATAGTAAATGCCCCTTATTATGTCAGCAACAAAACCTTTCATAACGACCTTAATATACCCTACATTCTAGAACTCATCCCTTCCAAGTTTACGAAATTCCACAATAGCCTTTCCAACCACCCTAATCCTGTAGCACAGTCAATGCACTGCGCCACTCATCCCTATAATCCTCCTCGGAGACTGAAACGGCAGTGGCCTCGTGACCTGCTATAAACGCGTGACAGTGGGAGTCCTGGCAATGGCCAGTCTCTCCAATCATGTCCTGAGCGTCTGTGGCTCTCGCGCTCTTGGTCAGCCTCCACTGGCTAGTTTCCGGTGACGCGGCTGACGGAGGAGCGTGGGGGACTTCCCAAGACTCCGCTTTCTCTTTGCGGTGGATTTTGGGGGTCTCTGGGCTGTCTGTAAATATTGTATGAATGAGCGAGTGAATGATGAACTGTAAATATTGTATGAATGAGCGAGTGAATGATGAACTGTAAATATTGTATGAATGAGAGCATATATCTTAATTACTTATTGCCTTATAAAAGGCAGATTGTAATTATTGCACAATAAAGGAATTAACTATATTAACTATTAAATATGAGCTTCTAAGGCTGCAATACATGATATGCATAATGTATTGTAAATAAATAACAGACAAGCAAGTCGGATCGGCCATTAAACAGATGTTCGGTTCGAAAGTAATTCGTCTTGTACTAGTCAGCACTCCCTTCAAAAGCTATACCAATATTTTTAATTATGTAATTAATATTTCTAACTAAATGATTTATGTTTGTATTCATGATGAGCACATTGCTGAATACTATCATTTTTGACGGAGGTCTATTCAATTCTTCAGACTTCACGTGGTTTAAGGATTCATTTCACGATGTAAAGCTTCGGAGTTTTAATGTAAATTCTTCTGTGCAGCACAATATACACAAATGTTTTATTCGAGAGAAAAAATTAAAAGAAAAAGTAATATTTCTCAGTGCAACTCTTTGCACTGGTTTTTTTTTAACTCGTTGTAGAGTTGTTTAAGACTTCTACATTCCCTGACTTTTGTTTCAAACACTGACATCTACTTTCATTGTATGAAGGTGGTTTCATTTTTTACTCGAATAAAAATTTAATTATTTCCAGCATAATGCTTAGGAAGTTCTCGTATGCTTTTAATGATTGAAATAACGTTTTCATTGTTTACCTTGGGTCGTACAACTTCGGCGCTTTGACTGCTCTACTTTTGAGTATCAGATTTACGATAGTGGCTAAAAAACATCAGGCTAATTAAGGATATTTTTTATTTGACTGTTTATTATTGATTTACACATTAGCTTATAAGGGATAGTTATTATTTTATTGGCTTAAGAAGATGTTATGACACTATCATTCAGCTTGTATCACATTAATCCTCTTAATTGGAAGTTCCCCATTAGTTTAGGGATAACTGTTTCAACCCTTCTAAGCTTCTTCAGAGATACAGAACTGTATTAATAATAAAATCATGATTTACCAGCATATTATTAATTTATCAGCACTTACCTTATGTCCTTAATTTGTAGACAATTATAGTTAAACCTTGTTGTGCAGAAGACATATCAACTCATGTGCAATGTAAGTTGTAAGGTCTGTTTTTTGCTGTAAAATTAATTAAAAAAACCCAGAATGTGCCCTAAAATCATATTCATTGTAGTTACAACAGATGCCATCAAGAGTGACAGTACTTTTAATTATTTGCGCATGACTCTTAATTTTATTACTAAGTTCATATAACATCTGACATTACGAAAAAACATAAATGTTTATTTTATTTATATATTGTTTACAGTTTACTTAAGTTGCTACTTTTTTTTATGTCTTACAGGCATAAGAGCTTTCTTTTTATATAAAAAAATATTAAATTTTCCTTTCTTCAGAAATAAATGGAGAATTATAGTGCTTCGTCGTAGTGGAAAAAGTATAAATCTCCAAAGCAGATAGATAACTCCGAGGGATTTTAGTCAAAAAATATTTCTTGCATAAATATCACACAGAACAGATATAGGCACTTCCTTGGTTTTCGTGCCAGTCGTGGTTTCTGCGCTAGAAGCCATTGAAGAAATGTCAATTGTTTATTAACATGAAGCTCTGTAAATTATAAATCTGGTGGTTCTCGATAACTCAGGCTTTCGAATTGTACTGTCATTTATATTTACAGAATAATTATTTCTCTCAATTATTAAGTTGGTCAGAATAATTCTTCCTCCCCCATTTGCATACCGAAGTAACAGAACTCTGTGAAATTCGACTTCAAAGCATCCGTTGGTGTGCTTGTGGTTTCCGTCGCTGGTTTAATTATTAGCCAGTATGGGCCAACAGTACAATTTAGAGCGTCAACTCACCTCTCAAATTAGAACGTACATTACAGGTAGTTTTCTGTATGCGTTTTCGTGCCCTTGTCGAAAACATCAACGGCGAATAAGCACGGAATTATCGCATCGTCCATTTAAGAATATATTAATCATTATATTCAAGAAGTCAGCGCTAGTGGGTCAGTGATAGATCAAGTTCGATGTGGACTTTCACTTAGTTCCTTGGAATTCAAGTACACTCCGTCATATTATTGGCTGAAACAATTACTTTCAAACTCAATACCTCTTTATATTGGGGCATGACGATCTGATTAAATCATGCAGAATGAAAGTAGTCCAAAAATTTAAATCCGTCGTGAAAATTCATGTGCAATTAAAAAACTCTGAGACCATAAAGTGTCCTTTAAAATCGATTTTTTTAAAATATTTATTTACGAAACAAAGGATTCTGGCTGGCGTAAATCAATTACTTTATGAAACAATGGTAACAAGGAAACAATTTATTCACTCAATATAAGACATTGCACATTCTGTGTGGTTTATTTACAACAAAACAAAACACATCCCAAACGGTGTTCGATTAAGTACTCTTGGACTTTTCTAGACTACGTATACCAAGACCACAAGGCGTTGATGCCTACTTGGTTTTATGCCTGTGTTGTGCCCACCTCTTAATTACAAATAATTATAAGTCACCCTCTTCTCGATCAGATCATATCTATCACTGTTTCCATATGTTTAATAAAGCTTATGACGTCAGTCGGAGTGGGGGGATAAGATGGTGGGGAGAACAGCCACTGGTGGGGATAGCCCCCCACCACAACTAGCCTTCCTATATAAGAAACGCCCCATAAGGTGAAAATAAGAAAGAAACAAACCGGCACCTTGAACACTTCTCTCTCTCTTGCTGCTCTACTGAAACCATGGTCTTCTCATTCAACTACCTCTGCATCTCTCTCTCCTAACCTCGCTATGTTTTAGTCCGGCGTTGTCAGACCCCACACCTTCCTAGTGGGAATCTCTTCCTTCGTCTCGCTAAAACTAGCACCTCCTTGGGAGATCTCTCCTCGCGGACGACGGTTTCCGTAGCCCTACAAACTTACCAGTAGCGTCTCCCACGGCAATCCAGTCTGCTTCTTTCTGGTTGACACTCGCCTTTGGGATCCGGACGGTTTTCGCCTACCTTTAGACACAGAGTGTGAATTCATGGTCATTCCAAGACCACATAAACTACCTATAAACCTACCCTGTCCTCTTCTCCTGAACATAGTGCTTTGTCGGGGCACACATCTTCTAAAGATCTTATGGACTCAGATCAAAGCGAACTAGGCTGCCCGCCGACTAGGCCGCCAGCCAGGATGAAAGACCACAGGTCCGCCCACCTTATCTCTTTCTGGATGCCTGCCGGATGGCGGCTAAGAGGTTGTACTGACCCTAGTCCGCTCAGTTATCTGAGCACTACAGCCTGTAATACTGGTTTTATGAAACCATTGTTTATGCCGAATCCCTTCTAATGGACAAAACAAACCACATTGAACCCTATCCTCTGTACTTGAGGTAAAATGAAGGTAAACCATGCAACGCTGATCTGGGGCTCATTGTCACAACCATTTGCATACAGTCCATACTTGCCTCCTTGTGTGCGTGTATTTATGGTCTATTCCATTGTTGCGTGTTGTTTTTATGAATGAAGTGTTGTCAAATTTGAAGTGAGAAAGTTAATTGTTTCCATTAATCGAACTACTAATTCGAAATTCTGGCGGGGAGGTGAAGGAACTTGTAGGAAACGCCTACAGATGGCGGTCAGGCCGACATCGATTCGTGAAGCGGTGAGCGGCGGGTCCCGGCCAGTCAGTCGTGTGCTGGTGCTCGCTCGGTGCTGTGTCTGTGAGTGTTCTCTGTTCAGTGCGAGTCGCGACTGCCAGCGACAAAACCTGACGAACTATTCCGCTCGGAGCGCTTCTGCTACGTGGACACTACAGCGAGGGGGTGAAAAAAAAAAATTTTCACGTCAGAAATATCCGAAAAATAAAGTAATTAATTATGTTTAGATGCTCAAAACTACTTGGTTACGTTAGGAGCATCGTTATTAATATTTTACATAAGTACATTTTTTTTTAAAATTATTTCCTTCCAATACTAGGGGAAGCATTATTTTCCGTGTATGCAACATGCAACAATCTAATACATAACGATTAAGTATTTATAAGACGAGACATGAGCTTCCTCTCAGGGTACTATTGGAAGGAAACAAATAAAAAAAGTGCATGATCAATTCATTTTGAAAGTGGCTTTTTAGTCATTTTTCCAAAAAAATCAAGCGAACTGTTGTATTACTCACATTTCTATCTTTTGTTTTAAGTTTTAAATAGATTGTCACTAATATAACATATTTGGCCTCGCTGCTGAAGTAATGTTAGTGACCAATTGTTTAAAAATGAAAAGATAACGTAGAATCGTAAATTTTAAAAGAGCTTGATTTTTTTTTGTTGAAAAATTGAATTTTAAGGCACTATATGACTAAACTACTCATATGATTTTATGATTAGATGAGATAATTGAATTGCGTTAAGGATGACTATGTGTGCTGATACTTCTTATTATTTATCACCCGCAGGAAGAAGGCGGTTTTGTAAACAAAAATAAATTGTTATGCTCATAGGGAGAGCTTGTACATCCGTCTGTGTGTTCCTCATTGCCTACGATTGATAAATCAATGGAACCGAAAAGGTTAAGGGCATAGCAAAAAAAAAAAAGAACTTCATAAGATATTCTGACTAAAAAAAATTGTTCAGAGTAATCAGTAAAAATCGTCAATGCTGAATTCAAAAGATTTTTATTCACATTAATTTTTCAGTTATTTAAAAATTTTTTGAAACCTGTTTTCAGTGACCGAAATGATTCAACTGATATAATGATGTATTTTTCTCACTAGCATATACCTCTTTTAAAAATAATTAACGCATCAGAGTAATATTAATTCAGAATATTGTCCCATTATATTGTTTATAAACAGTAAATGTATTATAAATTTGACATAGTTCGTAATCGAGTTTTCTTCATTTAAAAAAATTATTAAAACTTTGACATCGTGCAAGAATGAAATATCTATTCCAGTTTTGTAAATTACGCTATAAATTGTAGGAAAAAATGCTAAACTATTGCTACCATTTTTGTTTTTTTATAATTCTGTCGGATTCTTATTCTTTATATTTTTTTATGTAATAAGCACGAGCTATCCAGTCTTCTTCAATCGATTATTATTGACTACGCAATTTAATTCAGGAGTTTTATTATTTTTTTTCCGGAATAAGTTGTATAGTTTATTGTGATACATTGATAGATTGCTATACTCGCCTGTATAGTTAGGTATGACCCTAATACTACTTCCATTTGTTATTGTTTGAGCAACAATACAGTCTTGTGTGTGAACAGATATTTGGGCCATTGATTTCCTGTCTGGACAAAATCCTACTTTCGCCGGCGGTCTAAAGGCATCACCTCTCTTCGGGAATCCCTGACACGTGAATAATCCCTTTTATCTCTTCCGTCCACTTCTCGACTGAACACTTCCATAATTTGATATCTTGAGATGGAATTCCGATAAAATACAATTTAAAATGGTTTTGCACAGCTAATGCGTGTGTAGTTTATCCGTTTACTTTTATTTTTATTCAGAGTAACGTTCGGAATTGACAACTATAAAATTATTTATTAAAAAAAAAACTTTTCCCAAAATATCTTTTATTATGGATATTACATGAGCAATCGACCGTTCGTCTATTTAGGCATCCTAAGTATAACATAACACACTATAACTTAAATTTACTTACATAGAAAACAATTAAGTAAACAAAAACTTGGCCTCGCTGCTGAAGCAATGTTACTGCTTATTTAAAAATGAAAAGATAACGTAGAAACGTAAATTTTAAGAGCTTGATTTTTTTTTTTTTTTTTCCTTTCTTTTTTTTTTGAATATGGACTTAAGGCACTTTTAGCAGGATTGCTGGCAATGGCCAGTGTCTCCAATCATGTCCTGAGCGTCTGTGGCTCTCGCACTCTTGGTCGGCGTCTACTGGCTCTTATCCGGTGACTGTTTCTAAATACTGTACGTGGATTCGCCAGAGGATCTATAATTATATATGATTGTCTGTAAATTTGAAGGGGCTATAAAGGAAAAAAAAAAAAAAAAAAAATACTGTACGTCCACCCTCGGTAGACTCTCACTACCTTCCCGAATCCACCCGCCTCCTTCAGGCATTCCACACCCTATATCCTTCTCATACACCCTTCAAATGGGGGACTCCCCTTAGTGAAAGGCACTCATTAGCCCAAAATAATTTTCCTTTATTTTTCCCACACCCTATTTTATAAGTTTGAGAGCTAAGGGGAAAACTGTACGAATGAACTGTACTGTACGGAAAACTGTACTGTACGAATGAGCGAGTGAATGTAGAATTGTATATATGGGATTAATGAGAACATTTATAACGATTACTTATTGCCCAATAAGGCAGAGTGAAATTTTATCACAATAAAGAAGTTTCAATAGTAAGGCACTTACAAAATAAACGGCTCATGTTGAATTGCGTTAAGGATAAATATGTGTGCTGATACTTCTTATTGTTTATAATCCGTAGAAAGATGGGGTTTATAAAAAAAAAAAGGAGAAGAAATTAACTTAATAAATGTGTTCAGGGATACAAGTTTAAAATTTGAGTTCGATTGTATGTATCGTTTTTTGGCCTCTGTCGCAGTACAGGACGAAATGTTAACTATCTCGATAAAAAGTCTCGTCTATTTTGTTGTTAAAAGCTCTTCTGACTAACTCTTTTTTTTTTTGTAATATTATTTGCAATATTACCCTTGAAGCTAGTCTATGAAGATAGCTTTCAAGCTAATTAATCGGTGCCTTGCCTTCGAAGCACTGAGAGTTTCAATTTCTGTAGAATATGACATGGCATAGAGCATCACTTACAAAAGGGATTTTATTACTCGCTTCTTATCTCATGTCTTGAGCGTCTGTGGCTCTTGGTCCTGCACTGGCTCGTATCCGGCGACTGATGGAGGAGCGCGGGGAACTTCCCAAGACTCCGCTTCTTTCGCACGCAAGGGAGTTGACATCCATGTGGATTTGGGAGGTATCTGGGCTGTTTTTAAATACTGTATGGATGAGCGAGTGAATGAAGAACTGATAATACGGTATGACTAATAATATTGATCACATTTTCGTATTGGCCATTAATAGGAAGAATGTAATTTAATCGCAATAAACAGTGTATTGTGTTCTTATCTCAACTTGTCAACAATTGCGTAAATGATGACAATATGAAATGTAACTCTAGATTTCAGATATGTATTACAGTTTGTTTGTTTTTCACAATAGTTAGGTGTATCTTTAATCAACCCGACAGTTTCATTACCACGGGTTCTGCAACAATTTCGAATTCGGTATGCTTAGTGCTAACTCACCTTGCTTATGATCCATATTGATCTTGACAAAGTTTTAACTCAACATTATTGTTCCCTGTCCCCCCTCCTTCATTTCCTCTTGTTATTACAAATTGTGGAAATCAAACTACTAAAGATTTTCTACTACTAACTAAACTACTAAAAATAAAGATTGTTTTACTAAAGATTTTCCCTGTATCCCCTTAGAACGTGCTTATTTAGTTTAGCTGTGTAAAAAGTTGAACGAGATTTAGTCTTACAATTGCATCTAGTCTACTTAACATTGCTTTCAGTAACAAAGGATTCACGATATAGTGATGAAATATGTTTTTGTCTTCCGTCTTAATGAAGAGGTACCTTGAATTATGAATTTTCATTTTGAGTTATCGCCTCTGTCACAGCCCATTGTACTTTTGGAATTTCAGCTTATACGAGGTTCTGTTAGGTTTTTTTTCCCCCCCAATACCAACAATTCTTCGCTCAAGTGTCTGTTCTGACGAAATTCATCTGAACAAACTAACCACCCAAAAGATAATTAAGCTACTAATTTGTAATTAAGAAAAGTACTCGCGGTAAGTAGGGCTAAAGGGCTCAGAACTTCTGATTAAATATAAATAATATTTTTCGGTGTTGTTGCTAAATTAAATTCCCAAAAATATCGTGCTCACGGTATCCTCTGTGGAAAAAAAAAAAAAAAAAAATTGCTGAGCCCAAAAGGATAGGTTCTACTTTCCACAACATGTAAGGGAAAAGTGACTGAACGCATGTCAAACTGTTCTACAGCAGCGCTCGGAAAAAGATTAAACAACAAATGGGATTGTGATGATTCAAAATGATTTTATGGAATAATGATTACGATGAATAAATAAACTCGAAACTTAAAAGATATTTTAAATTTAAAGTACTGATTAATCTCGTGGTTAAAGAGTTAACACTATAACGCAAGAATATTTTTTGAATATAACGTTTTTATGGCCAATAATTTGAATCTCATTTAATTTATTCTGATCCGAAGTATTTTTTTTTTAGGATGGGGTGAAAATATTACGATACCATTTACAATTTTTTTAGGGTGGATTCCACTGACCGAGGCCGTGGGAATAAATTCTTTTGATCTAAAATAAATGATATTTATAAAAATCACTTACTTAGGGAAAAAAAAACTTACACGTAGTTCACTTACTTTACCTTGTCTCTGAGAATTATCCCCACACTTTCATGTCGTTTACATATGCTTAGTAAAATACATTACAGAATATTGATAAAATTTTGTCGTAATTGATAAAAAAAAAATATTTCTCTAAAAAGTAAACCAAAAAATAATCTTTGAATAATAATAATCTTAAAAAAAAATGTGAGCGCCCAAATGCTTCGATTGCCTCGTTAATGTGTAGCTATTAATTTACTACTTAATAATTTCTGCATCTCAGATCATCATGAAATCATTAAAGTAAATATGACGTTTAGCAAAATGGTACATGAGACTGTCGTCGTTTCTTGTATCCATAAACATATGTCGTTTCTTGTATCCATAAACATATGTCGTTTCTTGTATCCATAAACATATGTCGTTTCTTGTATCCATAAACATATGTCGTTTCTTGTATCCATAAACATATGTCGTTTCTTGTATCCATAAACATATGTCGTTTCTTGTATCCATAAACATATATCGTTTCTTGTATCCATAAACATATGTCGTTTCTTGTATCCATAAACATATGTCGTTTCTTGTATCCATAAACATATGTAGTTTCTTGTATTCATAAACATATGTCGTTTCTTGTATCCATAAACATATGTCGTTTCTTGTATCAATAAACATATGTCGTTTCTTGT
This sequence comes from Acanthosoma haemorrhoidale, assembly GCA_930367205.1. Taxonomy (NCBI): domain Eukaryota; kingdom Metazoa; phylum Arthropoda; class Insecta; order Hemiptera; family Acanthosomatidae; genus Acanthosoma; species Acanthosoma haemorrhoidale. The sequence goes on along the minus strand of OV884015.1, from coordinate 87,776,197 downwards.
ATCCATAAACATATGTCGTTTCTTGTATCCATAAACATATGTCGTTTCTTGTATCCATAAACATATGTCGTTTCTTGTATCCATAAACATATGTCGTTTCTTGTATCAATAAACATATGTCGTTTCTTGTATCCATAAACATATATCGTTTCTAAGCAGATGAGAAACGTGGCCTATTTCTCTAATGACCTGCCGTCACTAAATGGGATTCCCGTCACCTGGTTATTTTCCAACGCGTGAAAGTTCAAGATACTATTGCTTGCTACGTGTCGAGTCGGATACCCGTCTCACCAGTAAAATTCTTGCATAATTTCGACCACGTGGCTTTTTTTATGTCCTACATTTCGAGATGTAACTTGAAAGTTTCTGTCTAACGCTGACTTTCGATTAAACTTTTGGTTAAGTAAACATCAGTTTTATTTCAACAATTCTATCCTATCTGTCAGGTTTTGAAAAATTTTATGAGCAATAAGGTTCGCTACAAAACAGAGGTTTACTTCGACGTGTAAGGCATATAACACAATGTTTTGGGACTATTAAAACTGTAGTGTAATACTCAAGAAAGAAACTATTTTTAAATTAAATTAAAAATTAAAAAAAGTCATTATTATGGATCTTCAGGTTAGAAACTGCATAGGATTTAAAGTCATGATGTTTATCCGGTTAAGGGCACCTTAAGCACTGCATATTGGATCCGTTTAAGTTTAAAAACCAAAACTTCTCCCACTTTTACTGATTTTATTATTTATTAAAATTTTCTAGGTAGCAGTTATTTATAGCATTATGTGTAATGATTCATAGTCCTGAATAAGGCGAAACGAAAAGTATTTTAAAAATAAAATTTGGAGGAACTTAGGCATCTGTGGAAAAATTGTGGTTTTTTTTCATACAGTTGTTATTTAAATATACCATGAGTATCTTATTACAGTTTTTACGATTAAGAATATTAATATAGTATAATAGTCAGATGATCACAAATCGGACGAAGTACGACAAAATAAATTTGGTACCAATTAAGAATGGTTCCTTTGTCGTAACGGCAATAATTTCGATGCAGACAAATATTAATATTTATTCCAGCAATAATTCTTAGCTAGCAGCAATCATTATCTTAAACCCACTCTGGAGCATCCCGCCTACTGTACAAGATGTTAACTCTACTGTAGCCTTATCCAAACTCATGACATTCAAAATAAATGATGAAAATAAACTCTATCCAAGAACGTTTGTCGGTAAGAGTGTGTATTTTGTAATATGCGATTTTATTGATTTGGTTCAACGAAACCAAGTATTGCTTTGAAAATCTTTTTTAAAAGAAATACGCCTAGTCCATGGCTCTCGCCCGTATACTTTACGTTTTACTTATTTTATTTCGATAAATTGTTGTTTTTTTTTTAAATGTATTTTAAGTATTTAGTTCAACGTCGATTTATAAATATACAAATAGATAAATAAACATATAGGGCGTTGATACATTAAAAAGATACATAAAATAAAAATATACTGGCTGGACAAACACTGCTTCGCTGCCTTATTCGAATGTGTATTAATTTTCCTACTCGTAAAGAGGCTCGTAAGTCGCGGTGTACAAATCAGTACAACTTATTACTGGGATGCTGATAAGTTGTTGAACAATTGCTAGGTTCCTTGCCTTGATCAGTAGACCGTAGGAATAAACCTACTTTTTTCATTCCCAATACGGAACCAAAATGGCTAAATAAAAATTTACAAAAATGATTACCGTTTTTTGCCTTTGTAGTGATACACGTTTTAGTGCCCATGTTGGCCTTCGAAACAGATAAAGGGCAGACACCAGCTGCACGACTTTCGAAATGTAAGGAATGACTCGCCCCTTAAGTAATATTTGTCCGTATGAATCATATCTTTTCAAACTTGGATTAGTTTTTAAATTAGTATTCGAGGCACTGCATCCTTTGTTGTTGTTTTTTCGAGTTTCCACTTTTCTGTTCTATAATGGATCTGTAATTTGCACTATGGGTTGTTCAAATAAGCTTCACAATTCTTTTGTTGACACAATATCGTAAAACCGTCATCGTTCCGCCTGCTCAGGCATTTCATCAAGGATATCGAAATTGTAGTCAATTTTTGACACCTAATTGATGAAACTAACGATTGTTTGTTTTTTTGGATGGGGGTGCATAAGATTTTTCCAATAATTATAATTTATTACTTTGATAAACTCCAGCGTCTCTATTACATAATTCTTATCAGCAATGCATACTTATGTTCTTAACATATGTATATTATAGCTCACCTAGTTCATAGTGACATGCCACAATTTTCATGGCTACTCCTGCAAGGTTCCACGCACTAATATAATGGAAGTAGGAGAACGAAGTGGCTCCTGAAAATCTTCAAGGCACGTGCATGAACCACATCCGTGTGAATTGTGCCAATCATACATAGTTAGTTTTTCTTTTATGTTCATTGGATCATTTCATTTATTTGCCAGAGCGCCTCTAAACTAAATAAAACTAAAATATCCACTTATTCATGTTTAAGAATACTGTAACACAAATCAAAAACGATTAAAACTAACTGATTTCTAGTGTTCCTTAAGGATAAAATGAATGTCTTTATGTATCTTCTTCTTAGTTGAAACATTATGGGCAATAATTTTTAAATTGACTCGCAATGCTCAAACTACAATGCTCTAGAAACTATCGCGTACTTTTTTTTACGACGTTACAAATTAAGTCAATTGAATTGGTATTATATAGTCAGGAGACGGGTGGTTATTCGCCTAAGTGATTTATTTTGTGCTCTTTGGAATTTATTTTTTATTCTTGAGAATTTATTCTGTATCCTTTGCAGTATAAGGAAGTTATTAGTACAGGTCATCGTACTCCAGGATGGCGTTGCATAGCTTGAGAGATTTCTCACAAGTATGAACTAATTTTGATTGCTAGTTTAGAAGTTATGCAAAGGAATGAAAACAGCACTGAGGTGCCAGCCTCGCCTTATGCTCTAAAAGAATTTATGTAAGGTGTAATTTGGACCTATTTTTAATAAACATAATTGCATCCGTTTTTTTTCAATATTTATTTGTAATTTCCATCAGTAGAAGAACTTGTTATATTTGACTTAAATAAATAAAACATAAACGCTTAGATATGTGGCGTTGGTTCATACCACCTGAATGATAGTATAATTCAAACAGTTAAGTACAATAAAAATAAAAAACTCCAAACCAGCGACGTGGCTCGGAACCTTGTTACCTTGTATTCAGACCATTAGCAAGGGCAGCTCGTTTACTCTGAACTGTAGCCTTCAGCCCTTCAGGTAAGGAGCAATCCACTGTATCGACAAGCAATAAGGGGGGTATTCCATAACTTGAGGAAGTTCTTAAATCAATGATTCTTTAACTATTTTCAAAAGTATCTTGCTTTAGACGTGAATATGAAAAAAAAAGAAAAGTTTTTTAAACTCCTAGACTTTTAAATGCACAGCCTAGAGCTATTGAATTTAGTTCTAATTTCATCACCTCGATCAACAAGAACATCTTGAGATCAGCCAATACAAATTACTTATCTGTGTCAGTTTGACCGTCCAGGTTGGCAAGAAAGTAATTTCGGCTTTTTTAGTGTAAAATAAAACTCAATTTTTTCTATATAAAAATGAACTTTATTCAGTCAAATATCTTCCATTCTGTTCGATGACCTTTTGCCATCTTTCTGGTAACTTCAAGATCCTGCGCTGATAGAACTTCTGGTCCTTATCAGCAAAAACCTCAACCAAGTGTGATTTGAGGTCATCGTCATTACTAAAATTTTTACCATTTAAGAAGTTTTGTAAACTTCGAAATAAATGATAATCCGACGGTGCAAGGTCGGGACTGTATGGGGGATGTGCCATCAGTTCCCAACCAAGCTCCACTAGTTTTGGACGCGGTTCTAAAGATGAGGGTAGCCTCCCTCGCATTGGTGTCACCCAAATATCGAGCTTCTTAACAATTCTAAGACTTCTTATATGATTTTCAATTGTTGTGTGTGATACATTAAACTGTTTTGCAATTTATCGCACAGTCATATAACGATTCGATTCAGTTATGGCTTTCATTTTGTCATCATCAACTTCAGAAGGTCGACTAGAGCGTTGGTCATCTTTTAGTGAAAAATCTTCAGAACGAAATTTTGTAAACCAATTCTGACACGTGCGTTCTGTTAATTAAACAATCAACACCCTAAACCTAACATATCTCTTTGTGAGCCTCAGCCACTTTCTTGCCTTTATGAAAATAAAAAAGTTAAATGTGTCGAAAATGGTTTTATTTTTGCACTCCATGTGAAAACTGACCGTAAACTGACAGTTGTAAACAAAATTACACGGAATTTCTTTCTATAGCAACCTAATCATCTACTACCAAATCTCAAAAGTAAAAAATTCTAACATTGACAAAAGAATAACGAAACAAACATAACGCTATGTACTGGTCCAAACCGAAATCACTTTCTTGCCAACCCAATAGATTTACCAGGCATTTGTTTAATATTTTTATGTAATTGTTGTTCCATCCGTTAGGAGCCATGTTATGAAAAAAATGAATTGCATATACTGACGTGGTTAAAAAAGTAACTTAAAACCTTTTTTTTTGTTTCATAGCCCCTTTAAATTTACAGATAATTATAGGCGAATTCACTTACAATTTCTTTTTATATTTCCTGTAGTATCGCTACATTATATACAGGTTTTGTTATTTTATAAAAATTATATAATGAAAAAACAAGTATAATGATACACATTATACGTGATTGGACTAAACTGACTAATAAAGGTGATGGGGCTCACCTTTTTGATCAAACTTAAAACTAACTTACATACTAATTCCTAACCTAATTTTTCCCTGACAGTCTATTGCCATCGATGCGGTAGGGGTGGTGGGGTCATAGTGTTAAACACTGGGTTAGTTAGGTGCTGCAACGAGTCAAAAACTTGATGTGTCTCCGGCGGATGAACTCACCCACCGACGGCACAGCAAGCAACGGATGCAGGAACTTAAAACCTACTGCAGCGCAGTGTTGATAAATCCAAAAATACACATCTTATTTTTTTAATTGAATTTAATCTATCTAATATTTAAAAAGTCTTTGAAGTATAACACTAGTATTCTATGTTTTGACCTACTTAATTTTCTAGTAAATATATACTTTTGTTTATAAATAAAAATGTATTAACAGAATTTTCTTCTGGAGTTTATTAAGAATGGGTTCAACTGCTAGAAATAGCCCTACTATTGCGTTCGTCTCCAACTATAATTAATAGGTTACGCAAAACTTAGTGCCAAGGACGCATCTAGTTGGAGGACGATTTCTCTGAGGTACCATCCTTTTAATAATATTTTAGATGTTAAATAAGCTCAGGTAAACCCCACTCAGGTAAAATAACCTTCCAGCTAGACCAAATCACCTTTCACCTCAGTTTTCTGTGTAATTGTACGTCGGTTTTGCCACAATATTATTAACATCAGTTAAACTACCGAATCAGGTTTAAATTTGAAGTGATTTAAACATCAGCCTCGTACGATAATAAAAAATTAAACAGGAACTGCTTAATAATAAAGAGATTAATTTTGAAAAATATAAGAACGAACCTATGTTTAAAATTAAACTCTGCGAACATTTCATGTCTTGTTTCTGATTCTTTATTTAACATTTATATTACTTTTAATAATAATAGCATTACTTAATAAGCATGAATTTGTATTTATTATTTATTTATTTATTATAATTATTAACCTCCTAAATATCTAGTCGGGGGCTCTACCAATTAAACTATCCTGCCACGAGTCCTTCTCAATGTGAATTCCATGGTCCAACACTCGCAAAGATTGTGCGCAATGCACCCTTTGGGAACATGAAGCAGTCATGGGGACAACTTCTGTCGATTCTGAAAGATAGTTTGTCGATGTTAAGGAATGATATGGAAGTATTATAAATATTTTTTTTAGATGTGAAATAGTTATTGTGGATTATTATTTTAGTATTTATTTGACTTTCTAAGAGGCCAGTTTTCCAGTGAATGCTTAACTGTCTCACTTTCTCCTTTATCTACTTGTACATTGTTATATTTAGAGATGAGTCATTCTCTTGATAAATTTCCAGCTTTTCTACTAACCCTCCGGTTGTAAATTCTACCCCGACGGTCCCGTATAATCTTCTCAGGAGATTCATCTTATTTTGTTGTTAGGTAGAGTTTATGGAAAACCCGATCGATCGACGGTTCCTTAGGTCAGCTAAGAAGGTGTCAGGATATTCAATGAAAAAAAACAAAAAACTATTCAACCCTTGAAGGCCCTTTATCAGGATTCAAGTGCACTTCAAAACACACAAATCGATAACCCCTGCTGTTATTTTATTTCTGTTGATGAACTTAATGAGTGACACTTTTGAGAAGTTCCTTCGCTGTTACGACGTTCCATGCGACACAAATGGCTGGGTTCATGAAAGAAGGGATCAGTCCAATGGACGAAACTTTAAGGAAAATGAAAAAAAAAAAAAAAAAACATCAGGGCCCTATAATTAGGTCTAAATAATGCAAAACAACACATTAGGATTTTGTCAAACTTTTATCCTAAGTTGTGAAATCTGGATTAATTTTCAAAATGCGTGGGGACTGATGTCCTTGTTCCTGGAACGAGTTGAAGAGGCCGATATATGAAGACGTTAGTGTCAAGAAAAGCTCATCTACTTACGCAAATGCTGATTTTTACAAAATGAAAAAAGAAGATACTTAGTTATACGTATTAGTTACATAAAAAGTGGTTATGGTAATTCTATGGAAATTCTCTAAATGCGTCACTACCAGCTCAATGAAATCAGCTCAAGGGGAAATTTCTTATATTTTTCTGCTATGTATTCAGACATTTAATGCCCTTCTTACATAAAACTTCGCCATCCCCACAGTCATTTTACCCTGAAGAAGAGTGCAAGCTGATTACCTTTTAAGAGTAGGTATATTCCACCTTCGATTTTGATTAAAAATGTTTTGAAGATCTTCCATGCCTCCAGTAAAATAGGTTCCGGAGCCTAAATGAACTGTGCTGTTTTATCAGGTCCTTTTAACAAGGTCTCCAGAGAGCTCTTAGATGAGGTTAAGGTTAAGGTTAACATAGATAACATCTATGTTATGAGGGCACTGTGAGTAGGCAACTAGAAGTTGCATAGTTCCGAAACAATGACACTTGATTAAATCGTGGTTTTGCCACAAAAGTAGTTGTGTACTTTTAATTGAATATATAAGTAAGGATAACATATCCAATTTTAAACTGAATTGCTCTCAAAGTTACAAAATTTTTAACCATTAAAACTTTCGCAAAGTAAAATTTGAGTGCTCATAAAGAACAATGATTCTACATAGTAGATAAATATTGGATTCGCGGAATAAATAAATCCACCTCAAAGAAAACAAGTAAAACAAGAGAGAAAAAAATACTGAAAAAACTTGATGATTGAGTGGTTCGGTGCAAATCATTGGCTAATGTTACACATGAGAAAAATGTTGGCATGCACAGAAATCGTACTTACTAAGAAGAGCAGAAGAGAAGCTCTGATTTCTGCCCCTGAAAAGGAGTTTAATAGCGGAAAAGGTTGAGGAATGAAAAATAGATGGAAATTTATAATGCTAATATTATATATAATGCTGAAAGTGGAAAGGGGTTGAGCAGAACTGTATACCTTCCATAAAGTCACGTCACTGATGGCTCCCTTTTATTTTTAAGTAAGCAACTGCATTCCTCCAAGACCTCCCTCCTTCCTTCCCAGTATCTTATCTTTTTCTCATACATTGTCGGGTCGTCACGAGGGAGGTCCCTAGTTACCCTATCCCTGGTGACAAGTGAGGGTTGTTTGAGTTTATAACCTGGACAATCGTTTCATGACGGTCTGACTCCATATTTGATAGATATGTGCCCCGACAATGCACTATATTCAGGAGAAGAGGTATAGGGTAGGTAGTGTAGGTAGTTTGTGTGGTCTTAGAATGACCACGAATTCACACTCAGTATCTGAGGGTAGGCGAAAACCGTCCGGATACCAAAGGCTAGTGTGAACCGGAGAGAGGCCCCAGGAAACCGTCGTCCTCGAGGAAGGGATCTCTTCCAAGGAGTTGCTAGTTTTAGCGAGAACAAGCCAGTCCCACTAGGAAGGTGTGGGGTCTGACAAAGCCGGACTAAAATAGTGAGGTTAAGAAAGAGAGATGCAGAGGTTTTCATAAATGAGGAAGCTAAGTTTTTTGAACATCAGAGCAGCCACAAGCCATCAGTCAGCCAGTCATTAGGAGACTGAATTACAGGCCCAAACCCCGGTCTTAAATGCCCAGCTGGCTTCGTCAGTGGCCAATCAGCTTCGGTTTTATTGTAGCCAATGCCAGTTGAGTATTGTGGTGGCCTTTGTGTCCCTGATACCTGACCCGGGTAAGGGTCTCCGGCACTCTCGGTGGTTTGGGTCGCTTAGTACCTGTTAAGGCTAGCGGGTGCCCCAGCTCATATAACTAATTGGCTCGCAGCTGCATCTGTATTGTTTACCACATTTACAATGATTTATGGTTTGGTAATGTTATTTACATTTGTTTAAATTAATTTACAAGATATAAACAATAGAGTATGGTGTGATTTATCTTATGTAGTTAGCAGTCGCTACAGACATATATGTCTCACCTTTAGCCCCAGGCCCAACTCGTGCCTAGACCTTCCACCCATTATGTAGTAACGTAACTCTTAATATTTGTACATACCAGTTTTAAGCCTGTACTTCATAATAAAGCTTTTCTTTCCTATATTTTATGTTCCTTATCACAGTCAACACATACAATGCAGTGGGAAAATTCCTATAAAGGTGAAATGTAATTTCGCGATGATCCAAAATCAAAACTGCATTCGCGAATAAAACAGAAGATGAAAATGGATATCTAATATCGTTTATTAGTTCTCCCAGAGAGAAGATAGCACAACGCCGGCACATGGGATAATTAACGGGGAAAACCAAGGAGGTTTCAAATATCACAGAGAGTGATTAGACCAGAGCGGGTCAGGCTTGATGTCCAGTGCACGGGAATGACGCTGGGGAACAGCTGACGTCACCACTTTCCCTTTTAACGATCTTACACATATGCACTAGCTTATCTGATTCCATCATACTCAATCCAACCCTCATAGCACACCAATGTTCTTACTGTGTCATAAAATATATTTAATTTGTAATCAATCATTAAAATAAGCCGAATTCAAATTTAAAAAAAAAATGTTAGTTTTATTTACCAATTTTATTTGGCAAGACTATCTACGTCCTTAAGATAAACTGAAGGAAAATGTGAAGAATGAGCCGTAAAAACGCCTAATCAATCAGTAGTGAATGTGCAGTCGCACTAACCGAGCGTACCCGTTATCTGGCGCAGCGTAGTCAATCGATTATGGAAGACTACCCTTGATGTGAGCGTCAACAGTGTTCGAGATCCTATAACATGCATAACGCCCACATTACTACCGACAACACTTACATAACATAACATTCCCATTATTGTATTTAAGCTACAATTTACTTTGCTTTTTGCCATCACCAAGGGCTTATGCATGAGAGGCTTTTGTCTGTAGAAACTCAAAGGAAACGTACCTTCAAGTATTTAAATGAGAGTACCAGTTAATTCTTACAGATCATAAACACTTTGATAAACATAATATATTTTTCTTTATTTCAGCCTTAATTTTTTTAATATTTAAGGCTAAATGACTAGCACTACTTGTGATATGGAGGGTACATTAATGTTATTTGATTTTTCAAAAGATTTGATAGGTTACATCGAAATTATGTTCTGAGCATTAAACACTAATTAAATTTTATTCTTGCGTGGGGATTATTGCATAAGGAAACATTAACAACAAGCTCTACGATTTTTGTGGAGCTGGAATCAGTAGATCATATACATATACTTGACAGCCTAAAGTATACAGTACAGAGAATAAAACTCAGGTATTCACTACCCCACTTTGCATGGCCTACAGAATAACTAGTCTCATAGACCAAGAAACCATTCATCGAGTTTTGTAAGGTTTTGAACTTTAAGTAGATATCCAACAATAAAATTTTATTGTGAATTGGATTTCCTTTTCATTTTATATAATCTAGAATATAAACTACATATACTACTTATAACTAACTAGTACCTAACGCATTAGAAGATAGTACCCCAACAAATTTTTGTTCCATTCAATATGTGCTACATTGCAACCATAAGTTGCGCTGTGCTCCGTGAGCAAATTAGCTATTTGTACTGTTTACTTATCGGTTGGCGATTTCAATGCTTTGACTAACGAGAAAAGCACTTATCCATTAATTATGTGGTATAATTCACTTTCCACGGTGACTTTGTGGATTGCCCATTAATTGTTGTTTTTTATTATTCGTTCAAACAAAATAAAATATAAAAATTCCTCTAACAAAAACGTTTTCACTCCTATATGATATAGTGGTCACAAACAAAAATAACAAGCCAGCTTGATATTTCACGGTCATGTGGAACTCGGGTGATTTTCCCAACAATGGTTCCTTATCCGTCGACCATTGTTGCTACCTTTTGTAGGATTTCCACGCTTCCATCATCTCTGTGTGTTTTCTCAATAGCCCCCGTAGTCGGGGATGTTAAACCGTTATTGTATTTTTCTATTTAAAGTTAAACGAATGCTTGCTCGTGTATGAATTAGTTCAGGACTGCCTTTTTTAAATGGGAATTAGCAATCGAGTTTTTGCAACTATAACCTGCTTTGTTTTCTTTTTCCAATTACTACGATCAAAGCTAATTGATTTTACAATCCAGTTGGTGTAATTGATAGTGAGATATTACACCGTGTGTATGTTAATGCAAGAAGGTATGTAGAAATGATCAAGTAATCGTCTTGTTTACCCGTCATTATTGAATGCAAGCATTTTTAATTTTTTGTCTTTCAATGGAAACATTCTCAGATTTAGATGTAATAGAAGAGAACTGTTTGGTTTTACTTTCACATGAAACACATTCATTGGTTTATTTGGGACATCCTTTGTATGTATTATTTCTTGTTTATAAATTTATGCCAATAATAATTTTCAACAGTTATATAATGCTAAGAATATTCTAATGCTAATATTATATATAATGTTAAAAGTCATGGAAGTCACTGGTGTTTACTGTTATTTTTTAAGTAAGGGATCCTTCCAAGACCTAGCTCCCTATTCCCGGAACTACCCTTCTCTTATACATATGTGTCTCAGCTTTAGCCGCAGACCACACTTGTTCCCTAACACTCGCCCCTAAACCCTCCACCCAGTATGTAGTAACATAACTCTTAATTATTGTATATACCAGTGTTTTGCTTGTATTTCATAATAAAGGTTTTCTTTCTTTTCTTTTAAAATACTCTCCTCTACAAAGATTATTCAACTAACGATACAGTATTTATGTCCCCATTTCTATGATATAGTCTCAACACGCGGACCTTAAGAACCGAGTCAGTCCGCAGAAAACCATGGCTCGCCATATCTGAGAGTTATAACGAAAAAACTACTTCTCGTCTTCTCGCACATCATCGACATAAGAAAATTTGTGAATCGGCTGCTTGTAAAAAAATAAGAGACCTAGTTTCTCGTGAATTTCTCTTCCCACCGTTAATAATCAACATAGACTAGAAACTCTTCGATCTCCTTAAATAAGAAAATGTGTCTACGGTTTCAAGGTTTCATTTGATAGAACGAAAGTTTGAAAAATAGAGCTCTATGAACTCCATAACTCCATGAAAAATGAGTATCGTCTTCGTCTTAAGAAAACCCCTTAACTTCAAGTTACATATGATGACAACTTTATATGCCAACATTAAATTACTTGTTCATAAGAAAATAAGTATTTTCTTGTCATATAAAATAAGCTATAAGATTGAAGTTGTCATCGTCCTGATTAAAATGTAATATCTAACATGAGGCATTTAGAATTAAAACCCGCTTAATCCCAAAATTTAGATTATTTAATTGTTTTGCGAATTTTAGGTTTCAAAGGGTATTCAATATTCTAACTAATGTTTTTTTTTTATTTACTAAAAAAAAATTATAATTGAATATAGCTGAATTTGATTCCAAAGGCCTCTACATGTATTGCAACTTTGATTACTAGCAGGTGAACTGTTTAACAAATTCGTTTAGGAGCTGAAAAAAACTTTAATTATGTGATGTAATTATACCTGACTTGATTTCTTTATACATGAACAATTCATTTCACTCTTGACTGAATCTGGGTTGTCAAAAAAAGCGCAGGATTTTCCTTTGCTTCGACAGCGTTGAATTTTGAATACTGGTTCACTGACATTAACTAAACCACTCGACAAAATTAAACCGTAAGGCTCACTGACTTCCGTGAGAACCTTGGGGCTAAGGTCGACATGGCTGGGCCATTCGCCAGATTATACTTTGTCACTCGTTATTTTTTGCTGCGATATCGCGTGCCCACTGAAGTACATACCTGCTGAATCATACAGTGTCTATCGATTTATCGATTTTACCTTCGTAGTATATGTTTCTAAACCATTTTATCTTCTAACCTATAAATAATAAATATTATAAACAAGTTGCATTTAAATGTTTTACCTTGGAAATGGCTGACTGAAGTTCCATGAAACTCAGCGGCTAAGTGGAATTACAGTAAGTAGGGTCGATAGATAGACTACATATTAATATGGCCGCGCACAGGAAATTGCAGGTTCCCACGAACGTTATCTATATTTTAAATTATCTCCTCGTAAAAATTATATATTTTAATGTTGATTCTCTGATTGTTTTTGTGTTACCTTTGTTTTGGTTCGAGTTCTCTCCTTTAGCTAGGGAAATTTTTGACAGCAGCTGTACTCCTGTAACTACCCTAGGATAGAGAACAAGTTCAAGATACAGACTTATCAAGCATCTATAACGCCATAGATATTTTGCATTTCGACTTTTCATATCATGCCCTTCGGGGTGTCATAGCTTTATCTCTAACAATATTTTCACAGCTCTAAATTGGATATAATAAATTATAATTATAGACGTAACCGCTCTCCATAAATATGTCTGTGACGCATAAGATTGACGATAAGAATGGGCTATTCGTAGCATTATGCTTGATATTATGCATTATTATGTTTGATTATAATAGTACCACTTCACCAAAAATACTGTGAGCCCTCTTCTCACTACGCTATTGTCTATGATTCTGCGTACAGTATGTATTACATTAATTAACGAAATTTTGAATTTGATCGATTAGAGAACACTCGGCAAGCATGGAGTACAAGAAGCCATCACAGTTCAATTTTATTTTATATAAATTTCATTTTTTTTTTCTCAACAAATACTTAGGGGTGAAGGAGACAAAAATTTTAGCTCTTAAAGTTTTCCACGAGATTTTTTTTCTAAATTTATTTCTGAAAAAACGTTTTATTTCCCTAAATATTGAGGTCGAAAACCAGTCTTTTACTCGTGGAATCCATTTCAATGAGAAAAAAGTTCTATGTTTTACTTTATAAAAGTTTGTAGGACCCAGTGTTTAACAATATGACTCCACCACCCCTCCCGCATCGATGGCAACAAACTGTCGGGGAAAAATTAGGTTAAGAATTAGTATTTAAGTTAGTTTTAACGTTGACTAAAGAGAGAAAGAGAGAAATGGAGATGCCTATCCATCTCAATGCACTATCTGGGTATAAACATGGATAGGCATCTCAATTTCTCTACTCATTTGAGCAATAAAATAGAAAAAGCACGACACAGATCTTACCGGCTATCGCACTTGCTAACTTCACTCAACCTGTCGCTTCGTCCCAAACTGATGATCTATAAATGTGTCCTCCGGCCAGCTCTGCTGTACGGTGCCCCGCTATTTACCCACTTGACTGACAATACAGCGAAATGTCTCCAACATTTCCAGAATGGGATAGTGCGAAAAGTGGTCCGACGTACTTCTCTCGAGAGGTTAAAGAACGCTGTCCTGCACCCGTTGGTTGGTGTGCGAGTTCATCAGCCGGAGACACATCATGTTTTTTGACTCGTTGCAGCACCTCACAAACCCAGTGTTTAACACTATGGCCCAACGACCCCTCCCGCATCGATGGCAACAAACTGTCGGGGAAAAATTAGGTTAAGAATTAGTATGTAAGTTAGTTTTAAGGTTGATCAAAAAGGTGAGCCCCATATTATATTATATTAGTCAGTTTAGTCCAGTCACATCATTATACTTGTTTATTCATTATATAATTTTTATAAAATAACAAAACCTGTATATAATGTAGCGATTCTACAGGAATTACATAAATAATTTGTAAATAGATTCCCCTGAGGATCTATATTTGTATATAATTATCTGTAAGTTTAAAGAGGCTAGGAAGAAAATAAAGAAAATAATGATGTGTCAACTGAGGAGCTGAAATACAAATTAACTGAAGTTCTAAGTTCGCCATGATTTCGTTGCATCGAGTGCACTTGATACCATACCGTCTTGTTAATACCTGAAATAAATACCTCCCGGCTTGTTATATGATAACGATATCTTCGAATTGATTTTGACGTCCCATTACTTGACTGCTTAGCAAGAAATCGGTCGATAAAAACTTAGGATACACATTAAGGAATTTTGATCTCCAAAGGAGTGAATCACTTCTTACTGGAACGATAGATTGAAGGAGTCACTTCAATCTTCACTTCGAACCTGTCTTAGTGCGTTTTCCTTATTTCATGATGTCTTCAATAATTTCCTTCACTTCTCCTGAGAAAATTATTATTACCGGATTGCCTATCTCATAGCTCATTGTCTCACTCCCATTAACCTCTTAGTCACACAGACGCCACTGACTTGGTTTTCCTCGTTTTCCGTACTTCCGGGATAGCTGGAATACCACATATTCTCATTCATTTCTCCGAAAATCTAACCGCTTACGTCTGTTAGACATAAATTTTATATTTCCAGGACTCGTTAGTCTTATATAAATGGCAAGAAGCTTCGATTTTCACCATGTACTTTCCTTATTTACAAATTGCGTAAGTATTTTAATTTAAAATTATCAGCTTAGCCTTAGGTGAGTTCGAACTGAGATCTTACGACAATCCACTGACGTGACAGAGTGTGGGAGCGGATCCCACCGGACGGACACCAAAGAGATATAAATAAAAAGAAAGTTCTGAAGTAGGAAGCAGAAGAGCCGTAGCTAGAAATGTGTCATCCATTCTGCACGGGATCTTTCTCCGAGGGTTTGATGGATAGCTCTTTGTGGTCTTTGTGCCTCGTGTTCCTTTTCTTTTTCCCTCTCTCATATTTCCTCCTTTTACTTTTCCGTTGTCGGGTAGTTTTGAACTCCATGACCGACAACCACTAAATTGTTTGTAGAGGTTGTGAATAATGGGTCTCAACAAAATATATTTTGTTTGAACAGCGCTTTTGACACATCTAGCTTGTCATCTTTAAGCTACAAAAGCAATAGTATTAAATATGAACTAATAGTGTTGTATCTTTATCAAATAAAATATTCCCTCATTTTTCAGTTTCATCCAGATTTAGCTTTGTCCTGTTGCTTAGTGATGTCCGAGCTAGAGTGAGCTGAAGTTCCCTATGTTTTATATACAGCTCTTTAATGAACTGCATTATGCATTAATCTGTATTTATTTCGACGAGTACAGGACTGGACCAGACCCGGCCGGACCCGAGGTGGCACTTAACAAAAAGATGAACAAAATTCAATGTACAAGATTTACAAATGTCTCCTCTTGCTCCATACGCAGAGCTTTAGACCCAGTGTTAGATAGGGGGAAGTCAATAAATGCGTAAGCCGGTAGGACTTCGTGCGAGTTTGCTTCAACTTCTACGCAAAATGGTTACTAAAATGGAGGTGTCTGTCCATTTCACCATTTTAATCCCCAGATATACTAGGTTGTTTTTGCGGTTACTGAGTATACAGGACTTTTATACCTTACTTTGAGAAGGTTTCCTTATGTTTTTTGATATTGCGACGTATACCATAAACAGCGGTGGTCTGTGTGGGGACTCAATAAAATTTTGGAAGTTGTCTGAAAGACTTTTTTACATTTCTTCTGGGGGAGTTGAGAGGAGAGTTCTTTTGGGAGTTCAGGGAGAGAGCCTATGGCTAATGGCTACATGGTTATGGGAGATAGCCTATTTGCATGATATCCAACTCACTATGGTATTTCTTAGTTTGGGGGGGGGGTATAGAAGAAAAAGCTGTCGGTTACAGTTAAGTAATTAATACCTTAGTAATTAAATCGACATCGAATAAAAGGAATTCACGTTTTTCACTATATCGTACAATTATGCATCCTTATTTTCCAATTCTTTAGTAAACTTTATATTTATTTCTTTATATATTTTGTTAAAGACATTAAGTTATTAGAGGTCATCATTGATTCCGTGGAAGCCTGAAAAATATTATTCACATCTTATAAGAGTCTCCTCTTCCTATCATCTTAACCCCGACTATCTAACTTAAAAACTTTTTGCGTTCTACTTTCTACCACAAATAAGTACTTGCAGAGTTTATTGCTGTTCTGTGCACGGTAAGGATAGCAGAGCAAGATGACTTAAATATCCAATAGTATATGTATTTTTAAAGGCCATTAAAATGGAGTAATTGTGACCGTTATCGATCCCATTTTTACGCCATTATGTAGTGCTATTCAGAGAAGGAAAAGCAGATTTTCATGTTCCGGTTACGGCAGTTTAATACGATTCTCTCTCTTATGCTAGGATACTTGAACCCTGAAAATACCGTATCTTGCAGCAGTCACGCAATCCACTTCAGCACAGGAGAGGAGTCCCTCCGCAAGTTACCTGTTGATTCAAAATCATCCATTCACTTTGGTACCAATCGATCGTACTGAAAATAGACTTCTGTAAAATACAACTCAGAATTTTTACAATCAGAATACAACAAACATTTTTCAGAGGCACTCCAAAGAATATTCTTCACTACAGCTGAACTATTGAAGTGTGTTTCACTAGCTCCTTATTATGACTGACTTAGAAATAATGATACTTTCAAATATTTATCAGCCAATGAAAAAGTTATTGTCGTGATCGGGGCTCGAGGCGGGGAGGACCTCCCCCAATCACGTTAAGGGCTCTGTCTTCTGGTCTACCCTACCACAACGACCCCCCAGGCAACGGCACAGTCCAGCCCTTAAGTTAATTTTTCGAGAGCTAGTTTGTCAATTTGATGGCACATTATGTGATGACCACACTTTGTCCTTTTGTGACCAAGGGCACATTGCTTGTGAGAGTTTGGCCGATGAGAATTTATATTAGAAAGGTCTTATCTCGTGACAGAGTAGTTCTAATTGTAGAGGGCCAGTTCCGCTTGCCAGTACTTTGGTCTTCAGCTGTTAATTATAAATAGTAGTGGGACAAATACCGCAATAAAAATTACTGATGCTATAAAATATTTTGCTATTCAATTTTCATTCCTTTATAAAAATTGTAACATTATAGATTAACTGCTTAGGATTATTGTTGCTACGGGGGGTTGTCTATTTTTATTCCTTAACTACTTAACGAAGGAGTGAAATGGGGAAAAAAAATGACCGAAAAATACGACGTACGTTTTTCTAACCTTTTATTAGGTTTTAGCGAGATGAGCCAAATACAGAAAAAAAAAAATTAAAAAAGGACATATATTTTAGACATTGTTTACGCTAGGGCTCTTAAAAATCAAGAAGTCCCCAGACGCCAGAAAATTGCGCCGGCTACGTCGTGAGAAGCTGGATGTTGGATTGAGTCGGTTAGTGTTACAAACTTGCCAACAGTAAGGCATATAACAATAAACAAATTAGTTAAACAAAGTCAAAAATAATAAAGAAATAAATATTCATTTTATTAAAAACAAAAAAATAACTGGTCAGCAATTTAACCAGGTCTGAATATTAGTATAACTAGTATAAATAATTGCTAGTATAATAACGTATAAAAATTACGAAAAAACTTATAGTCACGATACGATGGATGTTGGAGAAGAGTGCGTATAGTCAACCGCAGGGCGAGATAGGCAGAAAAGTCCAAATTTGTAGGAAACAGTGACTTCTTGTTCGCAAGGGAACAGGCCCGTATTCTGCTATCTTCATCACTGACTAAGCCAAGCTCAGGCCTAAAGCCTTGTCCTCTAATACGCAAAGACGTATTTATTTACTTCCACGAGCTTTATAGTCTTTCGAACTATTTTCTCTGTATGTTGATGTAATAAAATGAAAATTGCTGTTAAAGAGAAATAAAATAAATACATTTCATAACTTACATTTAAAGTTTTAATGTTAAATATATGTCCGTGTATACAATATTTACATACACTTTACCTAATTTTCTTTAGCCGAAACAATCAGAAAAAGAAGGAACGAAAAAGAAAATAAATTTATGATTTTCAAATTTTTCACTCATCTCATTACCATAATAATAAAAAAAAATAATACAAAATATTGTCGAAATCTTCTCAAACAAAAATTAAGATTAAACAAAAAAATGAGGTCTCTCTATTTTGAATTACCCTTCTAATCAAAACTTATTTACTGCCTAAGGGCCCGAACAGACATCATAGGTCAAAACAAAAAGCATATGTTGCGAATTACGTTCTTACATTGTAATTATTTATTTAATATTTTTTTAAACTAAAAAATGAAAATAAAAATCTATAAAACTGTCAATTACACAAATAGAAAAATGTATTGGCATGTCAGCAGATCAAAACGAGCTGTTCTGTACATGTATGTATACAAACGCGTAGCACAGCTTATTTCGTCTCATAGGTTTTGAATAGCTCCAAGACGTCCAAATGGCTATTAAAATAACAGTAAAACTCGGAGGGCGACAAGCGATTAATAAGAAAGGCATTACTCGAAGTAAGAGCGCACTAAAAGGAACATAGTGGAAATTGGCCCTTGGCTAGGTGATATATAGTCCTTTATCGGTCGTGGCGACACGAGCTACTGCTGTAGACAATCTAGATTACTTTACGACCCTACATCAACCGTACACTTTCAATGTTTATTATTTACATGATATTGTGTAACGGACTGTACATGAAGCGCAATACCATCGGATACATTAAAAAAAAAAAAAAAAAAAAAAGCTAAAGGTTTGTTCCAACACAGAATCACGAACTAGTTTCAAACTGATTTGAGATTATTTTCTGAGCCTAAGCGAACAGTACCATTCCGCTTTAGAACTTGTTGGAACGCTTTTTCCAATTCCTGTCTTTCTGAAGGTCACTTTACAAAACGTGAATTCTTTTTTTTATTATTAGAAAAGCCTTTGGTTTTAATTTGTAATCTAATATGTAAAAGATATTTCTGTCTATATTTTCTTCGTACAAACTTTAGTATTCGGACCGCTTTTTAATGGTTAGTAATTTGTAATTAAGAAAAAAATCAGTTATAAACGAGTAATAAGCCAGTTTGGATTCGTGTTGGGCCTAACTTCATATATATTACACTAAGGACAATCTAGTTACGGTGTTACTGTTGGGCGGGTTAGTGTGAGGAAAAAAAAGATTTAGTAACATTGATAATTTACGCAGTTTTGACTGATCAATATCTTTTATCAGCATTTTCTGCCTTGGCTTCTTTTTAGGGTTTCGATGTTGTTGTTTTTTTAGAATCAGATTTCCTTGTTATATTGAATCGTACCAAACTTACAGGTACGATGTAGACTGTACCATACTGTACTAAACTTGAACAAACAGTTAGTTGTTAGGCGTGAATATAATTTTTACATATTCGTTTTTTTTTTACATTAAAGTCTAAATTTTTAATAAGTGTTTGTTTTTAATCAATGATGTAGTTACTCTCGTTATCAACAACCTTTTGCCATCTAGTGTGCAAATTTTCAATGCCGAATCGATAAAAATCAATTGTTTTTTGTGTAAAATATCTAGCAATGGCATTTTGGACATCATCCGAATTTTCAATTTTTTAGCGATCGGAATCAATGGAAATCCGATAGCTCAATATCGGGTGAGTATGGTGGGTGAGGCTGGAAATGGAAAACGGGTCCTCTATGATAATCCAAAAATCTCTCTCCGCATGAATCGCCACGAAGTACCGAGTGTGGAGTATTCTTGGTGGATTATCGGAGTATTCGTGGGGTCATTCATCGCTGATACCTGGAAAAACTGTGAATGCAGATCTTTACAGTGAACAATTGGATCGAGTAAATCAATCTTTAATTGAAAAATGTCCAGCGATTGTCAATAAAAAAAAACGTTATTCTGCAACACGATAATGCAAGACCCCATTTTTTCCGCAAAAAATAATTGAATCAGGATGGGAGGTATTGCCTCAACCACCATACTCGCCCAATATCGGATTTCCATTTATTCCGAACGCTACATTCTCTAAGTTGCAAAAAATTTCAAAATTTGGATGATATCCAAAATGCCATTTCCAGATATTTTGCTCAAAAACCAATTGATTTTGATCAATCAGGCATTGAAAATTTGCACAGGAAATGGCAAAAGGTTGCTGATAACGAGGGTGATTACATCATTGATCAAAAACGAAAACTTGTTAAAAATTTATCTGTTTAAATTTGATTTAAAAAAACGACATTACTTTCCGGTCCCCCTAATACAATGTTGCTTTAATGCTTACTTACTGTTCAACGTACAATTGATTAGCATGATCATAGTTGAAGCTCTTAAAAAGTCCGAAAAGAATATCCGCAAATCACATGGTAATGATTTTTAAAATATTTCTCCCCTCTAGGTGATCGAACTATCGACAAGGAATCAAACGATTGTTTAACTCGAGTCATATTTGCTAGATAACTCAACTCCACTATCGACCTCGGGTGGCCATGCGATTTATACCATTATTTTTTAATCGTGCATTTGGATTTTTCAATAAGAATAGAGCACATTCTCTTAAAGAAATTATTGAAATAGTACTTACATAAGTATTAGAATGTAAAATAGCAATCCACAAGATCCGTTAATTTAAGAATAAATTGTTTCATCGATTGAAAAATCAAGTATTCTTCACTTACATTGCATATTGATAATGATCATTAGCGTATTAAAAACATTTTCGTGTGCAAAATGCCTGAAATCACTTTCATTTTGTCTTACAAAACTGAAACAATAAATTTTCTACATCATTACGGATTGAATCCATTAGTTAACGGCAATAATTATTACTTTAGGCATTTCTCTTGACAAGTTATGGATTCGAGTTCTAAACTACTAACATTTAAGGGTAGAGTATTATCCCGCTTGACACCTCAGAGGGGTGACTAAGACCCCGGTATAATCTAGCAAAGTTGGTTTTGTTCCAAGCGACCTGGTAATAAACAAAGTGATTCATCTCTATCCACTACTTCAGGCTCTCACGATTGTAATTGTATATGTTGCTTCGCGAATAATAGTACATATCTCAGATAAAAATTAAGTTTAAGCTTCACAAAAGGCACGCCAATTAACCGATGGTTAATTTTCATCGGACAGTTAAAAAGTTACTCGCATGTAATGCTGGTGTTGAAGAATAACATCCAAATACTGTTATGATTATGGTTCGGTAACTCAATTCGTTCAGGTGTGTTGAGCACAGTCGTTCTTGGTGGTTGAATGAACCTCTATTTTTTAAAAAACTTTTCAGGGACGGGGCATTAATACTACATTAATTACTACACCGAGTAAAGGGTTTCCATTATAGAAACGGCAATATTGGTGTAATATAAGCAGGTTGATTGGAAACGTCCAAGATCAGTAGCAATTTTTTATTTTATTTTACCTTCTTTATTGTGCTAAAATTACAATCTTCCTTTTAGGCAATAAGTAATTGAGATAAATGCTCTCATTCATACCATATTTACAGACAGTCCAGAAGCCTCCCAAATCCGCATGTTTGTCACCTCCCTCGCATACGAATGTGGAAGCGGAGTAGTAGCAATTAAGGAATTCATTTTTGATGTATCCCACAAGCGTTCCGTTAAAAATGATTTTAATAACTTATAGTAATTATTGTCCAATAAAGTACCAACACATAAATGTCATTAATTAGGACTTCTAAATATTTAATTTTGTACCCTACTCAGTGTAATAAAAACATATTTATATTTATTTTAGCACGTTTAGGAGATATAATAAAACTACCATACAATCATCCATCTACGTAAAACAGGATTTGCGAAAAAATAACGAACATATTTTTATGACAGTTTTAATGACCTTTTGTAATTACAGATTAAAATTACAAAAAAAAATACATACTGGTAATCGGAACGTCAATACCTTCAATTTAACACGCTACCTAAAAATGTAGGATAATATTGTTTTTATCATCAATTAATTTTTTTCAACGGTGTCAAAATCTTTCTAGTCGTTTCTAGCAATGTCTCTAGAACATCTAACTTACAAATACCATAAGAGACAGACAGACTGATGAAACTATAATGGTGTCTTGTTTTGAAAAACCTACCAAATGCTAAAAATGATATAAAAAGCGGATTACCCAAAGCAGGGCGACCGTGGACTAGAATGCTGGCGGTTGAGGAGCTGTTTGCCCTCTGTGAGGTTAAGGGTTGTTATATTTGGCCCGAGGTGAAAACGATCCAGCTACAGCCGGTACAGGAACAGTCCAGTCACAGGTTACAAGGTTAGCCAGTACGGTAACTGTACGGTTCGGTCACCTGTTATTTAGGGCCACAGTTACGTCGGAATCTGTCATCAGAGCCATTGACCCAGATCGAACGAGGCGGCCTGTGAGCTATGAATAGACATCTTGGGCGGCTTGTCAAAGCGCTGTCACTTTTTCATAGCGATTCCTTTCCATTGTTTTATTTTTTCTTTGTCTAATTTCTTTTGAATGGGGTCTCATTGAGTGGCAGAGACTTACGTGCTGTCAGGAAATGAGAAGCTGCAGTCTATTGTCGCCTAATAGTCGGTAATTAGCCAGAGCCCCAAAGATAGCCTGTCACAGTGACGGGGTAACACTTACAGGAAAGAGGAATTACAGTCATGGCGAACAATCAAAGCTATTGTATCTCTTCCCGTCCCTGATTCCTACTAATTCTGATGCTATTCCGTCAAAAGGTATCTATTTTTTTATCAGATTGGTTGATGACACCGTCAAGAATTACGTAACTCTTTATGTAGGATACGCTATCTCAAGATTGTTCTCTTGCTGCTTAACTACTTACTTAATAAGTACTGCCCTACAGCACCATCTTCATCGTTTTTTATTCATTAAGGACCCATACCTCTGGTTTGATACACGTCAGTTCGTTTATTATCTGGATGATGTCATTTGTGTGGGTCCCTTTCCTCATCATTACCAAGCGTAATTCACCTCAGAAGTATTTAGAACAAGAAAATATCATATCAATCAATAAGTCTATTTATCTATCTGAGACCAAATCCATTATTTCCTCTAGTATCGGCTGGATTGGTTGACCTAGATGGAATGAGACTCCCTGAAGACAATATTACCTCTTCGTAAACTCTTATACACGTTAAGGTATCGGTGCATCCCCCCCCCCCGAACTTTGGTATTCCTTTTATAAACCGAGGAGCTCTTGCGCAAGCCTGAGTAATTTGTTCTTAAGCGTTAGCAGGTCTTGTCTTGATGGACTTGCTAGTGCCGTATCATTCCAGAGTAAATGAGTTGTATTGCCAAGATGAATGTCTACTAACTTAACTTAATGTTGCACAAGTGGATACTGTTTATGGCGTCTATTAGCTTGTAGTCTGTACGTTGTGTTTAGTGGCGTGTCTAAATATACTCCAAGGAGCAACACTATTATTCCAATCACAGTCCAAGTCCTTCTTAAGGGGTCTTAATATAGTAATAATAAAATTTTTTATTATTTCAATCAAAAATCTTCTTTTACACTCCGCCTTATTGGGCAATAAGTAATTGTGATCAATGTAATCATTTATACCATAGTTACCATTCTTCATTCACTCGCTCATTCGTATAGTATTTACAAACAGCCCAGAGACATCCCAAATCCTCATGGTTGTCACCTCCCTCTCATGCAAAAAAGGAAGCGGGTCTTGACTCCCTCCCATGCGAAAGAGGAAGTGGATTCTTGAGAAGTCTCCCATGGTCCTCCGTCAACCGCGTCACCGGATACGAGCCAGTGTACTCGTTGCCCTTATGTCTTTACACATTCGCGGTACATGGCATGCCCCCATCTCAGCCTTACTTGTTCCATTCAACCGAAGAAATAATATGTCCATAAAGTTTTCCGTTGGAAAACTTGTGGAATATTTGTATGTCCCTTTCCTCGGTTTTGGTTGTTGTCCAGGTTTACAAACCATATCTGAGAACTAGGCGAATCAGAGAATGTAGGACAATCTTGGTACACCGAGTTACAAGGTGGATCAAAAGATGTTGCAGTCCCAAGTGGTACCGCTCATCTATCAATTAATAATATAGGTTGTCCCAGAATTAAACCAAGATTTGATTTCAATAGAAAACACAGTTTTTAGAATTTTTGTTGTTATTTTTTTATTGAATTATAAAGTAAATAGGATAGGGTTATTTATAAAATAACACATCCGGCAAATGGCCTCCACGACTTTGCTGGCACATACGCACTCTTTTGTCGAAATTTTCCATGACCATTTGGCATAAATGTGGTTGAATTTCGTTGATGCAGCGTTGTATTTCCTCTTTTAATGCACGGGTGGATGTGGGCTTGTTGGCATAGACCTTTGACTTCAAATAACCCTATAAAAAGGAATCTTAAATCACACGATCTAGGGGGCCAATTATGATCACCGAAACGAGAGAGTAAACGACCTGGAAATGTCTCACGCACTGCTTCGATATTGACATTTTAACGGCTTGTTTTTGGACGGCCCGTGTGTTTAGTGTCTCCAACTCATCCAATCTCCCTAAATTTTTCAATTAATCTCTTCACAGTTGATGAAGTTAAAACACTATTCCAACCACATTTTGTATGAAACTACGGCCGCCAAACTTTCATTATTTTTTAGATAATCCTCAACAATAAAGACACGTTGTTCTATCGTGTAACGCTCCATTTTTACTAACCCTATACTGTCAGCTGTCAAATTGGGCTATCAAATATATATATATATATATATATATATAATGGCCGCTGTGGTTAAATCCTCAATTGGGTGATGCATCACGCTTGACCTAATTTTTTTTTCCTATTATGTTCTGTTTGTGTCTGTACTTACATACTGATAAGTACTCACATAAAGTAAGGTGTGCCTGAATGTCATCATAGCTAACACCGATAGTACCCCCACTCCCTCTCGATGGGAACGACCTGCCCGGTACACAGATAACATTGTGTCCGGGCCCTTCCTCGTCGATAACATCCTTTGACAATAGTTTCTCTTTTCAATAGAATATTCTTATCACTTCTTCACGGCTTGTCTGTTCCACGTCGTCTGTATCATAGAACAGCCGATATGTCCTTCGTATTCGTAGGTCATATTTAACGTTTTAACAATAATTGTATGCCATCCAGAAATTTGGAAGCAATCACTTTTAATGTTTTAACTGGTCGATCAGATTAGGATAAGTTGTAACTATTTTTTTCATTTTCGGGTCAACTAATTTTGTCTAAAGTAGTTTTTTAAAATAAACGTTAACTAAACGAAAGACGTAGAAAATGAAGGAACAATATTTCATTTTCTTAAAAAAGATTGGTAAAAATTCAAATCAAGCCTGCAACAACACACAATTAGGATTTCGTTAAGATAGCGAAAACATTTTACTGTATCTTTCAATGACGTTCTGTAATCACAGTCCACAAAGGCCTATTAGACTCAAATACTTGTTACTTAATTTAATACTTGTTGTTAGTTAGGAAGTAATTTATTAATATTTTATTTTTAGCACCTTTAAGGGCTCAAATAAAATTATCATGCATAATATCAGCCTTCTGTATGAAACTGGGATTACAAATAATAGGGGATTTACCCTTAGCTAAGGCCTTCGTCTCACATTTAAGTTTGCGAAAACGATTTTGTTAACACTTGGAATGATATTTTGTAATAATAGTATATATTACTATAGTGTAATAAAGGGACAAACGTATTATACGTACGTTAAATCATGACCCCAAGCTATTTAATTTCAGACATATTTCCACTCGCATACTTGCCGTGACTAGTTCCATTCTCAATAATGCTTTTTTAAACGGTATATAAGCCCTGCTGCTAAAACATGAGCTATCTTGGTCCCTTTCAGGCGAGAGAGCTTCTTCAGTCAAGTAATCTTAGTAGAGAAGACTCTCATAAAGAAAAGAAAGAAAAGCTTCATTATGAAGTACAAGCAAAACACTGGTGTATATACAAATATTAAGAGTTACGTTTCTACATACAGGGTGGAATGTCTAGTGACGAGTGGGGTCTAGGGCTGAGACATATATGTATAAGAAAAGGATAAGATTCTGGGAAGTAGGGAAGGAGGTCTAGGAGGGATGCGGTTGCTTACTTAAAAATAACAGAGGTCCATCAGTGACTTCCATGAAGTCACGAAGCAGGTATACAGTTCTGCTCCAAGCCACTTTTACTTGTTCTTAGTCATTCATGACAAGATTCATGTTCATTGTGATCGGTGTATGAATGAATAGACAAAGGTGTTTTTTATTTCATCTGTCATTGCCTCACATAACTCACAATAAACTATAGAAAAAAATTTACTTATTAATTACTAGTAATTGATTAATATTTGACCGTTCAGTATTATATCTTTAGCATATATGGGTTAGTGAAAACTGCGCCTTTACAAAAATTACGTATCATTAGTCAAGGCGTAGATATCTTTAATTTGATACGCTACTCAAAATTATTTGAAAATAATTGTTTTTGTTAGTACGGTTAACGGGTATTTAGTAAGCTAAATTAGTTTTGCTGCGGACAGAAAAGAATAAGTCAAATATTTCCGAACCGGATACTATTGCATCATCGAAAAATATCTTTTATAAACGTAAGAATACCGTAGGAACTTTTCCTTATAATTATGTAACCCTACAATAAGGACTTACTTATTACTTGGTAGATTGTATAATCCCTTATTTCTGACAGCTCTTGGCCGATCACGTTGCCGCTCTTGGGATCGCCTCAAATTAACCTAGATTACTCGATTTCGTTTTGAAAATTGCTTATTTGTGTCAATATCACATTTCCCGAAATATTCCACGAACAAGGAGCCTAGATTTGGGCTTAGTCCAAATCAATATAGATTTGGGCTTAGTCCAAATCAATATCTTACTTTTCCTTAATACCCTAGCGATAGAATCCGCTGCTTGAAATCACCTGGCTTCTACAAATTGAGGCTACTTATCTGTGAGCTAAACCTAGATCCAAGGTTACCTTAACAGATAGCTTTATCTTGGCTTTTTACCTCTGTATTTCATAGGCTTACTTAACATTGCCAAAGCTTTTACCGAAATTTTGTAATCTGTAAATTGCATAAAAATATATATTTTAAAGCAAAATATCGCTGCGAGTCTAACAATATATAGGAACTAGTTCATTCATGTATCAGTAGCCTTGTCATATTGTTTTTATCGATTGTCACGTCGATTATTAACTGAATGTATTTTTTTTCTTAATTAAATTAAACTACTTTTTATTTTTTATTAAAAATATTATAAAATAGTTGAATTTATTAACTATCTCGATCACTGCAAATCATCATTTCAACAGCTGGGAATTTTTTCATGTCAAATATTTTTTTCTTAGTTTCCGTTATATATAATTATTACATATTTAGGTTAAACTCTATGGCCATTATCATATATTAATTAGTCTTACTTTTGTCTATTAATGCTTCTATGTTGTTTCTCCTTCTTACTTCTTTTGATAAGGATGGCTGTCTTGAGTGTTCAATTATTTCATAAAGGATGAGTCGATGTGTTAGATCGACAATTAGATATAATTGGGCTGTCTAATAATAATAACAAATACATGCTAATAGTTTTCAATTGTTTGGGACATTAAGTGGATTTTCCATGCTACACATAAAAATTATCATGTTATTAATCGTAGCGTCCAGACTATCTTGTGTACCCTAGTCATATATTACTCTCATCAAGTCCGCGGTTCTGGGTGAAGGAAAATAAGTACCTAATTGAATAAAAAATTTGATTAAATACAGGTTTATAAAAACAGGAGAAAATAAAGGTTTGTATACCAATAGCATCTTAGAGCAACCTTAGCAACTACGTCGGCAATCTCGGTTCCACCAATCAGGTGATGGGGGTGGGCAACAATTCATTTCATTAGTATCAGTAAAATAATTGTTTTTAAATAATGAATTTTATTATTTCAGTTGTATTTGTTATGTCATCGTGCTCTCAGTAACTTCAACAGGTCCATGATTTAAAACAAAACGGTTTCTGAATTAAAAAAAAAATATAGAATTGAGATTAGATTTTGATTAAACTAGTGTAATGAAAATATATTCATTATATTATTTCGTGTAGCGTAAAAGAGGCTTGTCGGTACGTCACGAGGGTGCCTGGTTACCCCAGCCCTGGTGACAAGTGAGGGTTGTTTGAGTTTATAACCTGGACAATCGTTTCGTGACGGCGTTACTATCTGACTCCATTTTTTGATAGGTATGTGCCCCGACAATGCACTATGTTCAGGAGAAGAGGTATAGGGTCGGTAGGTAGGTAGTTTGTGTGGTCTTGGAATTACCACGAATTCACACTCGGTATCTGAGGGTAGGTGAAATTCGTCCGGATCCCAAAGGCGTGTGTGAACCGGAGAGAGGCAGACTGAATTGTCACGGGAGACACTGCTTGGTCAGTTTGCAGGCCCACGACAATCGTTGTCTACCAGGGAGAGGTCTCTCCCAAGAAGGTGCTAGTTTTAGTGGGACAAAGGCAGAGATTTCCACTAGGAAGGGGTGGGGTCTGACTACGCCGGACTAAAACATAGCGAGGTGAGGAGAGAAAGAGATTTAGAGGTTTTTTATAAGGAAGAAGGCCAAATTCTTGAATACCACCGCAGCTGCAAGTCGGGTAGCTTCGCTAGGAGGAGAATGAAATACAGCCTTTTTTTTTTTTTTTTTTTTTTTTTCCTCTAAACCCCTTGAATTTATACAATGAAAAATATTAATAAGATACTTTGCAAATTTCTCCTCATTCTGCTATGCGCAGATGCATTTGAAGGAGTTCGGGTTACTCAACAATACAGGTTGTGGTTAAAATACAATAGCGTGAAAACAAATCTAGGGGATGGGGCTCACCTTCAGAATGAATTACAGCCCAAGATCTGCCCCTATTTATAGTTAGTGGTGGCTCGTTAGGCCCAATCAGTTCCCTCGTTGTTGTAACCAATAAGAGCTAAGTAAGCGGTCGGTCTTTGTGTAGGCAGCTGAAGGGCTGACCCAGCAGGGCCGTTTCTACCTGCTGTAGGGTAGTGGTTAACACCCGGGTTGCAGCTGTGACCTCTTTATTGTTTACACACTTACAATGACTTATTTTAGTTATTTACATTTGTTTAAATTAATTTACAATATATATACAATAGAGTATAGGGTGATTTATCATATGTAGTTAACGGTCGCTACAAGGCTAAAAATGGTCAATTTTTTCGTTGCATTCTTCTGAATAGCGTCTATCTGACGTCAGAGAATTTGACTATTACGAAATCATTAATCTATTTCAAGCGATTTCCATAGAGTTGGCAATCGTGTCGTTTGAATCAATAGAGCTATGTATAACCGACGGTTGACACAACGAAACCCGAAATAGTTCTCGACAATGGCTCTCAGCTTGGCGGTTGATAAGCTTTTGGGGATATTAACGGTTTGGAAAAGAAAAAGGATTCACATAAATTTACTAATTATTCCTCTAAAAGTAATTAGATAATATAAATAGTATTTTTTTAAATTTGTAATTTTCTCAGATAGCACCGATAAAAATCTGAATATAAATTAGTAATATATGAGCTTTTTATTTCCTGTCAGTCTGGCCATTTTCCAAAAAGTCAAATTAACCATTAATCTAGCTACTGTTTGCATTTATTTTCTTGTCATTTTTAACAAATCGTAACTGATATAATATATTAGGTCTCGCTGCCGAAGTAATGTTAGTTAAAATGTCTTTATAAATTATATATATTGATACTTCCTTATTGTTCTAAAATTACAATCTGCCTTATTAGGCAACAGGTAATTGTGATAAATGTTCTCATTCATACCATATTTACAATTTTGATTCACTCGCTCATTCATACAGTATTTACAAACAGCCCAAATCCACATGGTTGTATCCTCCCTCACATGGGAAAGAGGAAACGGAGTCTTGGAGTCCCCCACGCTCTTCCGTCAGCCGTCTCACTGGATACGAAACAGTGGAGGTTGACGAAGAGCACGAGAGCCACATACGCTCAGGACATGATTGGAGAAACTGTCACTTATTTATAGCAGGTCACGAGGCCACTGCCGTTTCAGTCTCCGAGGAGGATTATAGGGATGAGTGGAGCAGTGCAATGACTGTGCTAGGGGATTAGGGTGGCTGGGTAGGTTACTATGGAATTTCATGAATTTGGAAGGGATGAGTTCGAGAATGTAGGGTATATTAAGATCGTTATAAAGGGTTTTGTTGCTGATGTAATAAGCGACATCTACTATTGTTCTCAGGACTTTTGATTGAAAGGATTGGATACGCCTGATGTTCGACTTTTTTGCTGTCCCCCAAAGCTCTATTCCGTATGTCCAGATGGGCTTAAGTATAACTTTGTAGATTAGTAGTTTATTTTCTATTGAGAGATGAGATGTCCTTTGAAGTAGTCTGTACAGTTGTCCAAAGCGTCTGTTTAGTTCTTGTCTTTTTAGCCTCGTATGTGGGTTCCAGGTCGTTTGTCGGGATGGAAGCCTAAGTATCATATATATATATATACACCAATACCTAACATAGGCGCTAGAGTTATCCAACGATATATTAATGAGTTTGACCTGTTTCCAAAGGCTGTTTCACTCGAGACGTTCCCGTTTCTAAATATGCACTGCTTCGTAAAGAAGTAGGAGTAAATCCTTTGATCGTGAAATTTTCGGTTTGTTTGTTTTCCATTCTCAGTACCAATTTATAAGTCTATATGTTTCATATCGTGTAATAAGAATTTTTTCCTATGATAAATTCGATTTAATAATTACTAGACCACCGAACTAAAACTGAGGTGTTATATTATAAGTGATATAAGTACATTATATATTACTAAATGGTCGTTTTTCTTCATAAGTTTTTTTTAATTAACAAGAGTTTTCATTAGTGTACTGGTGCGTTGCGAGTTAAATTGACCCCGCTAAAATGTTGTAATTTCAGCCAGTTTTCTGTAGGTTGTGGGTGTAATAGTTCTTTTGATGT
Source organism: Acanthosoma haemorrhoidale (assembly GCA_930367205.1). Lineage (NCBI taxonomy): Eukaryota > Metazoa > Arthropoda > Insecta > Hemiptera > Acanthosomatidae > Acanthosoma > Acanthosoma haemorrhoidale. Next base: position 87,744,835 of record OV884015.1, on the reverse strand, counting down.
CTACAACATTGGTCTACTGTTTGTTGGTGTTGTATAAAAAAAAAAACTCGCTCCACTTTTTTAATTTTTTGTATGAAATATTAGGCCTATTCTATGGCGTCCTTGAGCGATTCTGGCGAAAACCAGCTCCATCCCGTTGGATAACGACTTGAAATGTCCATCCTCGTTTCAAACCCAGCTCAGAGTTGTTATTCGCCTTCCTATAAAATTTTTGAAAATGGATTTTTTTAAATGTATATATGATATTGTAGTTCCTCCAATGGTTTTCCATATGGTAGTTCTTCCAATAAAAACATTTCATTTTTTAATCTTATTGAATGTGTAGCTTTTTTTATCTTGTAAATTTTGACCTTTTTAACATATTGCCTTATATAACTGTCCATGGCCTGAGGATGACTGATTTGGGCTGTTGAAATCGCTTACCAATTAAAAAAAACAACATTTGTAGTGAAACGAGCATTGTTGTCATTTAAAACCAAGAATAGAAAAACAATACAATGTACAAAAAGAAAAATAACAAAATATTTGGATTACATGTTTCTCCTCTTTCTGCATTTACATGCATTTGGCGGAGTGCCTAAATATAATAAATTTTTATTGTCGTTCATAGTTCATTGTTCTTTTACAACACTAGGTGATGAGGCTCACCTTCTATTTGTCTCCGATGTACTGCTGAAGGCCCGAGAATGGGATGAATCGGGTCGACATGTGAAAGCAAAATCGGAACTGAAGTCAGCCAAGACTTACCATAGACTTTACGGTTTCTTTTCTGACGTGAAAAGCTCGTGAACATAATTATAATCGACTCTCGCGCTCTTAGTCAGTCTCCGCTGGCTCTTATTCAGTGACGCGGCTGACGAAGGAGCTTGGGGGACTTCCCAAGACTCCGCTTCCTCTCTCGCATGCGAGGGAGGTGACAACCATGTGGACTTGGGGGGTCCTCTGGGCTGTTTGTATATATAGTATGAATGAGCGAGTGAATGAAAATTGTAAATTGGTATGAATGAGATCATTTATCACTATTACTTATAGCCCAATCAGGCAGTAATTTTATCATAATAAAGTTGTTGTTAATCTGTAATAATTACAATCGAAGCTTAATAAAGTCATAACACTAAATTAATATTATTAATCGATCTTTATTGATTACTCTTTTCAATAGTATAGGCGATGTTAGTCGTCACTTCGGAATTATTTATTTAGTTGGCAATGTCACCAGGTCCACAAACCAGGGGGCAAACACCAAAATAAATATCCTCCGCTAAACGTTTCATCTATTTTCTCCACGAATACTTGCCCGAGGCGTCAACGACTGCTTGAACTAACCCACTTAGTCAATTTACCCAACTGGCTTTTATAATAAGCGTTTTTTTCCTTAAGAACTTTCTTCTGATATTCTCGTTACTGCTTATCACACTTTGAGAAACGGGTTAACTTGCAAAAAGAAAAGCCCACTTAATATTAATATTAATACACCTAAACCACGGATGTTTACTATTAATATATTTTGGTAACGAGAATTAAATAATATTTTGTTCTGAGGTTCTTCTGTTTTTTTTTGTGGGAGGCCTTGGAATGGCCTTTATGATTTTCTGTATTAACATATACTTAAATGAAAAATACTTAAATAATACACCCTACCTGTCATATATGTATCATTAATTAATTATTAAAATCATTAATTTATCTCATTTCGTCTTTTCATAATTGAGTTATATGTAATGACGGTTATAATCTGTCGGAGTAAAATATTTTACCAGTCGAAAATGTTGTTCACAAATGGCGGTAAAATTGACTGGACTCATCCCAGTTTTGTTAAACGAGTTGGGCCTATGAGTTTGGGTCTCACAAATCTACTTCCTTTGAACGTTCTTTTCTTATACGTGCCACAAACCTTTGGAACTCTTTTCCCACTTATATTAGTTATTTATCATCTCTCCCAATCTTTAAGTCTAGACTTTACCAATATCTTAGTGCCCTCCAATCTAACAATTCATTATTATTCTGTTTATTTATTTATCCTAACTACTTTCCATGCTCTTTTCCACCTAAAAACCTTGTATAAACTCTTTTGTTTTCTTTATCATCTAATATCTACAAAGTTAAGAGCTCGTAAAGTCTGTGTAATATTAGGTATTTTTTCTTTCTTTTTTTGTCAGCTAGACATTCCTATTTTGTTCCTTCTTCTTATTCTTAAGGGGGAATGAATGTTCAAGAAAAAAGTTTTTTTTCCATTTCCTTAGGTCCCCAGCTATAAATGTGATCAATCAGCGTCTGTAAAAGTATTTTATGTGAAAATTAACACTTCTTTTATTTGATTTTATTGGGCTGGTAATGTCATTGCCATGCGACTGGTTCGTAGATTCTACAGCTTGTAAGTGGAAATCATCAAGAATAATATTGTAAGACGGTTGAGAATGTGTATGCAATCGCGTCTATACCGTGAAAGGTATTAGTCTGTTATTACCGAGTGCCGTAAAAATACCCTGAACCTCAGGGATGCAAAGCAGTGTTTGAATTAGCTCTGGAACCACCATTTTGATGAAGCGGTATTTAGCGTTGCCAGTGATGCAGTTCACGTCAGGTGAAATTCTGATTTACTTTGAGCTATTGGAGACCTCAAAGCACTTAACATCAAGCGCATACAACCATTTCAACCCATACTGACATTAGCATTATTCTTGAATACGTCCGACAATTTGTTTTAAATTCGATACAAAATGATCCACAAATTCTAATCCTACTGCAACGCCCCAACCCCTACATCCCTACAAGCCTCCTCTGAGATTGAAGCGGCAATGGCCTCGAGATCTCGTAATTATTTGGTAAGGTGGTCACTCAAGGGTGGTATTAAGGATAATATTTCAAGCATAATTTGAAACTACTCGCTTTCTTATTTACAACTAAATATATAAAAAGTCCCAACATATACTTAGGAAATGTGCCATAAATTACAAAACGGTGACGTTCGTGGTTTCACCAGCTTTCGTTGGTTTAATTTCGCCAACTGTTATTGGAAAGTGGGTGACAGATGTTCCAAATATTCGGATCGCTCGTTTGTGTCCAATACGGTAAGTCTCTTGGTCAGTGGAACTCAAATGCATACATTAGAGCTAATTGCACGCTACTGTGTGCTCCGGTGAGTCGACCTGACCATGCGAGAAAATAGCTTTTCCTAAATGAGGTCGGTCATCGCATGCCTTAATGTGTGTGCTTTATCTTGAGTTCGTTTTCTTCGTGCTAACCTATTTCTTTCATTTCCTTTTATTGTCTATGTTATGAAGACCTATTTCACTCTCGATTTGACCAATAATGTCTGTCAGTAATCAACGTTACCCGGTTCGAATGATGATATGAGCTTGAATTACTATTCAAAGGAGAGTAAGCAAATGAGTTGTTAATATAAACCCACAATATTTTTTTCTGATTGTAACAGTATTATTCGCCAAAAACTTTGAGACGGATCGGTAGCATATTAAATAAACTGCACTTAAAATATAATTTAATTAAAATTATTTGTTTTAGTTAGTTTATTTTTAAACAATTTCATCATCTAAATTTTTTTAATGTTACAAAAAAAAAAATCATAATATGTAATAATAACTTTATTTAACGTTTCGACGTCCTTACTGTCATATTCAGGACTTTTAAATTTTAATCCATCGTATATCTTACTTCAGCAGGAGTCACAATATATTTTTCTATTTAGTTGTGTCTTCAATGTTCTCACCCATCACCCATTCAATGTAGATCACCCATTTTTTCTGGAGTATTTTTAACGAAATGTTGACGAGCTCATTCGTCATTCTCTCATTCATGAGGATTAAAGTTAACGCACACAAAATTCGCTGTAATCTTCTACAAATACGAACCGTTCTTCGATTACCTTCAATCGTCAAGGAAATGAATGACGATTCATGATATTGTGAATAGGTTTAAAACACTCGGGATGAGTGTTTTAAGAAAATTGAATTTACCCGTCGTGCGGTTGGGCTGCGTGATCTCGTGACAGTGTTTGCTCAATGCAAGCTGTCACATCATCACTTACACAAACAGCGAAGCTTTCTTCTCAACAAATATTAATTTTGGCAACAGCTCTCATACTGTGTATTGGGTAAGTGAATTTGTAAATAAGTGCTCAGAGGTCAGGGAAATCCCGTTGAGAAAATATTATTTAAATGAGAAATTTGTTACTAGAGCCCTAACAAATATCCTAAGCTGCAGACTAGAGTGTGTAGTAATCTATTTTATTCCACGAGTTTCATGGAGTAAAATAACATCAAAAACATTTTTAACTCGAATCTACTACGTTTCAAAACTGACCACTCATGTAATTATTCGCGCGTTTCATAACGGACTTCGACAAAATGTTATCTTACACCTCCAGGAAACAACCCCCGTTGATTTCATTCAAATCGATGTTTTTTTAATACTTTCATTAGTAATTCGTTCTACCTTTATTAATAGTTACTGAATTACAAATATATTCACACGTACGTTCCTATCAAATAACTCAGTAAATTTATGAAATGTGTCCTATATAACTTGTATAAGTTTATCAAAGTAACCAATTGGTATTGTGACATTCATAATGCGTATTTTCGACAAGGAAGTGGTTGTATTTGTCAAACCATCTTGATCTCGGGAAAACACTATAAAAACCGTATATTATTTTGAATATTGACCAAAAAATGTCCCTTAATTTTTTTATTTTTTTTCCTTAAGCCCTTTATTTTATTATACATTATGTGAACTAAATGAACTAGATCAGTGAACAAATATTTACAATTTTCTCCTCGTGCTGCATACGCAGATGCATTCCAAGGAGGGTAGAATTACAATTACAATATCGTTTTGAAGTTAAAAGGTCAAATAACATATATACTATACTAGATGTTGGGGCTCACTTTCGGTTTACATTGTGGGAATCCCTTAAAATCTATTTGAAGAACTTTTTATAGAAATCTCTTAATCTTTGAACTTCTGTTTGCGTCAATAGATCTCGGCCATAAGATTTTTTTTTTTTTTTTTTATCCGTGTAAAATACTGATATAAATACTAACAAATAAAATGTCAAATCTCCATTATAATGAAATGTTTTAGAGTGTTTAATAAACAGCTCGGGGGAGGGGGGGGGGTTAGATTGAATACGAAGGGTGGAATGCCGGAGTGAAGCTACACTAGCGCTGCCTGTGTGATCGCTAGCGAACCGTAGGAGCTGGAGGACTCATATATGCACTGAAATGGATAGAAAAATGCTTTGGGTGCTTTAAAACTATTTATATTCGATTATATATATTTAGTAAGACATATTTAACATATGTTGTATATCACAGCATCTGATGACTCGCTAGGCGGCCATTTAATATCTCTGAATCAAGTTCCATCTCGCAAGTACGGTTGGGTTTGATTTGACAACTATCGGATTTTCAAATATTTACTCATACTTACCTGGCGTGGGGGTCTACCGTGATCACTAAGGCGGTTCCCCCAGGGTGAGGCTCTTCCATTGCACTTCGGTCGGGCTGACCCCTGCGAATACCCCAAATGCGGGTATCTCGGGCGCGTAATTTTTGGTAGTCGGGACTGCGTTCGCGCTCTCCCGTTATAATTCACCTCAATCATTTAGACATTTCGTTTCGGGACTTCTGTCACCACACCACTGATTTCTACCGGATGGACTGACTGCTGGGTAAATTACTTTACCTCTTAAAAGTCATCAACTTTTGACAAAGTGGTGATGAAAATTAGTTCTTTAAATTTTAAACGACTTTCATTTTTTACTTGATACTGTCAAGGTAGAGGAAATAATCAGCTTAAGTTAAAAGTAGGTAGTTGATCATTTAGGACCAACTAAAAAGCGTCGTCACTTTTTTTTACGCTTTCGTATAGAATAACCTTTATGCGCAGAACTTCGGTAACGCCATGAGTTAGTTAGTTATTTCTATTGCATATGCTTATCCCAATTGCTCTTATTCTCACTAAATTTGATCAATTTTAGTGTATCAAAATCACGGTAATCGTAGCTTCTTAAAACCATACACTATATGCCTAGAGAGACTCTAGGCCCAGCCACCAGTGGACTCTCACCACTGTACCGCAACAATCAACCTCTACCGAGGCTTCCTACACTCCTTAATTCCCTCACACCACCTTCAAGCAGGATTACTCCTAGGAGGATAACTAGAGAGCTTAGGGGAAAAAAAACAAAACATCTTAAACCGCATTGAATGTTAGATAGTAAACCGAAGGTGAGCCCCATCACCTAGTCTTGTATATATGTATTTTGACTTTTAACTTCGAAAAGATATTTTGTTGTAATTCTACCCTCCTTCGAATGCATCTTCGCATGCAGTTAGAGGAGAAACCTGTAAAACTTTTACATTGAATTCTGTTCATCTGTTTGAAAATATATTAATTATTATAAAGGAGTTATGGGGGGGGGGGGAAATCTTAAACCGCTCATTGTAATCTGAAGGTGAGCCCATCACCTCTAGTCCTGTACCCGTGCATTGTAATTTTAACTTCAAATAGAATATTGTTATTGTAATTCTACCCTCCTTCGAATGCATCTGCGTATGCAGTAAGAGGAGAAATTTGTAAATCGAAAACCTGTGTAAATTGTATAAATTTTGATAAATAAAGGGGTTTTGAAATAAAAAAAATTCTTACACCAAAAAATTATCATATCTCTTGGCAACTGGACGAGGCATTATAGACAAAATGAATTTAATAATAAAATGATTTCTATTGCGTATCTTTATCCCAATTGCTCTTATTCCCACTAAATTTTATCAATTTTAGTATATAAAAATCGCGGTAGTTCTCAGACACCCCTCTCACCCCAAATAAATTTCTTTATTTTTCCCTTATCCATAAACTTAAAAATTTCAGAGCTAAAGGGGGGGGGGAACTTCTCAGACAAAAACCTACGAGTTGCGAAACTGTCTCGACGGAACTTGTAACAAAATTTTCTCATCTTCTGAGAACGTACAATTCAAACTGAAATGAAACTTTAAGGCGACTCCCAAAGGGAGAAACAGCTAAAATAGTGGCCAAGAGTAAGGAGTGACACCTGTTTCAGGCTATTGATGTTTTTTTTTTTGCAATTGTAAATATTTTCTTGAGGCTAAAAATTGAAAAACGGTTAAATCAGTCTAGGTTTTTTCGAATTAGATTATCGATACTTTGCTCGTAATACTTGTACCGAATCATCCTTGCTTACCGGTTTGTTGACAGGATAACATCAGCTTGACCCTAAGAGCTTCGATGTGTTCTTAACGACGAGAATCAGAACTTCAATTCTTGAACAACTTCAACGCTTTTACTTGAATTTAAGGTAGAGTGGAAATAACCTGCTGTTATTTTTTTTAAACTACCGCTGTTGAATATTCGATTTCAAATCGATATGATAAATGTTTCACACATAGAGGTAGTAATTAAGATGGCTTCACCTGTTTGCAACTAAAGCCTTTGAGCTCGTCAAATAAAGACTACCATTATGTCCCAATTGCCTTTTAATGAAATAATCGAACTAATTTGGTGTTAGAATGATTGACAGGTTGTTTATGCAAAGCACCCGAACTAGAACACCAGGATAAAAGAGCTTGCATGTAAATATTTTCACTCGGGACGAGGTGATGAATGCCTTTCGACTTTAGCTAAAGCTTTTAACTCGAGCGGGTTCGTCAATTTCGTAAATCCTACAAGAAGGATCCAATCTAGGATAGATATTTTTTTAATGTAAGCTGTCTCGTAGTTAATTTATCAACTAGTAACTATAAGTAGTGATATAACTTTTTTATTATTGGTGAAAGCTTAAATATACGATTTATGCAATGTTAATTTTTATACTGTTGCTACTATATTCTACAATTTTTTTTCTTATTGCAAAAACAAGTCGAGAATATAATCTATTTACCGCCAAACTCATTGACCGCCGCATAAATAGTTAATTACATATTTAAAGGGTTTGGAGGAGCGCACGTCTCCATATAAGGTGTCATATCACATTGATACAAGCGATGTGACGAGATTGAAAAAGCGGGAACTGATTTTTTTTTGTGTTACATTGTAACATAAGATTATTTTTTATATATAAATATTGGAAATAAATAGATTTGATTCTATAACATTTGCCCAAAATCGACATTATGAATCAAGAAGTCGAAACCTATAATTTAATACCAACATTTATATTTTAAAATCTTGAAGTCACTTCCTAAATATCTTAAGATATGACGACAGTTGACGATTCACCTATTCAGGCAATCTCACGACAAAGATTTGAACAATTTACATACAAGACTATTGAAATAATAAAATTGGCGACAAGCCAAACATTAAAACAGCACACCTGTGAACAATAGTATATTTAAATTTATATTCATTCATTGTTGTACATCGAATTGATAACCTTTCTGCAAAAATAAATTAAAAACCTTCGATGAATGCCAAAATTATTTTAAACATTTGGAAGTGAAAACGTTTTTTGTAGACAGAAAAAACAAGCATAACTGTGTTAATACCCACGTCAATGTGGTAGGAAAATAATCTTATTTCTGGTCTTAATTACCAAGTAATAGATTAATTGATACTTAATTCCGTGTGAGAGGATCTTCGTCTTCTTGCAAGCTCGAAGTATGTCCTACTTGCAATTATTATTACAGATTTGTGAGAAACCGAGAATCTAGCGATTTATTTTCGTGGTGTTATGATTTAATTATTACTCCCGACAATTTAGTTTTAATACCTAAAGAGCACTTTTGGTAGCTTAAATTTATATTTTCAAAACAATAGCTCCGTGCTCATTGTATGCTACACAAGAAGCTTGAGGGGCCAACCCACTACTACATGTTTAGTCCCAAAAAAATCAGGTGCCAAAAGTGTTATACATTCCCTGAAACTAGCTTGAGTTTATGATGAGTTTTATTTACATTTAAATTGATCGTTTGAATGAAATCTGAGTATCATGATACCCTCATGAATCTATACAGACTTATAACCATTTGTGGCCCTTCAAACAAACCTCTTTACTACCGAGCGCGATGTATTATATCATTATTTTTATACATTGAACAGTTAATTACAAACCCTTATAATAAATGGGAGAGTTGAACCCGGTTTAATTCGTAACGTAGTCAAACACCTATTGAGGTTAAGCACCGTTGCCGCGAGTAAAGACCCCTGAAAACTGGACTATCGAGCAGCCTTGTGTTAAGTCGATAGTGAAAACACGCGACGTACTTTTATCACTTATTTATCGCCAATAAAAACTGACTTTAGGCGTGGGAGCTCCTGCTTCTGTTTTTTACCCGAGTGCGTAAAAGTCACTGTACTACGAATAAGGGACCATAAAAAACTATTATTCGACATTTTATTAAATTATTCCATAACACAGACACAATGTGATACCTCTAAATAGCTATAACTAGTACTCCAATATCTAGGGTCAACAACGCAAAGATTCTCACTTAAAGTCAATGTGAGAGCAAGACTGACACCTCCGATAACCCTTAAAATAGCTCTTTACAATAAGTATGAGTGCTTGTTAGATATATTATCTCCATTTTGCTGAGTTTTATGTGATTAGCTAGTTTTCGCCACTTTAAGGGCTAGGAAAACAATTTAACGATTGTGATTTAAATTTAAACTCGTGTTTTTCTAGCTCTGCCAAGCAGACGAGACTTAGTATGCCTAAAAATAAGTAAAAGCTTTGGCTTGATATTTAAACAATGGCACAGTGAATCGCCTAGTACAAACTAGGTGGACAAAAGTCAATTCAAAGAATCGAATAATTGATGGCCCCATAACAATAACAAATCCCCCCCCCTAGGTCAACATTCAAGTCAATAATTATAAGTTTCTACTTTTTTTATTGGTAGATTCCGAATATGAAGTGAAAAAAACAGATTATTTCACTATTAAATAAAATCGGTTTTCCATTGTACGCACTACTATTTATTGAACTTCAAATTCTAATATACACCCTGTAAAACTAATACCGCGCAATTTTAGTATCAATCGCACAATTTTCAAACGAGGTACGATTCGTGTCTACCTAGCCTAGATTCGCCCACTGTGAGTAGGGATAAAATGAAACATTTCTGACCTAGCAACCCCCCCCCCCAAAAAAAAATATATAACGCTAGTTTTTCAGCTAGAGCTGCTAATATCAAAATTTGAAACAGCTTTTATTTTTTAAATCCAAAATTTAAATTAGTCCTACAAACATTAATTTAGATACGCATACACCTAATAACAAGTACCTCAAAGGTATAAATACAAGAAACACGAAAATAAACAATACACAGTTGTGCCCAAGTAGTCATTGTAAAATAAGTAAGAATTTATTCTAAGCAAACCCATAGTTTTCTTATCTGTATCACCCACTTCAAACCACGCTTTATACTCATTTCGTGCCTAAAATTTGAAGTGCTATTTTTACGTAAATATGAACGATGCCATAAAAATACAATAATATAATGAAAATATCCCAATTCTAACATCTTACGAACTTTCTGGCACTCTGCCTTGTCACCTCACCAGGAGGGTGTCAAGTCAAGTCTTCCTCTTGGACCCCAGAATAATACAAATACAACTGAAAACACAACTTTTTGGCAAAGACAGGGATATTGTTTTCAATAGGAGAAACCATTATGTTTTCACCGAGATCTCATACGTGTCTGTGCCTGTTATAGTCAGTGTGTCTCTTGTTCTTGGTCACAGTCACATGAAAAATATTGCTTTCTTTATGATTTGTAGGTTATCAGATTAAAAGCCTGTTTTTTTACATTATAATTACAGAAAGTCATTAAATGTTGATTAAATCATCGTTTTTTTTTTATAGCACGATATTTATCAAAGTATGCAGTATTTCCGCTCCTGAAATATATGCGGAAAAATAAAGCGATAACAATTAACATTTACAATTCTTCGTTCACTCGCTCATTCATACAGCGTTTATTACGAGCAGCCCAGAGACCTCCTAAATCCGCATGATTGTCACGTCCCTCGCATCCGAAAGAGGAAGTGAAGTCTTGGGAAGTCCCCCACTCTCCTCCATCAGCCGTTTAATTAAAGAATAAACATGTTCCTATTAGCTTCAATGGTGTCTCAAATTCAAGATCTTGATGCCTCGAATAATAATTTTCATGCGACGGGACATAAGTATATGTTTTTGCTTGTACTTAATAGTTTAAAGTGAAAAATCTAAGTTTTTATTAATATATTTTCATCTTCACTTAAGGATTACCTCTAGAAACGTTAATGTGTTATGTTTACGGTTGTTAAATGTTTTCCAGATGATATTTTGGGACTCTCAAGACGTGATAGTTGTATTTCCTTGAGAGAACGACCCCTCGAGCTGTGTGCAAATAGGTCGGTCTAGAGCAGATGGGAGAAACGGTAGCTTGGGTACGGTTAGACATTCCTAGTCCACGCTCCAGTGAAAACGTGATAGTCATCGAGATGTCCCTTTGCATTTCAATCCGTACTTCCAGTCTAATACTTCGTAAAATAAGCATTTTTTGTCGAAATTCTCAGGATATTTATCATATAAATTGGTAAAATGGTGTGCCTAACATCTCTCATTATCACTAGTTAATGTAAGATTTAGTCGCCTCACCATGTCTTGTTTTCAAAATTTGTTCAATTTTGACTTATTGAAATTTTGTTATGATCATATAATAATAACTGAACGAAATGCAGGTTTTAAAAAGTTAATAAACGATATCTAGAGCTTCTCGAATCCTTATTAAATTACACGGTAATTTTGATGAAAAAATACTGAGCGTCTGTGGCTCTCGCGCTCTTGCTTAGCCTCCACTGGCTCGTGCCCGGTGATGAAGGAGCGTGGGGGAAAGTTGGGAAGTTCCCATGACTTCGCTTCCTCTTTCGCATGCAATGCACGATGTGGATTTGGGAGGCTATTTGTAAATATTGTGTGAAATGAAGAACTGTAAATAAGGTATGAATGAGAACATTGATCACAGATACGTATTGCCCTATAAAAGTCAGATTGTATTTTTAGATACAAAAAAAATTAAACCTATGGAAAGCAGCTCTAACGACGTAAATTACTACAGCTGTATAAATTGAATCACTATTGTTTTATTTAAACATTTTTTTGATTGTCTTTGAAATTTAATTTTGCGCTACCTTCTATTTGTTTATATGGGGGGGGAGCTTATAAGTATTTATACCTAAATAATATATACAGAGAGGTCCAAAAAAATGTATCCACTAGTTAACAGTCCATAACTTGCAAACTAATTGACGGAGTTGTCTCATTTTTGGTGAAAGTGTAGCTTAAAGTCCAACTTAAAGATATCACTGTAGTTGTTCGAAATGGTCACCATTAACATGCACACACTAACGATGCGGCCGAACTGCAGCACGAACTACTGACTGCAACGTGTTCAATTGGATATTTGCACATGAATGTACGATGGATTCTTGAAGTTCATCCAATGTGCGTGGCTTTTGTCGATAAACGACGTCCTTTAGTTTTCCCCACAGGTGAAAGTCCAGAGGAGTTAAGTCTGGGGAACGTGGTGGATACTCTACAGCGTATGTGGGCAACAGCCGGCCCGCGGGCCGGATCCGGCCCGCTGTAAGATTTGATCCGGCCCGCGAGACATTTTGAAAAACCCAATTTAAAAAAAAAAAATACACTACTTACTCATACTCATGGAATCAAGTGAGCGAGCAAGCCGAGTGGCGGTGATCATCAAAGAGTGAGGCGGCAAACATCAAAGTTCAAAGCCATTGATGTTTGCCGCCACACTGGCGGCGCAACAAAGGATTATTGCTTCGCAATTGTATTGTTCTACACTAGACGATTCTAGATCATTCCTTCATTTTGCCTATATAAGCGGGTGGATGGCCGGAACTTAGTTCAGTCCTATTCGAGCTACCGTGGTGATAAGTTTGCTTTGTGACTTTGTGTGCATCTTGAGTGCTTACTAATTATACCTATTTTCTTATTAAGTTTATCGAACGATAAGTAAATGAAAATGATGTCTGGTGGAAGGAAACGAAAAGTAGATGCAGAGGGTCGCCAGTTTCAAGAAAAATGGACTGAAGAATTCTTCTTTATCTTGCACAATGGTAAGCCTATTTGTTTGATGTGTAATGAATCCATTTCGGTGATGAAAGAATTCAATATAAAGAGGCATTACTCAACTAAGCATCCTACGCTGCTCTCACTGACAGGACAAATAAGAAAAGACAAAATCCAGAAACTTACCGCAAATTTGGAAAAACAGCAGCAAATATTTCATAGACAAAGAACACAACTTGATAATGTTGTGAAAGCTAGTTTTATAGTTAGTTCAAAATTGGCAAAGTCATTGAAACCATTTGCCGAAGGAGAATTTATCAAGGAGTGTATGTCAGAAGTTTGCAGTGTTTTGTGTCCTGAAAAGAAAAATGAATTTGAAAAAATTAGTTTGTCAAGACGAACCGTTGTACGACGTATAGAAATGATGGCTAATGATATAAAAACAACATTGACTGGCCGTATGACTGGTATTGAATCATTTTCCATAGCATTAGACGAGAGCACCGATTTGTCTGACATAGCTCAACTGGCTATATTTATTCGAGGTGTTGATAAAGAATTCACTATTACTGAGGAATTGCTTGCTTTACAGCCGCTAAAAGGAACCACTACAGGAGAGGACATTTTTAATGAAGTTCAAAAGGTATTCACAAGTTTTGGCTTGCCATGGTCGAAATTAGTTGGAGTATGCACAGATGGTGCACCTTATATGGTCGGCTTACGTAAAGGTTTCATCGGAATTTTGAATGAAAAAGCAACTGAATTAAATGTGCAAAAAGATGGTTTGATAGTCCTTCATTGCATTATCCACCAACAGAACTTGTGTTCTAAGTCCATTCGACTCCAGAATGTTATGAATGTGGTAGTAAAAACCATCAATTTTATTCGATCCCGAGGGCTTAACCATCGTCAGTTCAAGGCGTTTTTGGATGAAATATCAGCCGAGTATGACGACGTAACATATTATTGTGAAGTCAGATGGCTAAGCAAAGGGAAAATGCTGAAACGGTTTTACGAGCTTAGAAATGAGATAGCAGAATTTATGCAAATAAAAGATAAACCACTATCTGAATTGAGTGACGCAAAATGGATATGTGACTTAGCATTTCTTGTCGACCTTACAGGCCATTTGAATGATTTAAATTTGAAACTTCAAAAACAAGGACAGTTAGTAAATGATTTGTACAGCCATTTGAAAGCGTTTCAGAACAAAATCCGCTTGTGGGAGGCACATATGCTGTCTGGTAACAGTTACCATTTCACCACGCTCTCTGCGTATGAAAATATTGCTTACGCTCAATATGCTGAAGAACTCAAGTTACTGTCGGAGCAATTTTCGATCAGATTTAGCGATTTCAAACACATGGAAGACTGTTTCAATTTATTTGCTACTCCAACAAAAAGTAATGTACAAAATGCTCCAATACACTTGCAAATGGAGTTGATCGAGATTCAAGAAAACTCACTCCTAAAATCTAAATTTGAAGACGTGGAGTTGTGCGATTTCTACAAAAAATACCTCGAAGAAGACCATTTTCCGCAGCTTAGAAAATTTGCAAGAAGATTGATTTGTGCGTTTGGCAGTACTTATAAATGCGAACAGTTCTTTTCATTGATGAAAGTTAATAAATCAAAACATCGTACAAGGCTGACTGACGATAATTTGGAAAATTCTTTACGTCTTTGTACCAGTGGAATTAATCCAAACATCGATGAATTAGTTTCCCAAATTCAAGCTCAAGTGTCTCATTGATTTCGGTGTCGCTATTTAACTTTCGTAGTTTGTAACAATTCTAAATTTAACGATTTAATTTAATGCTGTAGGTACCTATTTTTTCATTTCATTTTGTTATTTTAATAAATTGTGTTGTAATAACATTGTCGTATTATTTCATGGCTGACTGATATCTATCGCTAAAAATTATGAACACTACTTTAAAATGCACTACTTTTAAACGCGGCCCGCGAACGTATTTGCACACTAAAGTTTGGCCCATAACATGTCAAAGGTTGCCCATACCTGCTCTACAGGCTTCTGTGGTGAGCGAGTGAATTGTTGTAACACAAGCTGGGAGTTAAATGGACTTGTTACTGTTACAGGTCGTCCAGATCGTTGTTTGTTTACATCTTTAACACAGCCTTAGGCTTCAAATTTGTCTCGAATGCGACGAATCGTTAAACGTGTCGGTGGCTCTGTTTGATACACATTTCGCCATTGCCGTTGAACCTCATTAATGTTTTCGTACTTAAAATACCACTTTAAAACAGACTTCCTTTCATCAAATGTAAGCTTTACGCCAGCCATGTTTACTCGAGTAACAAGGTACAATTAACAATAAAACACAAACTATCTAGCGACTGTCATCTGACAAAACAACGCAATACAACGCTTGTATGGCGATTGCCGGAACTACAAACTATTACACTACCAAAAATGAGACAACTCCGTCAATTAGTTTGCAAGTTATGGACTTTTAAACAGTGGATACATTTTTTTGGACCCCTCTGTATTTTGATTTTTTTTTTTTAGAAAATACATTTAAAATTTTAGATGAATCGATGATTGTTCATGGAACGAACGTACAAATCAGACAGTTTGCTTTTTTCCTTTAGACTTGGTAATAATTCATTCAAACGTTTATTTTTGGGGGTTCTAATGTAGACGTAGTGTTGGCGAAGGCTGGATGCTATGTGCCTATAGTAAAGTGCGTTTGCAGAATTTTTTTCGGGGGAGATTTAAGAAGAAGCAAAAGGTATCATTGTCAATTTATTTCCAATAAAAAATATAATATTGTGCCTTGAGACCGAATTACTCAATATAATACTCCCTCTCTTTACAGAAAATGGTTGTAACTCGTTGCTAATCCACCGATTCTGATTTAAAATGGAGTATGGCGTTAAAGAATCGGTTAAATATTGAACCAGAAACGTATCTCCTTCAATCGTATTTACCTAAATCAGCGTCCCACGTGGACAATCTCTCTTCTGCCTCCCGTGGGAAAATATTCGACAATGTCTCGTCTAAATGAAGATTATCCCTCGTCCGTGACCTAATTCGTGGCTTTTTTTCCCTCGCCACATCTCATACTTCCTCAACTTTTCTTATTAGCTCATGTTCTATTCTATGATCCGTCTATATATTGTTAGTTTTCTTAGTCGCTTATATTAATTATCGCTTTCCTTTTCTGATAAACATGCCTGTATTTATATTAAGTATCAGCACACAAAGTTCTTTCTTAACATTAAGCCTGGTATCGTTTTATTTTTAATAACTGTATCCTGAATATATCGATTTTACATGTCCATCCAATTGTCATCATAGAATCGTGCAAGAGAAAACACGCAGGATCTTTTAGCATTATTGTTTTTTTTTTTCTTGGGGAAATAAAAAATCCTACGTATTTAACAAAATTCAACCAGTCCTTGTGTAGTTCGAGATTCAGTGCCAAAAATATTTATAGGAAAAAGGAAAGGTTTGTTGTTACCAATATCGTACGGAGCTGCTGTTTCCAACTTTTCGGGCAACTAATCAGTATCCCTGATAAATTCATTTTGTTTATGTACCAGTCTCTGTCAAATCAACCTTAAAAAAAAAACATGTTTGTGCCTTAACTATCTCTGATTCTATGAAACTAATATGTGTTCGTATTAGTGGATTATACGTTATCATATTAGACATTTTTAGGTTGAATCGTAATGCAAACATAGCCCGTTAATGAGTACTGGTGCAGTATATAAGTTGGACTAATCTGCAAATATAAGTTGACTAGTTTCTTGTATTGCCACTTATGAATGTTATTGTAAAAAAAATAAGAGCAGCTACTCGCATTATCGTTACGCGGCTGTAGGTTCCCTAAATGATCTCATACGACTGCATATATAGCTTCGTATATTACGAAATAAACCCGTCTCTCTGCAACTTTATTGATTTATACCGGAACGTTTTCGATCGTATCCTCTAGGGTTCGAGCTGAAGGTAACTACAGCATTGGCATTGCAGTGAGCTGGTAAGACTTCGCTTAGTAGCCAACCCGGCCAGAACAATGGTTACCTTCGGGTCAAGCCCTACGTGATGATGGAATAAAAAGTACGGGTATAAATATATAAAGCTATGGAGAGACATAAGGCGTTTTATTTCAAAATATTGTAACGGGTAGTCCAGGCATGGTTTATTTTAGACTACGTAGGTTTGGCCCACTGATTTGGCCATGAACGTGACCTCGTTGGATTTCTCTCGTGTGGTTGCGACTGAAACGCGCGGTTGCGCGTGACGACCTTGATTCTTGGCGATCCTCCTGTCCTGAAAGACGAATGTTCATATTCTAGGTACGTGTGATGGTAGCTAGAGCAGGGAGAGGGTGAGCAGGCATGCCTACGGCTAGGGCTACGGCGAAGCGGAGGTACTATGAGCGGAACGATGCGGGATGAGCACGTGGAGATCGAGATGTTGGGCAGGCAGAGGACGGCGGGGGAAGATGACGCACCAGAAGAAGTCTCCAAGAAGAAGAAGAGTCGAGGAGACGGACTGATGGAACTTGTGAGGAAGTTGTGGCAGCCTCGCAGCAACAAGTACAGCAGGAGGAAAGCGGAGAGGCGGAGAGCCAAGTTCTCATCAGCTTCCACTGACCACGAATTTGGAGGTTAGTTCTTCATTTTTACAGTGCATGTCATTTGTATTCGATTATTCCATACATCTAGGTTATTAAAGTAAATACCTTTGAATGTGCCTATTCTACATTCTTCGTGGAGTCGAGATCCATCCAACATGCCTGTGGATGTATGTTGATGTTTCATTTCAGCTTGTACCCACTACTTGTAAACATTGCCGAGAAGTAAAATCTCCCCTTTGTGGAGAATTGTGTACGTAGTGGAATGAATCAGTATCGATTCTGTATTTCCACTTATTATTATAGATTTACATTAGATTATGATTTCTTTTGATTTACTTACTTAAAGCTCCATGACTACTGCGAGGTTTGGCGCTCTTAGATGGTGTGCCCATCGCATTATCTTGGATTTCATTTCAAATCAATGCACACCTTTAATAGTCTTTTTATGTCCTGAAAAAAATATTTCCGAAAATAGACCTGTGAAATTCCACCCTGACAGCAAGGAATCGATAGAGTCGGTAGAATTAATTTTACTATACTGTTCATTACTTGTATCTAGTTGAACATATGTAGGTAAACGAGCATAACATAATTCATTTCAGGTAATGGGGACATCCATGCAGGTTATCTGCTTAATCCAACGATCCCGGATTTGCTTGAGTCTCCTTCCGGCTCCGATAGCACAATCCCGTATTGATTGGTGCCATAAGGAAATGGCCTTTGTTCTTTGCTTTGACTATTATAACGAATATGATGGATATTGAGGTTATTAGCCTGTAACCCTAAGCTAATAGTTACGTACGGCCCCAAAGTATCGTTATTACTTTTATATGAGCGGACGGACCTCTTCGTTAGAGGAGGCTATTAGGCCCACAAAGTCTCCATTCTATAACGGTATGGGACACGGAAAAATTCCATTTAACTTCCCTAGTTATGTATTGGTAGACTTTCAACTTAACTATCACAAATCTTTAATTTTTCTCTTTACTTCAAGACAAAACAAAAAGAGAAAAAAACTGCATTTCTGTCTAGGTTTTCTTTTCGGTGTGATACAATTTTCGTTAAGATATGCTTTTCAAAATCAGAACTTTATTGTGAAATAATTACAATCTGCCTTTTATAAGGCAATAATAATACAGATAAATGATCTCATTCATACCATATTTACAGTCATCATTCACTCGCTCATTCATACTAGGACATGATTGGAGAAATTGGCCATTGCCAGGACTCCCACTGTCACGCGATTATAGCAGGTCACGAGGCCACTGCCGTTTCAGTCTCCGAGGAGGATTATAGGGATGAGTGGCGCAGTGCAAAGACTGTGCTACAGGATTAGGGTGGTTGGAAAGGCTACTGTGGAATTTCATAAATTTGGAAGGGATGAGTTCTAGAATGTAGGGTATATTAAGGTCGTTATGAAGGGTTTTGTTGCTGACATAATAAGGGGCATTTACTATTGTTCTCAGGACTTTGGATTGAAAGGATTGGATACGCTTGATGTTCGACTTTTTTGCTGTCCCCCATAGCTCTATTCCGTATGTCCAGATTGGTTTAAGTATAACTTTGTAGATTAGTAGTTTATTTTCTATTAAGAGATGGGACGTCCTTTGAAGTAGTCTGTACAGTTGCCCAAAGCGTCTGTTTAGTTCTTGTGTTTTTAGTCTCGTATGTGGGTTCCAGGTCAGTCGTTTGTCGAGATGGAAGCCTAAGTACCGTACTGTCTCGGATACAGGGAGAGGAATAGAATTAAAATAAACTAGTGGACAAGACTTGCGACAAAGGGTGAAGGTAATGTGGGAACCTTTTTCTTCATTAACTTTGATCCGCCATTGGTTGCACCAATACTCGATCTCGTCAAGGTGTTTTTGAAGGTTATGGGATGCTAGGTCGGGGTGTGGGTTAGATGATAAGACTGCAGTGTCATCTGCAAATGTGGCCAAGAAGGTATTGGGAGTAGAGGGGACATCAGCGGTGTATAGGTTATAGAGGGTGGGGCCCAGGACACTGCCCTGTGGAACTCCTGCATTTATGGGATAGTAGTTAGAATATTCTAAACCACAGCGTACTTGGAAGAAGCGGTTTGAAAGGTAGGACTGTAGGATTAGGAAAAGGGTCTGCGGTAAATATCTTTTAGCTTGTAAAGTAAACCTGCGTGCCAAACCCTGTCAAAAGCTTGAGCTATATCAAGAAAGGCAGCTGTGCAATACTGTTTGGTTTCAAGGGCTGAGGAGATGTGATCAACTACGCGAAGGCCTTGTTGAGCGGTGGAATGTCGTTGGCGGAAACCAAACTGGTGTGTGGGAAAAAGGTTTTTGGATTCAACAATTGGAAGTAGACGTTTTAGTAGGAGTTTCTCAAATATTTTTGAGAGGATAGGGAGTAGGCTTATTGGACGGTAAGATGAGGCGTCATTGGGTGGTTTACCGGGTTTGGCGAATAGGACAATAATGGAATGTTTCCAGAGGAGAGGAAAGTGCGTCGTTCGGATAATGCAATTATATATATATAGGTTAGGAAGATTATGGCTTTAGGAGGAAGTTGTTTGAAAATTTGAGGAGTAAGGAGATCATATCCAGGGGATTTTCGGTAAGGTAAGTTTTTCAGAAGGTATTTGACCTCAGAGGGATTAACGGCTTTTGGTGGAAGAGAGAGAGGAATAGGTGAAGTGAGGAAATCTTCCACAGTTGTGCTGTGAGTATGGCTTTGATGAGAAAGGTGAGGTGTGAAAGTATGGGTAAGATGCAGAGCAAATTCCTCCGACCTATCCCCATCCGAAGCCGCCCAGGACCCATCATCACGACGGAGCGGGTGTGAAACAGGTTGATACTTTAGGATTTTTTTTGGTTACATTCCACAAGGAGTTATCCCTGGTAGACAGAGAGGAGAGGTAATCAATTATTATATATAGTCACTGGCCTGTTTCTTCAATCATATTCTGAGCGTCTGTGGATATCACGCTCTTGGTCAGCCTCCGCTGGTTCGTATCCGGTTACGCGGCAGATGGAGGAGCGTGGGGACTTTTTAAGACGTGCGAGGGAGGTGATAACAATGTGGATTTGGGAGGTATCTGGGCTGTCATTCAGGAATCATTAAAAATTCAAGAAAAATCATATACTACAAACAATAAAATAAATAACCTTTGTTTAACTGCTTAATTTATGATATATGTATTAGGGGGACCGGAAAGTAATGTCGTTTTTTTTTTACATTAAATTCAAACAGATAAATTTTTAACAAGTTTTTGTTTTTGATCAATGATGTAATCACGCTGCTTATCAGCAACCTTTTGCCATCTAGTGTGCAAATTTTCAATGCCTGATCGATTAAAATCAATTGGTTCGAGAAAAATATCTGGAGATGGCATTTTGGACACCATCCAAATTTTGAAATTTTTAGCGATTTGAAACTTTGCTCACTAGTTGGCAAAAGGTTGCTGATAACGAGGGTGATAACATCATTGATCAAAAACTAAAACTTGTTAAAAATTTACTTTTTGAAAAAACGACATTACATTCCGGTCCTCCTAATATATGTAACGATGTAACATCTCAAGCTATTCCAGTTAAATTTAGGCTCATATCACCTCCATTGGAGCACTGAATCGTTATGACTTGATACTTTGGTGAAAATATACATTAACGTGAACATAATTATGAAGCGTAAGCAATGTAAACATCCTGGAGTTCACAGGAGGTTGGGTATATCTGGTATATCACGTGGTTAAGAGTCAACATTGCAGCCGAATGTTAACAAAAAAGGTTCGAGTGAATTGAATTATCAGTTGGTAACACTTTAATTACAATAAGTGGGGGGGGGAGATGGCGTTTATAATATACAGGCAGTAATCCCCAGTTAAAACAAACTATGTTTTCATGTTGTTAAACTTCGGGAGAATGTTTGGACTATCAAAAGTGTCAGATGCCTTATTGAATGCAAAGAGATCTAGAGTTTTAGATACTGGCTGGTTGGAAATGGTTCATTGGTGATATTTGATAACAGGAGGCGGTTGATTAGAAGAACCAGACCAGAACTAAGTAAATTTTCAAGATCTGTCAATACACTTGGGTGAGCTTCCTCGTCATTGTTCCCATACAGTATTTACTAACAGCCCAGAGACCTCCCAAGTCTACCTGGACCTCTCTCGCGTGCGAAGGAGGAAGCGGAGTCTTGGGAAGTCCCCCACGCTCCTCCGTCAACCGCGTCACTGGATAAGAGCCAGAGGAGGCTGACCAAGAGCGCGAGAGCCAGAGACGCTCAGGACACGATTGGAGAAACTGGAGAATTTTTTTTTTTATAGTGGCTAAAATTTGTTTATTAACTAAATTATATTTTTTAATATAATTTAAAATATTGAGCATGATAATGAAAAACTACTCCAACTAGTTTGAAATTTATTTTTAGACTACCTTTTACATACATTATGTTTGCTTTACCGTAATTATTAACAACGGTGTTACAGAGAAATTCAAAACTCTTAAACAGCTTCTAAGCTTCATATTACTGTATATTCACCAACATTTAATTTATAAACAACATTTCGAGGTACTATGGAATATATATATGTTTAAAATTTTATATTTACTACCGCTATCGTGAAACAAAAATATAAACGAATTACCTTTTACTTGTTTAAAAGTAGAGCTTCGCCTTCTGGGCTCGGTAGTTGTAATGTCCAATTGGATGTGGACGTCGAGTAGTTATTAAAAAAATGCAAACTCAAAATCTACTCGGGCACGAAGCCACTGTTTCCCCCGTGGTTGGCGTACTGGCGTGGATAGTTTAAAATAGATACGCAGGTCTATTTGTGACTCCCTCCTTCAACAATCTACATTACGGTGATCTATTAGTTTGCACTAAAGACACAAATAGTAGAGCCCTGCACCTTGCCAGTAGGTGAATGTGTAAAGCCATGGGCGTAAGTTATGGATCTGGCGAATCGCCCGGGTGGCTTTTACATAACCGACGTACCCACGCCAGTAGTAGAGGAAGCGTTGGATAAACTATAACTGTATAGCTACAGCTGTAATCATTCTATAAACTGTCAGTTCTGTATCATCACATAATATATTACAAGTAGTTCCTATACGTACTACGTAATACTAATCTACAAAATTATACTATTATAATTATACAAAATTAAGTCAATCTAGACATACAAAACAGAGCTATGTGGGACAGCAAAAAAGTCGAACATCAAGCGTATCCAATCCTTTTAATCACAAGTCCTGATAACAACTGTAAATGCCCCTTATTACGTCAGCAACCAAACCCTTCATAACGATCTTAATATACCATACATTCTTGAACTTATCCCTTCATGAAATTCCATAGTAGCCTTTCCAACCACCCTAATCCCGTAGCACAGTCATTGCATTGCACCACTCATTCCTATAATCCTCCTTGGAGACTGAAACGGCAGTGTCCTCGTGACCTGCTATAAATTTGTGACAGTGGGAGTCCTGGCAATGGCCAGTTTCTCCATCATGTCTAATATTCTAAATTGATGTTTTGTACATTTTCTAAATACCGCATGGATGATCCAGGACAACCGGTTCTGTGACAAATTGTTTCTTGGTATGTACCTCCTTGTAGTATGTAGTACATTAAGCGTCTGTGCCTCTCGCGATCTTCGTCCACTGGCGTGGGGGACTTCCCAAGACTCCGCTTCCTCTTTGGCATGACACGGAGGTGACAAACATGTGGATTTGGGATGCCTCTGGGCTGTTTGTAAATATTGTATGAATGAGCGAGTGAATGATGAATTGTAAATATGATATGAATGAGAACATTTATCTCAATTACTTATTGCCCAATAGGGCAGATTGTAATTTTAGCGCAATAAAGAAGCGTAATTAAGCGTATACGTAATTAAAGATGCTGAAATAAGGGATTGTTAATTCCCTTTGTAGATAAGCTAAATACACAATTAATAATGGTTAAATTGATGTTTTGTACATTTTCTAAATACCCCATGGATGATCCAGGACAACCAGTTCTGTGACAAATTGTTTCTTGGTATGTACCTCCTTGTAGTACATTACGATCCCTTATATTTGCGTAATTGTCTTATAACGTTGGACGTAGATGGTATATTATTCCGCTATTGACCAAACATTCAACTACGAAGTATGCCTTCCCTATTCCTGACTTCATGCTTACTTTATACAACTTATAACCCGTGCAAAAAAAGGAAGAAATAAGTAACCAGCAATCTAACTTTAGTCTGTAAGACCTACCCTTTCAGTCACCTGGTCATCATATGTACGACATCATTGACTCAAAGTATTTTTGAAGTAATGAAGACTTCATAGTTGATACTAGACTTTGCGCCACTCGAGGCGTACCTAACTAGGAATATTGAGAAAATTACGTATTTTGAGGAGTGTAGCTCAAGAATAACCCACTATTATTTTGTCTTCCTTCCAGTTTTTTATTGCTATTTCACAAACACATTCAGTAGCCTACTGTCATTCTGAGTACTTTACAAAGCCGTATATAGGTTGCCCGTCGACTAGGCTGTCAGCAAAGGTCAAAGACCACCCATTTTATCTCTTTCTTGACGCTCACCGGACAGCGGCAGAGTCGTAGAGACCCTGGGCCACGGCGGGCGTCCTTCCCCCTTACCCTTGGGGACATTCCCGGCATACTACTTACCCGGAAAATAAATAGTTTATTTTAGGGATACCAGTAACTGTCATCAAGGACCAGGATCATGTGTTCAAATTTTTATATTTGTACTTATTCCAACTTTCGAGCGTTTGGGACGAGTACATAGAAGTCTCCTCGTGCCCCGATAACTTAATCAGATATAAGCAATGATTGTGGTGGCTATGTCCTACACAGGACAGCTGCGACAGACCACGAAAAACAATCCAACTGGCAATCACAATCGGATGGGCTTTCTCCGTTGCCGAATTTGTAAGAAAATGTTCTGTTGATTTAATTTAGTAATGCGATCCAGAGTCTAAATGTATAATCTTATAACTAGCATCCGCACTTGGTACAACTGAATACAAAATTTCTCACGATTTTTACTAAATCCGTATAAATAGTACTTCTGGTTTATTGCAAGGGTAAGCTTATTTTAGATTGCTTGTTATGCAAATGCCTCGAATCCTCTTAACTGCACAGCTACACTTGGAACGGTCTGCTAATATAACATTGACTGTTTGTTGATGGCCTCAGTACATGTGAGTGGGTCTGGTTATAAATAAAAAGAGGAAGAAGTTAATACGGTCCCAACCCAAGCCCATTTCTTCAATCAAGTTACAGTTAACTCGAGTGGTACAAACGTTGGAGGCAAGGAGGTTGGACCG
The DNA here is from genome assembly GCA_930367205.1 of Acanthosoma haemorrhoidale. Classification (NCBI taxonomy): domain Eukaryota; kingdom Metazoa; phylum Arthropoda; class Insecta; order Hemiptera; family Acanthosomatidae; genus Acanthosoma; species Acanthosoma haemorrhoidale. The sequence goes on along the minus strand of OV884015.1, from coordinate 87,719,843 downwards.
ATAACTCGCAAATTTCGCCGCAGCAGCTAATTGTAATCTGAAAACTACGTTTTAAATAGGCAAAAAACACGTTACATAACCCACCACAATGCTTTTCTCTATGTTAACCCATCATAAAGTCGTGTAGAAAATCCTATTTAATCCTAAATATATTCGGCTATCCGGCAGATCGTCACACTATATTTCATATTTTAGAGTTTTGTTCCTAAAGAAAAGTTTTACCCTAATTATCTGCAACTGCGTCTGTCCAACCTAAGATGTTAATTTTTATTGTCAATAATAATTATTATTGGAACATACGAAGGATTGTTTAGTAATTGTTGCCGGCAAGGTTGAGCCTTGGTGCATTGTGGTGTATTTTTCCGACGGCTGTGTTTGGTTGAAGCAGCTCAAAAATAAACCTCTGGATTTAGAGGCTGCTGACTACGCGGGTTCGGTTGCCTGCTATCGGAGCGCCGAATAAGCAGTTATAGCTCGCTCGAGCTCAGCAGTAGGATCCACAATTACGATCGGTCGGTGGGTTTTTTAACGAAGATTATTTATTTATTTGCATAAATGCAATATCATATCATATTACTTAGCAACAATAAGTATCTTTAGATTTCGTACAATCGTAATTGTATTCAATGATAAACAGGATGAATAAATTAAAATAAATATACATCAATTTTCTTTTACGAACTGTTTCGGAAATTCTAGACACGAACTCCAGAAATTGGTTTTACTTGAAGTTTAAATGACACTAATTTATCAAGCTATATTTTTTTTTATTCGCAACAAGCGCTTTTGGCAGTCCAAGTCTGTCATCTGTGAGTTACATAAAAAACATTTAACAGTTAAAATTTAAAATATTCTTTGTTATTTCTATGTGGACCGACACCATATGAGTATTATAGATTGTTTTGAAATTGTTGTTACATAATTGTTTTAATATTAAAATAATTTTACTTTTTTTGATTAAACCTATATATTTCTTCTGATCTTAGGATAATGAACTGATTAATTCCGGAACGTCACATTATTGTATCATCATATTAAAGATTACTGCAGAAGGATATTATGCACATAAGCGAAATTTCTATTCTAATTTATTCTAAATTTTTAAATAAAATATGGTTATTCAAATTGTATACACGTGGAATATAATGTCAAGGCTTCAGAACGCAGGTTAAAATAAAAATTTTGATATTATTAAAACTGGTAATTTCCAGGTTTTAACTTGCTCGATTTACCATTTTAGCCAGTCCTCAATAGCTTATTTTCTGGGTATGTTTTTTTTCATTGGTGTACATTTTTGTGAATTTTTACGCAATATGACACATATTCCCTACTTATATATTTTTAGCGACGACTTTGTATTAACAATTTTAAATTTAGTATTTATTTATGTTCATATTTTATTATTTAAAATTTTAACTGTTTTTATTGTGTAGTTTTCAAAGCCTAAAAATGACTGATGTGGGATGCCAAAAGCGCTTGTTGTGAATAACAAAAAAATTTATAAGAGGCTTGACTAATTTATGTCATTAAAACCTAAATATACCAACTCTTACACAATTATATATGTATATGTGACAATAATAATAATCGATAATGATTTTTTGACGAAAAAGCTGACTATAAATTTAAACTATAGTATATTTTTGGTGATAGTAACTTTCTTGTGAGCACTACCTACACAGGAGAGCAGAGAAATTCACATTTGCCCACACAAGATAAATAGATTTTTTTTGGAATTCCAGTTTTTTCATTTTATTTTCGTAGGAATTACATTTTGTTTGTGGCAAAAACACTTCCTCCTCTTGAGAAGAAGAGTATCACATTCTACACGTGCTATCAAAGCCATAAGTATTAACTTTGTGTTAAATAAAAGTGCATTTGAAAATTGAATCATATTGGTAATTAGATGCAGCATGCTACTTCTTGGACTAGAGGGATTAGCTTGCTATTTACGATTATAATGGTTTAACCAAATTTACCAATAATTTATTATTAATAAAGTAACTGAAAAATTGTCTAAGAGAGGTCTTAAAATACGTAGCAACACCTTTTTCCAGCATATGCAGGCTATGTGGTCGGTATTTTGAAGTTAATTACATTAACTTATGACGATAACAGTTTTTTTAAATGAACCTTGTGATTTGCAACTTTTATTTATTAACATAATTTCAAATCACGTGAAATCATTGTGTTAATACAAATTTATTTTTTACGAATTGTATACATTTCCTAGGACTCAAACTAATTCAACTCCCTACAAGTATAGTAGGGATATACAACATATAAATACATACAAAATGTGATTCAACTAAATTCGCTCAACACCATATCTGTAACAAGAAGCAGAATTGATAAGACAGTTTCCGACTTGGAAGTTATCAAAATGTTATCACGATGATAGTCCCAGCGATTATTAAACAATTTTTTTGTTGCTTGTCGTTCCTGAAGGGTTCTCCCTAAAAACTATCTCTGAAATTTAGCTAATGCAAATAAGCTGCTGGGAAGTTCCACGTTATAACATATGGAGTGCACAAGTGCATACTCTAATTAATAACAGATCTGCCACGTGGAGCTGTTAAGCAATAGACGTGATCTGTCCTTCTTGCCAATTGGCGTTTGTCGGAATTGCACCAATTGATTTCACGTTGATGCGCCGTCCAATGTCAGGGATATAGTGACCAGATGCACTTCTCCAATGCATGCAAAACATCCATAAATTAATTAATCGAGTCAGACATATTGATTTGGTTTTAGTGACACGCAAGGACAGTCCAGTCGCCACTACAATTTTCGTTACTGATACATATTGATGGCGTAAATTTGTCCAATGGTTTCAATTGGAACCCATTTCATAAAATGTACTTGTAAATAACCAGCTCAAAATTTGGGCGTTTTGTGGTAAGTAGGAACATGTTGAATCTAAAGTTAAATAATCTTTGTAGAGGAGAGTCTTTTAAAAGAAAAGAAAGAGAAGCTTTATTGTGAAGTACAATCAAAACACTGGTGTATATAAATATTAAGAGTTACGTTACTACATACTGGGTGGAATGTGTGGGAACAAGTGTGGTCTGGGGCTAAAGCTGAGACATATATGAATAAGAAAAGGGTAGTTCTGGGAAGTGGGAGGTAGGTCTTGGAGGGATGCGGTCGCTTACTTAAAAATAACAGGAACCATCAGTGACTTCCATGAAGTAGTACTTTTAGCATTATATATAATATTAGCATTATAATATTCTTAGCATTAAATTTCTCCCGTTTTTAATTCCTGTACTCCTGGGCAGGATGGTGATATTAAGAAATATGTTTTAAGGACAATAACATTAGTTTCTAAATAAATTTTTCTCAATTTGTTTTTTTTCCTTAGTATCTAACTTAATAATAGAGGAGAAGGGTAAGTGTGTAGGTAAGGTACTATTGCTTAATGAATACATATGATAAATTAAAAGTTAAATATACAATCTATAAAATCGTAATACTGAATAGATAATACTGAACAGAACAGTAGAAGGGGCTTTCTTCTGCTTTTAGCATTAAATATAATATTAGCATTATAATATTCTTAGCATTATATAACTTAAGATAGATAACATTTAACGAAATTGCATAATTATTTTCAGAGTTGTGTTTCAACCGCAATAACCTTTCTTCTCTTTCCTTTTCTAACAATTTCAGATAGACAGAAACCATAGTGATAAGTAGGCTTGAGTACTTCCTAGAACATCCGGTAAAAGAGAGGCCGTCTGGCTCCGATGTTAAGGTCATGGTCTAGGAACGGGGATGGCCGCCAACGGCAAGACGTTCTCTGAGCAGGCTTCAAAGTCCTTGACAGAATGTCAACAGGACACGTGTACGCGTATTAATTAACGGCTTTATTATCTCATAATGAATACGTTTCTGAACTTAAGCATTTAGTTAGTAATTGTTCGTCCCGTTTGTAGTAACTTGACTCTGAACCGAAAACATCAGGTCCTCACAAACCACTTATTGGACTATTTCGGTTGCCTGTTGTTATAAAAATAAGTATATCCTGCGGCCATTCTTCTATTGAGAAATATTAATTTGTTTAGGTTTAATGTAAAAACGATTTTAATTTCTCTTAGAAAGGTTTTCTTTAATTGGGCCTTTTAAAATAACCAACGACTGTCATCATTAGGGGCCACCGCTAAAAGCAACGGCTGTTTGAGACTTAAACTATGCCATGTGTTCCAATCTAACATCAATGTATTACAGTGTATTGGGGTGAGCGCTCAGGACGATCATTTCAATCGCACTTTTTATGTTCTGAACTTGTAACTTGCATTGTTTGCAGCTGTGAAATCCACTATTCAAAACGTATGAATTCCCCCACTGCCCTGACATTTCTTCCGAGAGGTGTCTCAATTATTCATTATTAGATACTTGGTTAATTGTCATTAGTCATGTCGCTAATAGTTGACATTATGTCCTTTGATTAAAACTCTCCCTCAATGGACTGGCAATGCTGTTTCTCTCTCACTGTCTCAGTCGATTGAATAGGTACGAAAGCGGCAAAGTGGGTCATGATGACTACCACCGAAATAACTGTTACGTCTGGGTCATATTTATGCCAGTCAATTAAGTTTCTCTTTACAGCCGAAGCAAAAAAAAAAAATTACTGAATTGTCAGTGTAATTATTTGGCAATCGCGCCTGGAAAGATTTGCAAGGTCAGTGATTGTAGGATTTTTACACCCTATACGTTACCAATCTTAATAGCTTTGCTTTGGATGAGTTTGCCATGAAAATCGTCTTGTAACAAGTCAAACTAACTAGAGCATCATTTTTGTATATAAATTAAACGGCATCAAGGTGCAACAGCATCGATTTTAAAAGCCTAATTACAAATAAAATCATTAAAACTGTAATAACATTGTGTTCGCAACTTATAACTCAACCTGCGTTTTTTTTAGAGGGACGAAATTTTGTACCGCAGTTCCATATTTGCTCATTAAAATAAGGCAACTGTATAAACAATAATGATGTGTCACTGTTGACTATCGCTAGGACGAGTCATAAGTAACTTCCGTTTTCTTATGAGACATTTATTTTGCTCTCATTACATAACAAAATTATATTAATTTATTATGTATTCATCGGTATTATCTATAACCTTCTCCCATCTTCCTGGCAGTTCATCAATTCCTTCCTTGTAAAATGTGGTTGGTTTGGACTGGAAAAAGTTTTCTACAGCCTACCTGACTTGCTCTTCAGAATTGAAGGTTTTCCATTCGAAAAATTTTGTAAGGAACAGAACATGTGGTAGTCTGTCGGGGCAGGCTCCAAGAAGCTCAAGAATTTTGTCTTGAGTCACCCTTGCTGTATGTGGTCGCGCATTGTCGTGTAAAAGAATGACGTTTTTGCGATTGACGAGTGCAGGACGCTTTTCATGGAGTTTCTCTTCCACCTTGCAACTGCTGAACGTATCTATCCGCAGTAATCGTTAAATTTGACTTCAACAACTCGTGGTGCATTATTCCTAGACAATCCCACCATATACACAATAAAATCTTTTTGCCACGGATGTTTGCTTTCGGATCTGGTAGGGGTGGTTGATCCTTATCAGGCCACTGTCTTTTGCGGACTATATTGTCATAGGTAACCCATTTTTCATCGCCTGTTACAAACCTGTTTAAAAAAGGCTCAATTTTTACACGTGAGAGCAGACTTGTGGCGATTGACATGCGATCTTCTTTATTCTGTTCACTGAGATTGTGAGGTACCCACACTCCTAGCTTGCTGACTTTCCCTCATTTCTACAGGTGGTGGTTAACAGTTGATTGTGATGTATTCAACTTTTCTGCTATACCTCTTGTTGATTGACGTGTATTTTGCTCCAATATTGCCTTTAAAAGGTTGTCATCAAAGTCGGAAGGACGTCCCACCCTCGGTTCGTCTTTTAAGGTCGTATCTCCAGAACGGAATTTTATAATCCAATTTCTAACTGCCCAATCAATTATTTAGTCCTTCACCATATACACTGCATATTTTTTCCTTGCCTTGTTTGAATTCCCAAAACGTGTACTTTTTGACTCTCCATTTCAGAGGTTAAAAAAAAACAGTTTAACGTAACGTGTATCACACAAAACAGTCGACAAAAGACTAAATGAAGCCTCGTCTATATAGTGAAAACAAAAACTAGTCATGGTAGCTCCATAGCGGGTAGATACGAACAATAGATTCTACTTAGCTGCATCGGAAGTTACTTATGACTCGACCTGATATTATAGGTCCGTCATCAAACTTCGAATCCGAGTTACCCGGCTTTGTATTTATTAAATAAATCCCTTCGCTAAAATAGTTTTTAGTTGGCATTTGTATCCCTTTAATTACCCGAGCATTTTTCGAGTTTAAAAATCTTTAATTCATAAAAATAATTACAGTCTGCCCTAATAAGTAAATGCGTTAAATTGTGTCATCTATAAAATCTGACAACTACTCTATCATCTATACAATACTTACTTACATAATAGGAACATAAAAACTAGCACATAGACGTGGCCCAGGAAAACCCCCTAATTTACCCCCGAGAGATTGTCAATTCCTCCGACTAGCCCCAACAACCCAAGGCAGGAAGCGATGTGCCCGTTTCTAGTCAAGGTTAGTACGATCAAGTCCACGCTGCCGTATAGAAATAAATTAGGCCTGGGCGATGATCGAAGTCGAATCGTTCCGTTCCGTATGGATGCTAGTGGAAACCTTATACTGTGGAAGAAGCACTGGTGGCCTAGAGAAGGAACCATGCCAGGTGAAAGTTGAAATGCCCATTGATGCTTATATTTAGGCCAAAGGCATCGGTGGTCTGCGCTTGCACCTCGTGGAACCCGCTTACCTTGTCCGACTTTTGGCCCCCATGTTACGTGATAGAACCACTTTCCTTGCCCCATAGTCTTTGACGCTACTTTGTGCTCGCACATCTCTGATGTCACTGTCTCTCTTCCATGTTTAGCATTAGCAACGGTCTCATTGCATCGTTCGTATATGAAGAAATGGATATCAATTCTTCACTAAATATTACAGATTTATCCATCTCATCGCCATCCCGCCAGCTTTCTATGTGAAGCCATAAAGGCAGGATACAAACATAATGTAACTACATTATATTATCATTTGTAATTATAGGTCTTCGCCCGATGAATAATATTCTTTCACAAAATAGTGTAATCCAATTTACATTGTACGTTATATTTTGTTTTATTTATTTTCTTACACACTCCTAAATTGTCTATTGTTCATATGTTTGAAATTCTAACCTATTAACTGTTATAGGCATATAATTTCATAAGCTATTTATGGTGCTACCTATAAATCTAAATATCTATACTTGTGTTTAATAATCATTGTGACACTACACATCTACCTTTGTTTTCTTGCTATCGGGACTTGGTGCAGACCTTCAGGCAGATTGTATAACATGTTTTTTTTTCATCAGCCTAATATCCTAACAAACCTGTCAACTTCAATTATAAATTCAGGTCTAACAACTTACTCCGAGTATAATTAAATCAATAAAATACAGAATCGTATTTAAGTAAAATATAATATATATTGGAAGAGAGGGAGATATGTAGAGACCAGGTGTGAATCCTAACTGATTTTCCAAAATTACTTTTGTTTTGAACAAAAAAATGTTTGTTGGGTGGTGGGAATTGCCAATATTAAAATTTCAATAAAATAATTAAATTTCTCAAATATTAATATTCATCAATCAAATAAAGGTTTAATTAGTCCAAAAAAATATTAAGTCTTCATTAATGATGACGACACCTTCATTTGGTATCCTTAAATAATACTTGCCTACTTCTCAGCCTAACTACCTGAGGATAAATGTTACCTGAATGAGCCTGCTTAAAATCGGCATTGACTTTTGAATAATTTATACCTGTTACCTGACTGAAAAGTAATTACACCCGCAAATAACCTAACCATAAAACAGGGATTTTGATTGAATATTTAGGGAAACGTGCCCGTTTTACGTTTTTAGCTACTCAGGGTCAAATGAACAAAATGGGAGTAAATTTTCCGATGTCTGCGTTGAGTCAAGGACAAGCATTTCCCCCCATGAAATATTAACTGAATGACTAATACGCTGCAGACGAAATATTCAGCTGTCACCAGGAATCGATGGTCCGGACCCTCCGGGAAATTGTTTACACAGCATCAATAATTCTACAAGGAACAATCGGAGCTAATCTTGCCAATAAGAATTTAAAATAAGCGATACAATATAATATTCAAAATAGAGCATATTATATTGTATATAACATTGTATATTTATCCGAAATAATTTTTATAAAGAGAGAAGGAACAGCAACTAGAGATCTGCCCGAACTCTTAATTACTTATTAAATGATTGCAAGAAAAAAACGCATGTAGTTTTCCCTTCATTTCATTATGGTTTAATTGGTGGTTCTGGGTTAAATGATTTTGTTAATGAACGAAATTTTGAGCACTCGAGCAGTATAGGCTGCTGAATAAATCACTTGAGGGAAAACAAAAATAGTACGTTATTTACTTAATTTTGTTTATTAAAACATTTTGATTAGTAAAATTAGGAATAATTTGACGTCGTGGTCTTTAACCGTTTGGAAAAGATCGCGACTTTAAATATTATATAGCTTCTGGGTACTGAATTCATTTTACCTGTTTGAAAGTAAATTATTTTGCAAATTTGTATTAATTTTACCCTGTAAGACTTGCAAAGCCCTACAAATATATAACAACAATAAGGGTAATCTCTAAATATTAAAAAAATACAAATGCCACATTAAAGTATTACACCCGGATTTGGAAAGGTTCCACATAATTTTTGGGAGCTGTAAAAAATTGTAAAGAAAATTAATACTTACATTTTCTTATATATATATATAGCTAAGAAAAATCTATTATACGCAAAAACCTAATCAAATACACAAATCATTACCTTTAAATACTCAAATTTTGTTGAGGTATATATTCCCTACTGTTATGGGGTTATTAAATAGACCTAGAACTAGTAAATTAAAGTTTTCTATAATAACCAATATATATATATATATATATATATATATATATAAGTTAATGTTTATTGAATTACAAGCTAAGAAAGGTTGGTAATAAGAACACGTAGAACGTTATAACAAGACTGCTTTATTTAGACCAAGATACCTCTATCTATAGGTATTACCTGTAAACATATACAGATAACATATGTTTGGGGATTAAGGCTGGGCACTAGCGGCGCCTGGACTTAACTCCCCCCCACCAGTTTACGAACACCCATTCGCAAACTTTGAAGTCCAACACTCGGACGTCTTAGTCCATTCAAATAATGCTCCGCTAATGTTACAAAGGAGCAAAGGCCAGCCCCGCCCGTACACAGCCTGTAATCCCTCACATTAAGCTCTAATCCTATAAAACGTAAAGACCAACTGTCACTTGTAAACAAAAAACATAAAAGAAAACTTTGACTTTTAAAAAAAAAAACAATACTTCTGTGGGAAAAATCACATAACTATAACTATTTACAATGTTCCTCGCGTGTATGCTGCGAGGACACTCCAGCTCATTCCTGATCTACAACCTCCCCCCCTGGTGGAAGCTTGAATTGTTCTATGTGGACATTTCGCCGCTTCTTAGGGGGTCGTATACTCTCAATTGTCACGACGTTGTGTTCCCTAATCACGACCACTTTAAATGGGCCCTCATATCGCACCAGCTCTTTGCTCCTATTTGACCCTAGTTTTTTATAGACGATAGTCCCGATTTTAAGTTCCCCCATTCGATCCCGGACTTTGAGGTTCTCCCGTTCCACTCGTCTCGCTTTGTCCCTCGTTATCCTTTCTCTGACTTTGTCGCATATTTTCCTCAAAGCGACAGTATTACTCGCCATTTTCTCCGCCATTCCCTTGTCTGCTACCGTCTCTGCCCCATTTCTCCGTCTTTCGCGCAGCCCAAAGAGGATCTCGAACGGGGAGAACCCCGTCGCGGTGTGGATCGAATGATTGTAAGCGGCCACCGCCTTCGGCATTGCCTCATTCGCCGGCAGACCCTTTTCCGCGTGATATACCCGCAGGTGGTCACTCAGGGTGCTGTGCAATCTTTCTATCCCTCCTCTACTCTTAGGGTGCCCTGGGGTATTAAGATGCCAAGAGACATCGAGAGTCTTCATTTCTTTTCGGATGTTGGCATTGTCAAATTCTCTGCCCCCATCCGACGCGATCCGGTCTGGTACTCCGTAAAACTGGAACCAGGTATTTAATGCCAGCATTACCGCGTCTGATGACCGATCTTGCACCGGGTGCGCCATGGCCACTTTGCTAAAGCTGTCGATTGTGGTAACCCACTTATACCCCCTCCAAGTGAAGGTATCCACTTGTAAGTCACTCAACGGTGTCTCGGCGGTGGGCGATTCTTCTTGTCGCCCCCGTGGCGGATGTCTGTCATACTTCGTAGTGAGACAAACTGCACATGCCCCTATCATTTCTTGTATGCTCTTTTTCATTCCCCACCAAAAGTACCTCCGCCGCAACGCTTGCAACGTTTCCTGAACTCCACGGTGGTTCGTTTTTCCTTGGTGATAGGCCAGCGTCACTTCCAGCTGCTGTTCTCTGTCTTTGAGTGTCTCCACCATCGACGTGCACCGAATAAATATCCTATCCACTCCAAGTTGTTCCGTTCGCCAGAGTCTACGAATTTTCTCCCAAATAGTGGCATTCCCTACAAATACATGATGGGTCTTTCCGGGTTCCGAGACATCTTTCAATGCACGGCAAATTTGGTCGTTCCTAACCCCTGGTGGCGACCAAATCGTCGCGATTTTACTTCTCCCATAACTTTCATATGCGATCTGCAGCCGCCCTGAGGTCTTGGATTTCCAAATGATCTGCCGTCTTTTGTCGTTCACGATCCCTTCTGTTACTTCCATTTCAACAGGTCTTTCGGTGGCGGAACCTTCCTCTTCAAGGGTTTCCTCACCTTCGCTATCTCCTCGCGTACCGAGGCTTCCATCCTCCCCGGGTGTCCATTCCCGGAGAAACTGTTGGATTTCCCCGGATGGTTCCCCTTCTTCCAATGCATTCACAGTAATGGCTCTGGACAGCCAGTCTGCCACTACGTTCTCTTTCCCGGGTTTATATATGATCTCCATATTGTACTGGGACAAAAACTCTTTCCACCTCGTGACCCGCGCCGAGGACTCCTTTAACTTTCCTACCCATTGTAGGGGTCTGTGGTCGGTGTGAACACGGAATTTTCTGCCGAAGACATATGGGCGGAAATGGTCTATAGCCCAGACGATACCTAGGAGCTCTCTCTCTAGAGCACTATACCGCGCTTCCGTTTCTGTGAGCCGTCGACTAGCGTACGCCACCGGGCGCTCCCCACCGTCTCTCTCCTGCGACAACACTGCCCCCAGTGCGTATTCGCTGGCATCAGTGGTGATTGTGAAGGGATGTTGGAAATCGGGAAATGCTAATATCGGTTCCTCTTGTAAGCTAGACATACATTTCCGGATGTTCTGCTCCATGATTGGGGTAATTACCACCCTCGCTCCCTTTCGCAGTAAATTATTAATAGGCACCAGGTATGCCGCCATGTCCGGCACAAATCTTCTGTAATAATTAAGCGTCCCCAGAAGTCGACGGATCCCCTTTACATCTGTGGGCACCACCATCCTTCTAATGGCCTCGACCTTCGTAGAGTCTGGCTTAACCCCCTCCTGTGAGATAGTGTGGCCCAAAAAATTGATTTTTTTCTTCCCCAACAGAGACTTCTCCATGGACAATTTTAATCCGAATTCGCGGACTCTTTGAAATACACTTCTTAGGTGCTCAACGTGCTCTGCCTCCGTTCTGCTGAAAACTAACAGATCGTCCATGTAGACCTGGCATACCGCTTCGTCTATTCCCCTCAAAAATTCATCCATTAGGCGTTGAAAGGTAATCGGGGCGTTTTTCAGTCCAAATGGCATCCTGGTAAATTGATAATGCCCCCTCTCAAATGTAAAGGCCGTTTTGTCTTGGTCGTTCGCACTCATCTTGATCTGGTGATAGCCTGCCTTTAGATCTAGGGTACTAAATATTGTCGCCCCGTTCAATCTGTCTAATATGTCCTCAAATCGGGGAATAGGATACTTCTCATCCGTCGTGTTCTCGTTTAACTTCCGATAATCGATAACTACCCTGTATTTCTCCGTCTCGTCCCCAGGTCTATTTTTCTTCCTCACTGCCCATAGAGGACTGTTATATGGCGAAGTGCTATCAATTATAATCCCTTGCCGTTTGAGGCTCTCTAGCTCCTCTCTAATATGCCTACGTAGTGCCTGCGGATATCGTCTCTCTTTCACGTATGTGACGCGTTCTTTCTTTAACTGGATCTCGTGGACCGTCTTCCCAGTCGCTCCTAGCGTGTCTCCCTCTACGTAAAAAATATCCTCAAACTCCCTCTGTAGGCCTTCCCTCCAGCCCTCTATTTTATTAACCGCCCCTATCCGCGCTCTTCCGTCCCATATAGTCCCTTGACATTTATATTCCACTTTGCCCAACTTAATGTTCCATTTTTCCCCGATATTCTCCACACGCGCACCTACCTTCCCCAACATGTCGCACCCAACTATCACCTGGTACTCCCGCGGCATGTTTCCTACGATATGTATCTTTAGATCTCCCCCTTTCTTCGCCCACCTATTTAGCCCTATGACTAACTCTCCCACTACCTCGCAAGGGCCTCCCAGGGTGATTAAACTACAATTACATACCTGAATCTGGAGTGCCCTCTCTCCACCATACAGCCTCTCCAGCGCTCCGCGGGACATGATGGTGTTGGTGCTTCCCGTGTTCACCAGACACATCTCTCCTCCTTTGACCCTAATTATTGGCAACGCACACATCCTCTCCCGAATTGCATTACATCTCAGGATGCGGTCGCCTCTCTGCCGACACGCTCCTCAGGCTTCATCACGTTGCTCCCATCTACGTGACTCGACCTTCTGCCCTGTCTGTCTCCTGTTTCTGCTGTGCCTCGCTTCTTCTCCTTCAGTTCCCGAAGTCCCTGATGACTCATCTTCTGATGATCCACTCTCCCCATGTGTCATGCTCCGTCTCTCTCTTACTTCTTGAGTGTTTACCTCCATTGGTTCTGGTCGTTGGTATTCTCTCCTCCGGAAGATATACGGGCAATGCCTCGCGATGTGTCCTTCCTCGCCACACTCAAAACATTTTGTTCGAGGACACTGTGCCACTAAATGTCCTGCCTTCCTACATCCGTGGCATTTTCTTTCTTCCCTGGGCGGGGCATACCTCGGTCTCGTTCCTCTAAATCTTCTTTCTCCTGTCGTTCCCTTGTCTCTGCCAATAACGGACGTTTCTGGTCTCCTCCAGGTTGGTTTCAGGGTCCGGGTTCTTTTGTATGCAACTCGGCTCCACTCATTGTCGACGTCTTGCACCCTCACTTCTTCCTCCTTGGCACTAGTGTCGATCATTGATTGTGCACACTCCGAGAACGAGCGCTCATCAGAGAATCCTTCCTTTCTTCCTGTCTCCTTGGCCAGTTGCACTTTTAGAATTGTGGATAAGAATCCCATTCTACCCTCCACCTCTTCTACGCTAATCGACTCTCTCATCTTCTCCGTTATCTTATTGAAACGGACTACTAACCCCGCAGCATATTGCCCGTTACTTTGTCTTGGGGACTTTGTCTCCCTAAACATTTGGAATATGTCCTCCTCGGGAGTCCATCGTCCTCCTCCGTACGCCTTCTTCAATCTCATCTTAATTAATTCCCACGGGGTTTCTTCATCTGCCTGAATTTGATTCAGTATACTTCTCTTGACCCGACATATCAGGGCCGCCTTCAACGATTCCGCGTCTCTGGGATCTATTAAATTTTCTTCTGCTTTAGCTCCAATTAAAGCTGTGAGACGGTCTCCTCCTTTTAGGAAATGGTTCAGCTCACCCAGTTCCCCAGTGAATCTCTCCAGCTCCGCAACAGCCTTCCTCAGATCCTGGGTATTCATCGCTTTTACCCTCATCAGCGCGAGCGCCGTGGCATGAACTTCTGGCATAGTTCCCACTCTTCTAATATCTGCTCCCTCTACGAGATTCAAGACGGGCTGTCTCAAAATTCCTCCTTCAGTCATCTTCTCTCTTTCGCGTATAGAAGAAAAAAAAACAAAAAAAAAATTACGCTCGCACTCGATAACTCTCTTTCTCCACGGTTCCCGGGTTTCGGCACCAGTTAATGTTTATTGAATTACAAGCTAAGAAAGGTTGGTAATAAGAACACGTAGAACGTTATAACAAGACTGCTTTATTTAGACCAAGATACCTCTATCTATAGGTATTACCTGTAAACATATACAGATAACATATGTTTGGGGATTAAGGCTGGGCACTAGCGGCGCCTGGACTTAACTTATATATATGTGTGTATGTAAGTTGTATATAAGCGCCGGGGGAGGTATCGTCGACCCAGCCACTTCCCGGCTGGCGTCAGAAAGATAAATGTCAGAGATAAACTTGTGATCTATGATCTTTCCTGGCGGCCTAGTCGGCGAGCAGCTTAATTCGTATTTGTTTATTGATCTGACTCCATAAGATCTTAGAAGGTGTGCCGACATTATTTCAGAAAAATGGTTACATACTAGGTATTTATATAGATAGTTGTAGCTGGTCGTGGAATGACCACGAGTTTGGTGTCAAGGGTAGGCAAACCGTCCGGTTCCCAAAGGCGAGTGTGAACCGGAAAGAGCGCTTGGGGAGACGCTACTAGGTACATTTGTAGGGCCCAGAAGCCGTCGTCTGCATGGAAGAGTCCCCCAAAGAGGTCAGGATCGTGAACTAGTCCCATCTCTCTATACTAATGACGTAAGTTTATTGATATAAAAATATGGAAAATTATGCGGGTGTTTTCTGGTCCGCGAATAGGGTATCTTTTACTTACCCCTGGAGAAGTTGGAACAAGAATACTACAGATTGCTATGAAATAACTAACCCATTATTAATAAATTTACGTAAAAATAATACAAATATATGAAAAAGAAAATAAAGTAGCTTTGAATACGCAAACACTAAGTGACAAAAATCAGTTTTATATAAAGCGGACTCGATTTTATTACTTGCAATGCCTCTAGGAAACCACCACCACGCAGGATTTAGTCAAATTACGATTCTTCGACATCCAATAAAAACTTCCATGACTGCGTGCGTAACCTGACATGATTCATTTCTTGAATTTAATCGTCTTTTTAGCCCTTAAGGTCGATTTAAAACAAATTTGTATTTAAAACTACAATTTAAATATACACGCTAATATTTATTGCACACCTACTTACACTTTGACTCTCCATTACTGTAATTGAGTTGGAATAATTACAGGCAGAAGCTCCTATGGTGAGGCCCGACGACAAATTAATTGATGAAATGTAGCACATCGCTGGAGGACGACAGGGTTGCATAATTGTACTAGACACAATTGTTCACAATCAAAATCCGCAAGGTCAATATCTTTACTCCACCTTCATAAACTTTAATCAGGCTTTTGATAGTATTAACCGGCTATGGCGGAATCAGCTGAGGGAAATTAATACGTATATTAATTAAAAGTTTACTTATACTAAAACTGCATTACGGTGGGAAGGAAGAGGATACCAATTCATCGGTGAACCTAACGGACCAATTTGTTTATAAGACGTTTTTATATTAATATATTATTTTATTATCTCCATTTATCAAACAAAATTTATTAGTTTTATTGTTAAAATAATCATCAATCATAATAAGAACATCCATAAAATGAATCTGCAATTTCTCTGACCAACTCTCAAACTCATTATTACCCGTTGAAATTCCAGTATTTTAAATATACTTGAAACATTTAAAATTTGTTATGAATTTTTAAGAGTAATTGAACCGGTTTGGAAAAACCTCATAAAGTGTCAGTTAGCTTATCGCTCCTGAACAAGTTTACTCTACTTGAATTGAAGAAGCTAAAGGAAATGAAGAGAAAATCAAAGTACAAAGTGGAAAGTAGCCAGAAAATCCCCCATATTCTAAACCTTAAAATTATATGTTATAAACAGATCTACTTAGCGTAACATTGCTTGTGTTGTAAATATTATAAATTAATTATTTATATAGTTGTTTATTATTTCCCATTTTAAAAATTCAAATCTCCTCGAAACTTCAACCACTATTTGTTATCCCCCTAGAAAGAAGAACGATGGCACCTCCATGCAAACCGCTGAACACGTGACCTACACTCAAATAAACATTTTTTTAGTATTGAAGAAATCAATAAATTCATATTTAATTCCGTTCTACGTGACTCCTGACACGTGAATTGTAAATGCCAAGGTCCTCCCTTTTAAGACATTTTTATTTCGTGAACAGGGACGAACAGCCGTGAAATATTCTTCCTTATTCTTCTACATGATGTAGTGGAATCGTGGTGTGGTAGCAATCAATAGATTCGTTAATTTTGCCTTATTCAAAATTATTACCACCACACACAGTTTATTCAAGGAGATAACGAATCTACTTTTCGATGTATTCATTAAACAGCTTTATATTTATTGACCGTTCACATACATACTTTATTAGACAATTATTAAAAGTGTTCTAATTCTAAAATTTGAGTCTTTTTGTTTAAATTTTCATTAAATGAAAGTTTTTATTTTGAAAACCGACAGTTTTTTTAAAATTTATTTTATAAATGAAATTTTGGTTTGGATTTTAAATTTGCTTATCATTATTAAATTTGAAAAAAAACAACTCATTCCCTCTCTTTTCTTCATTTTCTGTCGTATTTACTACTTTTGGATAAATAAAATGTACGTACTGTGGTACGTATTAGTTTTATTGTTCAAGTAACAATAGGTAGCTGTCATTTACTTTAACGGTTTAATTGTTTTGAGATCGCCATGGGGACAAGAATGCTTGCCTGATAGCATCACTATTGTTTGATCAGTATGGAATCTATTAACTGCAGTTGCGCTCAAGTTGCTATGGCTACTAATCACTGTTGACTTGCGAGCTCATCTGATATCGTCATGATTCATAGGGAAGTAATGAAACTGTCGACAAAATTCATAATTTCGTTGACATGCACTGTCTATAATTTAAAGCTTTTAGGCTTCTCGGTTTATCATTTTAATCCCGATGAGTATGAAAAGGGTAGATGTAACAACATTTTATTATTAGTAAATTTAGAACGTTTTTCTTGTACGTCGAATTAAGTAAATTAGCTGAAACAAATAAAAAAATTAATATTTTGTGAACAAAACCTTCGGCGTTTAAGGTGTATATTTGAAATAATCAATAAAATTTGACTCCGTTATACTGTTCTAAATGTCAGAATAAACAGAACCTAGCCTTGTTTGCAGTAAAGGACATACAAATTATGCAGAAAGATTTGCAGCAACTCTAAATACGCGACGAGTTCTGAGCTGAGATAAATATTGGAAGAGGAAATTCAAAAAATGTCATAAGGATTCCAAACAATTAAATTTTAAAATTTAACAAATTTTCTCTTGATCAAATAATGAGTCTTCCTTAATCAGGGAATATATGCCTAAGACTCCAAGGTCGCATATTAATTATTTATTTGTTCCACATTTTTTTTTTTCATTAAAACCTCCAAAATATGTAAATGTATGCATTTATCAACAAATACACAAAAATAAAATTTTGCCTCATTGCATCGAAGCGCCTTAGTTCGCATAGAAAACACCGCACAGACTCGATATGCGATCGCATCAAAATCCGGGCTCTGGTCGTGGCCTCCCAGGTTAGATTAATTTGTCTTTCAAGTTTGGTGTGTTTCATCACACATCTCATACCGACTACCGAACATTATTTATAACAGACTTGTATAGACTAGATGTTTTGTTTCTAATGTTTACAGACGACTAGTCTAGATACCTTAAACCCGCTGGCTCAAAAAAAAAAGGAAAATTTCCAAAAAACAATGATGAACTACGTATAAATCCGTATAAATGAATGATTGAAATCTAAGAAGCAACCTTTAAGTGATTTGTTCAAATATTATGGTTTGTTTAACGTGTTTCAAAACCGAAACTTTTTTTCAATCCTATGCTTGTCTGTCTGCTGTCTTTAATTGTCAACATATAATTCCCCAGTTTGACCAAAAGGTATGCAATTTCAATTACTTAAACACTGTATGTACTGCGCCATTCCTATTTAATCGTATTATTAATTTATAATTATTATTTATGACTAATTTGGTAATTATAGAGTTATTAATTGTATTTTAAAAGTTAGATACATGTAAAATAGGGTAAATTGTTAATCACTCAAAGTTACAAACAGAACGTTGACAATATGACATTTAGTTGATAAATGTGGGAGTTATGATATTTACATATCTATGATAGTATGATGAGAACAACGAAGGAGTGGAGAGGTAGTGCAGTATGTTATAAAAAAAAAATATTGTATTGAAACAAACCTATTTTAGCTATTGTCACTCGTTTATACATTATACTTCACATCACAATACAATCTTACTATTTTTAAATTTAACACTCCATTTAGATTTAATGGATTAGATCAACCCAATATTGAACCCTATACATTTATGCAAAACGTCACACCGACAAGTTGTACGTCAGAGAAACCTTGCCCCTATTTGCTTTTTTTTGTTTTATAAAGGAAAATGAGCTCCATATAGATATATATATATATATATATATATATATATATATATATATATAGAACTCATTTGTTTGCAGATCCTTGAGATTTAATGAAATGTTTATAACCTTAGTTGTTTTTTTTAATGGAATGTTGATTGCTAATAATGTATGTAATTATAATATAATCTGAATATATATTTAGAAAAGCCACTACAAATAAAAATATCTTAATTACTTCGTTATATAAATAAAATAAATGCACGTTATTGATTCGAAAAGAAAACCGCTCCAAATTCGTTAATTGTCTAGAACAAGATTCTTATCGAGGAGCGTAAGCAAATATTAGGAAAACTTATAATTATTATGGGAAGGCCTTTTGACTTTTCGTGTTGGAATAAACCCACTCTCTTTGAGAAACGTGGAATATGAATTTGACTCCAAAATATTTATCTTTCGGTCATGTCTTGAACGTCTGTGCGTGCCAGGAACAGTCTGGGTCTATATGTGTCCAAACAGATAATTTTGACTGTTTTTGAACCTTGCTTTCAGATTACATTCTGGGCTTTTTGCCACACAATTAAAGATAGCACTTGACTCAGTAACTATTTGAAATCTGCAGTGTCATTTTCTGAAAATACCCAGTAGTGCAAAGATAACAGTAGGTGTAAGACCCATTGCAAATAACTAAGAATTTTGGGTATTCTTCCTGTTTGTGGCTTGTAATTAATGAGATAAATATAAAATCTAAAACATAAATTTGTAACTTTATATTTCTCCTTTTCATCTCGAGTTTGGAACTCATCAATACGTATTCAATCATACAGGGTTCATCTGAGAAGTTCCCAGAAAGTATAGTCTCCATTGTGCTTCACATTTTGTAAATACTTCGGTAAAATTCTATGAATTTTTTTTCTGGCTTATTTACTAGTTTAATAATATGTCTATTTCCATAGTGAAATGTGTCGTACAAAATGTTTATTTTTTAAAACATTTCCAAATTATAGGTTCGATCTGGGTGAAGTTATGAAGTGGCCAAGTCTAAAGTCGAATCAACTCATTTTCTGAAAATTGTGAAGGAACGATTATTCAAAACCCATTACGTGAAATTTTTAGAAACTCGTTTTTGTATTATTTTTTTTTTTATTTCTGTATATATGTTTTTCATTGCCTATATCCACGGTTTTATTGGCCAAGTTAACAAGCAGTATTATACAATTTACGTAATTCTCTTATTATTTTTTTTCAGAAACCGAAAGACGAATTAAGGCGAACGATCGACAGTTCAACGCACAGTTCAACTATGCTGTAAGTATTATTTTTACACCATTCAATAGTGCTATGATAATCATTATATTGTTATAGTAAATTAGTTAATCTGAACTTCAGTGATTTCACCATCAAAATATTAATTAAAGTTTTACCTATTAAAATATTTTTGCAACAATTCTGGACTAAATTTTGTTGTTCAAAATAAAAAAAAAGTAAGACGTTAAAAAACAATAAGGAGAATTGATCCGGTTGGAGCCAAGGACTCCTCACTGGTTTTCTAAATACTTTATATGATTGACATGATTCATTTTTTTTTTAGTTAGTCGATCGAACCTCGATCACTTAAAATATTTTTCAACAAATTAAGAAAAAATATTAGCAATCATAATAATTTACTATTATATTATATTATAGATTGTTAAATAAATAATATTAGGTGTTGCTGCGTGGGAGTTGACTGATGCATTGCTCAATGCAATTGGCCTTTACTTATGAGGTCCGGTTTGATTGCTTAAAGTAGAGTGCAAGGTTATGCGATCACTTTTATTTTTCCTCAGATCGTAATAATAGTTTTAAACCTTTTATTTAGTTACTGTTATACTATGCCTTAGTTATTGTTGGACTATGCTAGTTTTTATGTATTGCTTATATGTACTTTAACAGCAGTCGTAAAAGTGATTACGTCAGACTCATATTTTAAACGAATATTATATAAGTGCCAGTATGTCCCTCTTTAATACTTACAAGTACCTTTCAAATTTTGAGGATTGAATCTTTAGGGTCGAATACAGATCAAGTTCGAATTTCAGGCAAATCCTATATGACCTGTAACTTCAGAAACTCATTTTTTGTCAATTTTAGACTCTGCACTGTATTTTTTGAATCGGTCTTAAGAACTGTGAGTACAAGTGGCACACTTATGATTGTTATCCTAACAATTAATTTTTTGTCACTTTTAGACCCTGTGGAATGCATTTTTTGTTTCAATCGAGATTTATATAATGCTATGAATATTGTAATGCTAATGTTATGTATAATGGTAAAAGTAGAAGCAAGCCCTTTCTACTGTATACCTGCCTCGTGACTTCATGGAAGTCACTGATGGTTCTTGTTATTTTTTAAGTAAGCAACTGCAACCCTTCAAGACCTCCCAATTCCCAATTCCTAGAACTACCCTCAGCTTTAGCCCCAGACCATACCTGTTCACAGACACTCGTCCCTACACATCCCAACTAGAACGTAGTAACGTAACTCTTAATATTTGTATATACCAGTGTTTTGCTTGTACTTCATAATAAAGCTTTTCTTTCCTTTCTTTTAAAAGACTCTCCTCTACAAAGATTATTTAACTGAGGAAGAGGCACTGATCTGTCTATATTTTACAAATTATAGACAATTAAATAAAATTATTATTTTACAAATTTATAGACAAACAATTTTTAGAAAAAAAAATAGTATGATACTACACCCACGGCTAGGAAAATATACTTACCCAAATCCCGGTCACAAGGGCATTCATCTCGTGGATATAATAAGAAAACAGATGGCGGAGTCATCGAGAAAGTTTTTTTCTTAGTGCGTTCGAATACTTTTACTCCCACAGTTTAATAATCTTTGTGGAGGAAAGCATTTTAAATTAAATGAAAAAAAAACTTTATTATGAAGTACAAGCAAAACACTGGTATATACAAATATTAAGAGTTATGTTACTACATACTGGGTTGGGTGTTGGGGGACGAGTGTCTGGGGAAACAAGTGTGGACTGGGGCTAAAGCTGAGACATATGTGTATAAGAGAAGGGTAGTTTCGGGAATTGGGAGGGATGCGGTCGCTTACTTAAAAAATAACAAGAAACACCAGTGACTTCCATGAAGTCACGAGGCAGGTATACAATAGGAGGGGCTTTTAGCATTATATATAATATTAGGATTACATTATTCGTAGCATTATATATAATATTAGGATTACAATATTCGTTGCATTATATAGCTCCACGAATGTTTATTCTATTAAAATTCGAATCAGTTTTCAAAATATTTATAGGAGATTGCCCCGTAGCTTACATCACCATTGTCCTCTCAAGTGTGACTATCTAACCCGGACATGTGCGAACTCACGTCAACAATTGGCTAATCCTAAAAAACGGAAAAGAAATGAGCTAATATTTCCAATCTAATCTTATGCGAGTAATAGTTTTGACGGTTGCTCTGACTTCAAAGATCAGTGAGGCTGTTTCCTGGCTGAAAATACCAGCAGTAGCGTTAAACAATCAACAAAAATAAACAATATATATATGATAATTTTCTAAAGAGGAAACATTACGAAAAGAGATACTTATATTTTAATTATTACATTCAAAGTTAATGAAGCAAAATGCTCCCACATTACCTTCACCCTTTGTCGCAAGACTTGTCCACTAGTTTATTTTAATTCTATTCCTCACCCTGTATCCGAGACAGTACGGTACTTAGGCTTCCATCTTGACAAACGACTGACCTGGAACGAGACTAAAAAGACAAGAACTAAACAGACGCTTTGGACAGCTGTACAGACTACTTCAAAGGATATCCCATCTCTCAATAGAAAATAAACTACTAATCTACAAAGTTATACTTAAACCAATCTGGACATACGGAATAGAGCTATGGGGGACAGCAAAAAAGTCGAACATCAAGCGTATTCAATCCTTTCAATCCAAAGTCCTAAGAACATAGTAAATGCCCCTTATTATGTCAGCAACAAAACCCTTCATAACGATCTTAATATACCCTACATTCTAGAACTCATCCCTTCCAAGTTTATGAAATTCCACAGTAGCCTTTCCAACCACCCTAATCCTGTAGCACAGTCATTGCACTGCGCCACTCATCCCTATAATCCTCCTCGGAGACTGAAACGGCAGTGGCCTCGTGACCTGCTATAATCGCGTGACAGTGGGAGTCCTGGCAATGGCCAGTTTCTCCAATCATGTCCTATTGTATGAATGAGCGAGTGAATGATGCTGTAAATATGGTATGAATGAGATCATTTATCTGTATTATTATTGCCTTATAAAAGGCAGATTGTAATTATTGCACAATAAAGATTGTTATTAAAAAAAAAAAAAATTATTACACTGTGTGAAAATAAAACAAAGAGGCAACAAGACCTTATACAACAATAAACAATCGAGGGAGGCGTATTCCACAAAATTTTATCAAGAAAATCATTAATTCTGGGACGGGGTGTACAAATGTTTTTCGTCTGTACGCTCTACCATTTCGGCACTAAATATGAATCAATCTATCAGACATTTTTAATTTGTATCCCGTATCACCTCGAAACGCACTGATTAGTTGTTACAATGCAACAACGGTAATTATACAAAAAGAGGTTCGTTAACTTTTAAAATTTCCCAAGTCCCATCTAAGGAGCCAAGACTGCAATGTTAAAATAAATGCCAAGATGCTACTATTTGAACAGAAGATCCCAAGATAAAGAATGTCTCTTTAATCATTTATATTTTGTAATTGTATAATTGTAGCAGCCGAGATAATTCAACAAATAAAATGATTTGTTGGGGTTTTTTTTTTTTACATATCACAATTGATTGATATCATTGATTAAAAAAATGTTGGTCAATAAATTACAAAAAAAATCTTTTAAATAATGAAAAAAAATACGAGGTCACTTAGTACAGCATCAAGATATCTTAGATGAGCTACAGCAGGTTATACTTACCACTCTTATTATGATAGTGAACGAAAACTGTAATTTCATGTTTACCATTGCTCAGATAAAATTTGGATGATATATTTTCTGACCTCTTTCTAATTTTTATCTTACGCCTACTTATAAGGCAGAAGGAGCGCGAAATTTCAGTTTTTCATTTATTTTAGAATTTAATTTCAAGGTTTGAGATCCCAACCTCGGTTACCTGGGGTAGCTTTCGAAAGCGTTTCAAGTCGTGATTCTTCAGTTTTCTTTTCAATTTGAACAATACGTAAGATTCTACTCTTCAAAAATTCGTGAAATATTAAAATATTATCAATTACCTACGGGGGATAAACACTGAAGTTCAATGAGAAAACCTAATTAATATATAGTTTATAAGTGATTTACGAACTGGTATATAATTCAATTGAAATTCTGCTACAAATAATTTTTTTTTATGTTATAAACGGTAAAATAAGTGTTTAATTATAGTAAACATGTCGACATAAATAATATAAATTCATGAATAAACAGATTCCTATGAGTGAGATTTTTTGTAATGATTATCTCTCAGATTAAATAATTAATAGTCTGGAAAAAAAAATTAATGACTGAGCCGGGAGCTCTGATCCAAGACCTGCTCTCCTGTTGGGCAAGTTTCCAACTGGGCTATCCCATGGAGCTGGAGCCGAGCCAATATCAAATCTCTTTAGCCAAGCTTTCCTCTAGCTCAGGGCGACTTCGACGTATTCAATTATCTTGAGGCAACAGTATTAGACAATTTGAAGAACGACAAAGCTGCCCTACAGTTGGAAGTGATGGAGTTCCAATCAGAGGTTGTTATAAAAAGCACTTATTCTCAAGTCAGGAGTGGTCAATTGTAGATTCGGAATGTGCGTGACAAATATACTTCCAGAACAATAAACTTAAGCCATGAAATGGTGAACCGTGTTCGGTTTAACTTATTTGCGTGTGTGTGAAGCAAGGAGCCTTAACAACTTGATACGAATCAGCAGCACTAAGCCCAAAATTTAAAGCAAATTGCTCAAAATAAACGTGTCATTTTTCCCATTGAACATTAACCACAATGAACTTTATTGAGCAGTCTTTTTGCATTTATGCGTACTTCGTATAGATTTTCTTCTGTTCTAAAAATTATTATTTAAAAAAAAACTATAGATATGGTATTTATCCACTTGTTTCCGTTGGTATCAAGATAACAACTGATTTCAAAGAAATGTTTTTACTAGCAAATCGGGTAGCCCTAGATTATTATAGTAAGTTAAATAATCTTTGTAGAGGAGAGTATTTTAAAAGAAAGGCTTTATTATGAAGTAGAAGCAAAACACTGGTATATAGGAATAGTAAGAGTTATGAAACTACATACTGGGTCGGATGTTTAGGGACGAGTGTCTGAGAAACGAGTGGGGACTGGGGCTAAAGCTGAGACATATGTGTATAAGAGAAGGGTAGTTCAAGGAATTGGGATGGAGGTCTTGGAAGGAATGCGGTTGCTTACTAAAAATATCAGTGACTTCCATGAAGTCACGAGACAGGTATACACTAGCTTCTACTATTAGCATTACAATATTCTTAGCATTATATAACTGTAGATAGAGTTGTTAGCCTCGTGGAGGGTGATGTAGAGAGTAGCGTTGAGAAGGTTTTATGGACCACGTTTGGCAATGTCTTGAAAAGAAAACTTAAGAAAAAATATTTGGTGACCACTAGGCCGTCAACCTCAAGGTGTAGAGTGGGCGGCAACTATAGTGATCTGCTAACCCCTCAGGAGAGTACCTTTGTGATGTCGATGCCAACCCGGCAAATACTATAGTCAACATAGTTCATTCACATACATATATTCACATATGATGCATGTAGTTATTTATCATTTATCGATGGCGGTACATACACTTGTAACATTTTCCAAACAACAAAATAAAAAAAATTAATAAGGGGTCTTATAGGGCAAATACTATACAATATACAATACTATACAAATAGTCAACATAGCTACATCTCGAACCCCTTGTGACGACACGAGGCCAAAGTAAAATTGTGTAGAGACGGAAGGTGTTTGGTTTCATGATATGCACAATCTAAAATAGTTGTGTTTTTTCAAAACTCATCTATTTAAAGATAATTTGATTTACAATATTTAGAATCTACAAGGAACTAAAAACCAAAATTGTACTTGGAACTTCTTATATCTTCTGCATAAATGCTCCATTTTATACAGTATATGAAGTTTACTCATCAATCTATTTCTAGTTCACTAATCGATCTATTTAATTCGTTTATATAATGCAAGCTTTTTAAAATTCGATGTGGAGGGTGAGCGCGTCAATAATATATTATCCCTTTAGCTTTAAACATAACTAGGGTTATATTTGTACACCATTATAATACGACGGAGGAGGTTACATTGATTGATGAATTGGCTGTGCCTATTTCAACACAGGACTGCTCTAAATTCAACCTAAAAAAATTCACCGACTGGAAAATTCTTTTATTTTTTTATTTCGCTTTCATTTTTCCCACTCGAAAAACTTTTTTAAAAAATCATAAAAACCGAAAGCAATTGGCAGGCCGAAAATTGAGGAGGAAGTGAAGAGTTTTTTTTTTTTAGGATTCGTATTTTTAGTATGATTTTCAAAATTCCTGCCAGTTCAGCAATCATTCTGGATCCAAAAGGCCCCCACTTTATCGAAAACCGCCAAAAAAAGGAGTTGGTCGCAGCGGCGTTTTGGAATCTAATTTCCAAAATCCGACCGGATTCATGACTAGGTCAACATTCTGAACGTTCAATTCGTTATAAAATATCGAACATATGCAAACTTTACACTAATAATCTATTCCATTTTAATATTTAAGGATAATATTCTACTTAAATGTTAAGAACAAATCTATATGGCAATGAGCGTAGCAAAGAAAATTACTTAATTAAAAGTTTCTTGGCAGTTTAATAGTGTTGCCGGTAGCTTTCCCTAATTACAGCTAAAAGCTGAACTCGTTAAGTGAGACGTCTAATTCCTGCTCCGCCCATTCTAGAAAATGGGAAGGGGCCGTTAGTAATTTCAAGTGTTTTCTCGAGATAGAGGTTTCGTACAATTTGCTGTACAAATTTGTTTCTTTTCAGTCATGAAAATAATGTAAGAAATTAGTCGATTCTAGGATTAGTTGGCTCGTTAATTTTAAACAATTAAATTTTGTTTACAGAATACGTCAGAGGTAATTCTTTCAGATAGTGGTCAATGTTCATATTTGAAGTAATGAATGTTTTATTACCCTGTTAGCTCCTCCTAAAACTCGATTTTCACCCTCTCTAACTTTTGAGAATCTTCCTTGTGGAATAGGGACTTACGATAGTCTACCTCTTAAAAATCATTTTTAATAAAAATACTATTTCGATCCATGTTTTAATAACTTTATTGTGATTCATGAATAACAATTACAAAAATTACAGTTGTTTTATTTTAAAATTATTTATTCATTTAGCAATATTGATTAAATTATACAAAGGTATACATTTTTAGATTATGATTAGAAGAAAAGGAAAAGGTGATATTAACAATAAAACAAAACATGTAAACAAAGTTAGGAAGCAAATATATATATATATAATGCTAAGAATATTGTAATGCTAATATTATATTTAATGCTAAAAGTAGAAGGGGGTTGAGCAGAACTGTATATTTGCCTCGTGACTTCATGGAAGTCACTGGTGTTTCCTGTTATTTTTTAAGTAAGCGACCGCATCCCTCCCTATTCCCGGAACTACCCTTCTCTTATACACATATGTCTCAGCTTTAATACCAGTCCCCACTTGTTCACAAGACCTTGTTTCCCAGGCACTCGTCCCTAAACCCTCCACCCAGTATGTAGTAACATAACTCTTAATATTTGTATGTACCAGTGTTTATTGCTTGTACTTCTTTCATGTCAAGCTTTTCTTTTTTTTCTTTTAAAATACTCTCCTCTACAAAGATTATTTAACTCTCGATTATGTGAATCGCACAACTCGGAATTCAAAGAAATTCATTTTTTTACGGAAACATATCTTCGAATGTGTCTTCATTCTCCATGTCGTCAGTTAAATAATCTTTGTAGAGGAGAGTGTTTTAAAAGAAAAGAAAGAAAAGCTTTATTATGAAGTACAAGCAAAATATTAAGAGTTGCGTTACTACCTAGTAGGTTGAAGGTCTAGGCACAAGTGGGGTCTGGTTTTTTTTTTCTTTCAAAACCTCCTTTATTGATTTAAAAGTTTACAATGAACATTGAAAAAAAATTTCTAATTACAATTTTCTCCTCGTGCTGCATGCAGAGAAGGTATGCAGATGCATTCGAAGGAGGGCATAAATATAAAACAATATCTTTTTGAGGTTAAAATTTCAGTGCAATGCGTACAGACTAGGTGATGGGGCTCACCTTCTGTTTTGTGGAGTCTGGGACTAAAGCTAAGATATATATATATAAGAAAAGGATAAGATTCTGGGAAGTAGAGAAGTCTTGGAAGGATGAAGTTGCTTACTTAAAAATAACAAAGAACCATCAGTGATTTCCATGAAATCAGCAGGTATACAGTTCTACTCAAGCCCCTTCTACTTGTTCTTAGCAAGATTATAAATATTATATATAAAGCAAGCATTATAAAACTGTCGTTTAGTCCTTTTGGTCCAGATTTAGGGATATTGTTGTAGAAGTAATGGAAGTTCAGAGGAATCCACAGTTTTAGTTTTTGTAAATCATTGTACTTTTTTTTTTTTTCTTATTATAATCTAAAGATGAATACCTTTGTATAATTTAATAAATATTGCAAAATGAATAAATAATTTTAAAATAAAATAAAACAATTGCAATTTTTGTAACTGTTAGTCACGAATCACAATAAAGTTATTAAATCAATAGCTTTAATTTTTTTTTTTTTTTTTTGCAATGCAGGGTCTTCCTCTCAGGTCATGCTGCCCCCGTCGTATTATTTCTTTTCAAATCAATTTCAAGGAAATATTCATCATTGAGAAAGGTTTTATAACCCAAAGAAACAGGATGGTAGAACTTACTCGAAGATGGCTGACTTACAAGAAACTTTTCTTTCTTGTAAGTACTCAAACCAACAAATTGTTGGCAATCCCACAGCACAAGAACGATCGTGTTTATATCATTTTTTTGCTTTTTCTGTCGCATAATGGATACCATCCTCTTTCATGTGAATGGGCCATTTCAATATCAATATGTGACTCAAAGAATTCAATTCTTTAATAGATCTAAGAAGCAAAAAATAAGATGAGATCATTGGAAAATTTCTATTGAGCACCCCGAATTATCGATCCATATTATCAATTCTTCAATGTTTGAATTTACCAAATTTTCTAAAGTCCAACTTTCCCCAGCTGATGGATAAAAATAAATTTATAATTATTGAATCATTTCCTCTGGGAGAATATAGAACTTGTCTTTTATTTAATGAGTATAATTCTTTAAGGTTCCATACTTCGGAATGAACAAAATAAAAATCAACAGGTGGAACTACCCGATTGGCCTTTACTAATAATTTATATTAGTAATCACATACATTTTCCTGTTCTTTCGTGATTACACATAACAGCAAAATCCGTGTCTAAAGCAACACCATCTCATCAACGATTTCCTCGAACTATTTAGGTACAGCTTCGTCGAAATCTGAATCATATGGAGAAATTAATTTTTTGTCACTCATACAGCAATTTACTTTAAATTTTAGGCATTATAATCACATTTAAACGTGGGTTCACTTATCATTACTCAGTCAGGATGCTGATAACAACTATCTTTCAATGCCTTATGATTCAAATCGTATTTTTAGTGCCATTCCTGGAATTTTCTTCGAAACGTCATATCACAAGTGCTTATAATTTTCTGTGGAATTCACATAAACACGCTGAGTGATATACTTAAAAAATTATTAGGGATTAGATATCGAAAACGAAGAGCATTATGATATTCAAAATTAATTCTTTGACAATAAATAATGTTCGTAGTGCTGAATGTATAAATTGTTACATTTATTCATACAAACCAATGTAAAAGTATTAACGCCAAATCTATTGGTTTGCAAAACATCTAAAATATTTCTTTCTTGTTTTTATAAAGAAATTTAGTTAAATATTATTCCAACAAGTACTTCCTAGGATCAGTGGCCTAGCCGATTTTTTTAGTGTATCGTAATTTTTTTTAGTATTTTAAATGTATGAAAGTAATTCTAGAAAGAAAATAAGAATAAAAAAAAAACACGGAATTTTTCAAGAAAACTTTATTTTAACTGTTAACTATCTCGGTGAAAATCACGCTATTAACAAATGATAGCTACCATGTCAGTATAAAAACCTATTAAAATTATTGGAGTGTATTTAATACGGGACTTATATGTTGTATTTTTTTGCAACATCTTCGCATTCATTTGTAAGTAAATCTTCAGTGTGGCCTTATCGATGAGGGAAAACTCATAAATTAAAATCATGAATAGTTGCTTATCTTAAGACTTGAGATGTAGCGGGCCGAGGTTTTTTCATATTTAATTGTTTTTTATATTGTATGAGTGACAAAAAATTAATTTCTCCATATGATTCAGATTTCGACGAAGCTGTACCTAAATAGTTCGAGGAAATCGTTGATGAGATGGTGTTGCTTTAGACACGGATTTTGCTGTTATGTGTAATCACGAAAGAACAGGAAAATGTATGTGATTACTAATATAAAATATTTATTTACTTTTGGCTATTGAATTTTAGCTGAAATACTAGCCACCATATTTTGTGGAATATACCTTTTGATGTTAAGATCGATTCGCTGATTCTTACATTTAATATCAATGAACATGCACACGGACGAAAGGCAATCCTGGATAAAAGCTAAGAGTTGAGCTCGGCAATTAAAATTCTAATTCGTTCACCTTAGTCAATAGTTTGCTGAGCAAATTGTTTACACAACCCGAGACTTGTACAAACGCTAGGCTCTGCATAACTCGAGTGCAAGAATAGCAACAGGTGCCTTTCGTAGCAATCCTATTTCTAGCCTGTGCGTAGAACCTACCTGCCTTACTTACCACTGAGGTATGGTAAATTCGAAACATAATTATATTTTTGGGTCTTCCTCATTTCATAATAACATTGCAGTTCTCCTGAGTTCAATTGAGAGTGAAACATTTGGAGATATAATCAATTATTTAATGTCTAAATAGAACTACCACCAGAACTCAATAGCACCCTTTGGAAATTAAGTACAATGCTAAATTTTCAAATTTGTTTCCAACATCAATATCCTCTTCAAGCAGAAAACATAAATGAAATTTTATCTCTTAGACTAGCAAGAGCTTCACTCACCGCTGTGCTATTATTTGAAATTACTTGTTAAATCACTATGTGCTGAAGACATGTCACGTTCACCAGAAAATTTCTGTTGAGCTAATACAATTGAATCCTTTGAATCCTTATCTGAACACAATAAAATCAATATAAAAAGAATATTACACATGACATGAGTAATTAAATAAATTATTTTACATCATCTGTGTTCATGGTTATGAGCTGAAGAAGACCTTAGATGAGCTGCCTATCAAAAAGAAAATCTAGTCAAATTTGAAATAAACCTGGCTGCTCACAACTGAAAGTAAGCAACGCGCAATAATCCCACATCAAAAAGGAAGAAAATGTTCGCAGATTTGCGTGGTCTTCGTCTATTTTGGTCATACTGTTGAGGGCGATGCTTAGAATAGGTCACACGTGACTGGCGCGTAGATATTCGATGGCTAAGAAGGTTTCTATGTTCTATTCAACGTGAACCATCTAATTATCCAGTTTCTGGCAGAAGATAATATCTTGAAATTTCGACCGAAAATACTGAGGCTCACAGTAATAAATAGCCTCAGTGACAGTGATCAAGTGACCAATTATTCTTTGATATTATCAAAACTATTAGCTCAACTGTCATGGACTATAGTCATTGATTATTCAACTAGAGAATAACGTTAATTCTCAGGCCTAGCCTACAACCTTGTGTGGTTTTCGACAGAACAAGCAAATAAGTACATTAATCATCTATGCATTCTCAATGACCAGGAAAAACTATAAGGAAACCTCATTGCGATGACGCTGATGAGATTTCAGCAAGAAAGGGCGTGCCTTTGTCGCACTGTGAAATAATTCACGCCCGTCTGATTATTTTTCGTCGGAGGCGTTGGCCGCAGGGGTATGTTGTCCATGTTTTCATAAATGAAATATTACATGCAATTAATCCAATAGTATTTTAATCCTTTTTACTGTAGTGTTACTTCTTTAGGGAGGAAAGGCTCTTGAGACAGAACTACTTCACTTGTCACTTATTGACAGTCGCCACAGAGCTCACTTATTACCAAAAAGGTTTTGAAATAGTGAGTGACTGTGAATGGAGGCGCCATGCGATTACGTGGGTGGTTGCTGCACCCAGTGAAGTGGCAAGCAGAAATTTCATGTAAGGTTACCATTTCATAGAAAGCCATTTTTCCCCCGACAATATCGTCTTCTGATGATGATGATGAAGATGCTCTTGCATTTCTTAAAAGCAAAATAAAAACAAAGTACGGTATTTACAGTGTATACAATGGCCTGTGTCTTCAGAATAGTTTACACCGGCAACAAGTCTTGAACGAGAAAAAACCGGTGAGAACGATTTAGCATTCCACGTCGGTAGGCGCCCGACCTTAGGTGTCTCTCTGGGTTGCCGGAGACGAGATGTGACTATATATAGATCATTGGGATGTCCTGAGAGAGGTCCAGATACTAGCAGAGGCAGCCCTCAATAGACTTAGTCCTCCAGAAACTCCGAGCTAAGGTAAAGAAAGGACTTCTAGAAGAGTTTCCCCCTCCGATTAGCAGGATAATTGAGGAAGAACCTAGGAAGTGGAAGGGTCATCTTAGTGCCTGGACCAATGAGGTGTGGAATTCCAGGTGAACCATGAAAGGGAGTACATTAAGTAAGTACTTCCCCTCGGCTAAGGAGAGGCCTTCGTTCTCTCTTCTCTCAGTATAAAAGAGCTCTGGGCCCACATTGCGAGGATAGAGATACCGCAGAGCATGTCGTGCTCACTTGTCAAGCCTTGGAACAAGCAAGAGCACGGGTGTTTTGCTCAATTGGCCAGTATAGAGTCAGACTTGCCGTTGCTGGTAGACAACAAGGAGAACTACAGAGCCTTCCTCATCGTTGTCCAGAAGTTGAAGGAGCTGCAGGGACCAGCCCACTTCATCATCTCCAGGGGAGCGAGCGATGAAGGTTGAGCAGCCGTTGGGGGTACTCATCAAGAAGGCACCGTTGGACCAAGATGGAGTGGAGCTTCTTTGTATATAGAAATAGGTTAGCCTTTGGGGGGGGGGGGGTTGGAGTATAGTTGTGAAAATCAGTCTCTAGTTTTCTACTGCTAATTTAAAATGATTCTCCAAAAAATGGATAAGTACATACTTGGAATTTTCTTGCCGTTTAGACGCGATGTGAGAAGCTTGTCTAGTATAAGTCCTACATAGGTGGTCTGATATTTCGTAGGAGTGGGTTGATTGAAAGAAGAATGATGGTGACAGTCGTCCATGTAGAATAAATATGCCGTTATTAGGCAAGGCTCGATAGCAGACACCCTTGGTTCGCGTGCACTCCAACGGCTTAGTCATGCAACGTTTAATATTTCAGTGTCGATCCGCTGCACTCTCGTCGCTACTGCCACATCGCCATTCCGTGTATTGCGGATTGTTGTTTATAGCAAGCTTTTCCAAAGAACTATCGATCGCAAAGGGGTTTATTTACGGCGTAGAAAAAATATTCTCGTCGACGAAATAAAGAATTGTCTTCTTGACAATTCCCTTGATTCGCTATATGCCGATTCGTCGATAACTGGCGTCATCATTAAGAGTTAAAAGATGTGCAACACTTCGTATAAAATGAACAAATTATTACTTGATGTTATCTTGTTGGAATGTCCACAGACTGAGGAACTGGTGAATTTTTATTTTTAACCCATGCTCACCATGCTCGTCCTTATCTTGCTGACATTGAGCTGATATGAATTTTTAAGATATTTGATGAGTCAATAACGTAGAAGATTTCGATGCCCCACTATATTTTTTATACTGATCGCTGCACATTTTTTAGAAATAGTAATCAATCCCATAAATTATCATTTATGGAAAACGAAATAAAAAAAAGAATAGGTTTCATTTTCATTAATAGGTACATTTCAGTTCATGATGTTTTCTGTCTACTCTTTTTGGCATATGGCTTTCGTTCTATCCTATCGGTTAGCTGAACTTAACTGAAAAATTAAAACTAAACCATCATATAATGGATGACTGTTAAGAAAAGGCATAAGTCATGTCGTCAGAATTATGATTTAATTGCATAAAAAACTGCGTACATACATTGCTCTCCTAGACTTAGCCAAGGGGTGGACTTGCACCCATTTTAACACTTTATAGTTTAGTATATTAATTTTTGAATTATAATTCACTTTCTTTCACTCATCGAATCAAAATCAGTACGCTAGGGAATTTTCAGTCGAGAGTTATATAATGCTAAGAATATAGTAATGATAATATTATATATAATGATAAAGTAGAAGCTAGTATATACCTGCCTCGTGACTTCATGGAAGTCACTGATATTTTTAAGTAAACAACCGCATTCCTTCCAAGACCTCCATCCCAATTCCCGGAACTACCCTTCTCTTATACACACATGTCTCAGCTTTAGCCCCAGTCCCCACTTGTTCTCCGACACTCGTCCCTAAACCCTCCACCCAGTATGTAGTAACATAACTCTTAATATTTGTGTATACCAGTGTTGTGTTTGTACTTCATAATAAAGCTTTTCTTTCTTTTCTTTTAAAATACTCTCCTCTACAAAGATTATTTAACTGAGGATATCATCGTAGCAATCAAAATGTGTGGGTGGAATGTAATTTCCTTAGTAAATTGCTTAATTGAATTACCAGCAATTTTGATATCTTAATAGATCTAAAGGATATACCTCTCCTATTATGAATGAACTCACTTTCATAACGAGTCCGAAGTTATTGTCATTTTCTTATTGTCACTTTGACATCAACTTGAAACATAAATCGCCCATTTTGATTATCACCCATTCACATATAATTGCGCCATTAGGACATTAACTTAAAGAGGTGTTTACTATTAAAAAATAGTAATCGAATATGTAATATATTCATTATCATTATAAAATTCTGCGGTTTTCTCATCTTAATTCTGTAGTCTTCTGATATTTGCTTGAGGTAACTTGTTCTTAAAAGTAATTCTTAATTCGAAGATAGCGCAGTAGTAAATACGATCAAAATTGTCCCTATTTTGCGAACACTTATTCCATTTATATTATTTTTTAAACAAGTATTTAATAATCATTGAAATCTTACTGATTCAACCTGCTGCAAGAGTGCAGCGTTTTGTAATGCACTTCCGGTTCGAGATATCCACTTCCTGTACATACCTGACTATATAATCTCGAGCTATATCTAGAACAGATAATCAAGGAAAAAGCCTGTTGTAATCTGCGCCGTTGTGGCTGATAAATAACAATTATAATCCTTTGGCTGTTGTACTTGGAAGAGCTCAGCGGAATGTAAGAAAGTGCTTATCAAGACCAAATTGTAATTAGTTCAATTCTCTTATTTTCATTGAGAGGAAATGTTCAAAACCTCTTTGGCCAATTTCTTTGTATGATATAAGCCTCTTGTGCAGCAATGTCTTCCTTCGTTTGCCTTTTTCAACTTTACGAAAGTTATGCAATACTGTGAGCAATGGCAAATGTCCATTATATGTTTCTGTTAAGGATACAGCGTTTGGCTATCGTGATGTAAACATGCGATGTACTCATGCATTTTCACTGAAATGAAGTGGATTCATTGGTTAACTGGGCGCAAAAATAAACGTATTATTCAACTTTTTTTTCGTATACTAATGAATATGAAGGTATAATTTAGGTTTTAAACAACTGACATGTTCGTTTCTCTTCATTAGTTTTTCTTTAATTGGCAAGCGCCAAACGACCACTAGGTATGTAGAGGTGGACTGATCGCTGTTAAGCACCTGAGGATGGCAGACTTGGGCGTGAAAGATCTTGCTAATTAAAGAAAAGCTTATGAAGAGAAAAGGATATGTGCGTTATTTGAAACCTGAATAAATTGATAGCCTGGAAAACAGCACCTCAGTTACGTTCAGGGATCCCATCAAATTTACAACATTGCCTGGAGAGTATCTTGAAAAATCATATTTCCGTTATTCCGAAAAAAAGGTGGAAGGAACCAGCTCTGGAAATTTAATTCGATACAACCAAGAAGAAAATTCAATTCCATCCGAACCCAATTTCATATTTATTGAAACC
The DNA here is from genome assembly GCA_930367205.1 of Acanthosoma haemorrhoidale. Classification (NCBI taxonomy): domain Eukaryota; kingdom Metazoa; phylum Arthropoda; class Insecta; order Hemiptera; family Acanthosomatidae; genus Acanthosoma; species Acanthosoma haemorrhoidale. The sequence goes on along the minus strand of OV884015.1, from coordinate 87,683,846 downwards.
ACTATCACTAATATTTTTGTTGGATGGTGAATATAAAACATTAATGAGTTTTTCAAAACCTGATGCATACAGTTTTTTGCTCCCTTCTTGGAGCTGACTGACTCTTGGTACGAAAATTGTGTCTGTTCTTCTATATAATATTTCTCTGTCGCATCTTTAAAACATTAGCTGCGATAAAAAACAATTTTATTTTGTTCATTCAACTATCCAACTTCTGGTTACATAAACCTCAACCTTGAACTCTATCGAGACCTGTCCTGTCTTATTTATTGCCAGTGGTAAAGTATTCGTCTCTCGAGGGTCTGGTATTGTTCAATCAGCCCCACTACTATTTAGTCTAGTGACAGCTAGGCCAGCCCACATCCATTTCATTTTAAAAAAAAGCTAATAAATCATTACATTATAGTTGCTTATTGCTATTATTTCACAACCAGATACTCCTCTGGGCATAAAAGGTAAAATAAATTAACATTCAATCAATAGATCAAACTTTTGGTTTATTAAGAGATCAAGAATAGATTCAGTCAGTTTGGTGCATCAAACTCGACTTCCCAAAAAAGTACATTTTATTTTATATTTCATTAATCTATATTTATATTAATCAGATGTAAGTATTCTACAATGTATGCATAACATTAGGACTGACTTTTCATCATAAACAATACTGTGGTTATGACCCCGACATTACCTACAATTTTCTTGATATTGTTAAAATATGTTACGTTTTGTGTGTATATTATATTCCCTGATTCTAATTTATTAAATGGCAATTCACACCACACCTACAGGTTTCTTACCCAGAATTTCCCTGAAGTGGCTAACTAAATCACTAAATAGCTAAACTATTTATGAGTCTAATTTATCATTTATTTGATGTGATTACTGGTTGGTGAACTCTGCTATACCTGAATGAAAGCCCATATGTTGTTGCGTTGAGGGAAGTGTTAGCTGAGGCCGAAGGAGTGTGCTTTGGCTGGCTAATAGACACCTTGTTGCTTCAACCTGTGTTTGCTCTCCTGCTTGGAACCAGCCTTGAGTGGACATGTCTTTTGTTAACAATTTCAATTAAACGGACTATGATTTCCTGAGCCACATTGTTATATATGAAGTAATTATTTTACATTTTAAAGTAAATCACTAATTCATGCTTATGACCAGGGGCTGCAAAAAAAAAAAAATCAATCGTTTAAAATTTACTTTGGAGAAATAATAGTTTTGTTTGCAATGAATTCTAAAACTTTTCCATAAAATTCTATGGGAAAAATGGATTTTTTTTTAATAACTGTTAATTTTGAAATTTTAATGTTAAATTTGAAAGGAAAAGGTTTTAATAGAACAGTTCAAAACCTTTTGAAAAATCTATATTTTTCCCATAATTTTTGAACAACTCCAAAAAGTTGCACTCGATTTTAATCTCAGGAGTCAGAGAAGACCTTGGCAATCATGTGTAATACCAAGGCATCGGGCTTAAACATTAAGAGATTTAAATTTGTTTTATTTAACTTAACTTTCAGGCATAAGTTTTCATCAATATGTTTGAGAAAAAAATCTTTTTGAAGTCCTGCTTACTTTCTTAAAGTTTATTATTTATTTATTATTATTATTATTATTTTAAGTTTATTATGTTCATTGACTTCATTTTTGGAATATCTTCGAATTTCTTTTTGTGTTACCATATGTTAAGTATCCTCACAATAGGTTCTGAGCAGTTACTTGAGAAAACTTAAAAGTCAGAAGGAAATTAAGAAGTAAAGATATTAAGAGAGCCAAGTTTTTTCATGTTTATTATTTTCCATCATATTTCGAGTTATTATATCATAGTATAATGTATTTCTGGCTATATTTTAGAGTACAGTCAACTATCAGAAATTAGGTTATCTTGGAGGAAATGGGTATCATAAAAATGACAATGATGAGGAGAAAAGAAAAAAAAATTTAGATGGTATGTTAGAAATAACATAAAATGTAGAAATACATTATACTATGATATAATAACTCGAAATATGATGGAAAATAATAAACATTAAAAATTTGGCTCTCTTTATATCTTTACTTCTTAATTGAGCTACTTCCTTCTTACTTTTAAGTTTTCTCAAGTAACTGCTCAGAACCTATTGTGAGGATACCTAAAATATGGTAACACAAAAAAAGAAATTCGAAGATATTCCAGAAATGAAGTCAATGAACTTTATTAAATAAACTTTAGGTAAGCAGTACTTCAAAAAGTTTTGTTTCTCAAAAATATTAAAGAAAACTTATGCTTGAAAGTTAATTTAAATAAAACAACTGCAAGAGAGAGAGGGTGCTAGCAGAGAGGCAGGTTTTGGATTAGAGGCCTGAAGGAAAGAGAAGAAGAGGTCGACTCAGGGCAAGGATACAAGGTGTTCAAGAGAAGATGGCAGAAAGTGAGTTCATTTAGGAGACTCAAAGAGTGAGGGACAACTAGACTTCAGCTTTGACCAAATGATAACCCTTTGTTGAAACATTTAATAAATGTTCATTCCATTTTAAAAACAAGTATCGAACTTGCTCTTTTATAATACTCATTGATGAGTGTGACTTACCAATTTAAGATTACTTTTCTTTTTAATGTTGCCATTGCATTTCCTGTAAGTTATAATAATAAATTTTTTGTCATTTCTGTTTCAGAATAATTACATCAAAACTTCTAAATACTCTCTGCTTACGTTCATCCCTCTCAACCTGTTTGAGCAGTTCCAGCGACTGGCCAACTTCTACTTCCTGTGCCTCATGGTTCTGCAGATGATCAATGTCATTTCCTCCCTGACTCCTATCACCACAGCAGTCCCACTCATCGGTGTACTGTGCCTAACAGCCATCAAAGATGCTTACGATGATTTTGTAAGTTTTTTTTTCTCGCAACTCTAATTACCCTGTGTAAAAATGCTATTTGTACTCAAGAACTTTGAAAATTGGACTCAAAGATGAAAAATGGTAAAAGTTACACAAAATATATTCTCAAGCTGTACCATATTTTATGTGGAACAGTATATTTGTTAATATGTAATGGAGATACTTATATCCCTTTTTATTAACTTTTAAGTTAAAAATTGCTTATCTCCAAAGTTTGTGATGAGTAGAAATTTAAATATAATTATTAAAATCATCTAGAAATAGCTAATACTCAAAAAGTGTTTGAAATATAATTAAAATTAAATACTCTGGGACAGGTATGCAATTTGTCATTACTTTAAACTTCATAATCAACCCTTGTCTGGTGGTAAGTAATAATTGCCTTCATAATGTTTTGATTTTGTTATATAAGTTTGTTTCAGTTGTATGGTTTGTTGGGGTTGATAATTGTTCCCTCTTTAAAATCAAAACGTATTATCGAATAAAATTACTACTCACTAAACCCCATTTGCCTTATCATAAATAAGTTTAATTGATTATAACTGAACTGAAAGGATTTAGTTCTGTAACCCATCTCTTTTTTTTTTTTTAGCAAAGGCATGTCAGTGACTCACAAGTTAACAACAGGAAGGCGCTGGCAGTTCAGGATCGCAAACTCGTCGAGAGCAAGTGGTCACACGTGCGAGTGGGAGACATCATCAGGATGGAAAATGATCAGTTTGTAGCTGCTGATGTTCTCTTGCTCAGTACCAGTGAGCCCAACGGTCTTTGTTTTATTGAAACTGCCGAGTTGGATGGGTAATGTCATTATTCTGCTAAATTTCTTTGAGTCAATGAATTAAAAACTAGATATTGAATATGAATCAAAAGTTCTATTTGTTTTATTATTTTTTTTTTTTAGAGAAACCAATCTTAAGTCAAAAGTTTGCCTCATTGAGACTGCTGATATGGGTCAGGACGATGGGTTACTTGGAAGTTTTGATGGTGAAATCATATGTGAACCACCGAATAATTTGCTCAATAAATTTGATGGTACCTTGATTTGGAGGGGGAAAAGGTATTTTAATATGTGTCTTTGTAGGTTTATTATTCTGACCAAATACTAAATAGCCATCTTTATTTCTTTCTTTTCTCTAGAGTATACCTAATAGATAATTTAATCCGGAAGTTAGAATATAACTGAATTATTTCAAGAGTAGGCTGTTCATTAAACTGTGAGGAGAAACGTTAAGTGCAAAGGGGGTTTCGAGAGTGGATGGCTTTGAAAAAGTTGTAGGGTTATATCCTCCTCAACCAATTAGATGAAAATAATGAAATGGAAACTCTTCTCAGTTCATTTAAAAATTTTCAGTGGGTAACCTAATATTAAATGTATATGCTATTTAAATTTATTTTTATGAAAAACATAGAGATAACCTGCATCGATGAAAGTGTAATTGTGGGTTAATTACTAAACATTAGTGAAGAGTTAGCATAATCTGATGAAATGATTCTCAACTATTGGAAAGTTTAAAAAATATTTACTATCCAATTGACATAAACTTTTATGTTTACTTAAAATCAAGTTATTTAATCCAAAAAATTTATGATCATTCTAAAAAATTTCAGGTACCCTCTAGATAACGACAAAATCTTGTTAAGAGGCTGTATTTTAAGGAATACTGATTGGTGCTATGGAGTTGTTATTTTTGCTGGAAAAGATACCAAGCTAATGCAAAACTCAGGGAAAACAAAGTTCAAAAGGACGAGCATTGACAAATTGTTAAATTTTATAATTATAGGGGTGAGAGAAATAAATAAGTATATATCAGATTATATATACAAATGATGTATAACAAATTTAAAATAATTGTTATGTTTGATTTTTCAGATAGTGTTCTTTCTTATATTAATTTGCTTATTTTGCATGGCAGCATGTGGCATATGGGAAACCATGACAGGGAGGTATTTTCAAATTTATTTGCCCTGGGATAAACTCGTGCCCAGTGAGCCATTTACCGGGGCAACTGTTATAGCGTTACTTGTATTTTTTTCATATGCTATAGTGCTCAACACTGTCGTGCCAATATCGCTCTATGTCAGGTTTGTAAAGTTTTTTTATTTACAGAAATCATTTTGTTCAGGCAATCAGTTAAATAAAAATAATTTTGCATTTTTGTAGCGTTGAAGTGATAAGATTATTACAAAGTTTCCTGATAAACTGGGATGAAAAAATGTTCTGCGAAAAACGGGGTATGTTTGCAAAAGCCCGAACAACTACATTAAATGAAGAACTAGGTCAAATTCAGTATATATTCTCTGATAAAACTGGAACATTGACCCAGGCATGTGGAATATATTCTCCAATTTAGTCATAATCATGAGATTATTTTTTTTATTAGCTTGTAAATTTTATCGTTTTTTTCTAGAATATAATGACATTTAACAAATGTTCTATTGCTGGCAAGAGCTATGGAGATATTATTGATAAAGATACTGGAGAAGTATTAGAAGTTGCAGAGGTAGTCATTTATACATATATTATTAAAAATACCATGTTTCAATTGTTGTACATATGCAATAAATTTGTAATTTTAAGAATCTATTATTTTTTATTGATTCATTGGTCATCAAGATATGAAGGACTTAGGTTCAAATCTGTAGTCAGGAATTTTCCGGAAGAGGATGCCATTTGATAACTCTCCCACTCCTAAAGAATACTAAAGCACTTAAACTAGCTCCAGTTCAATAAATTACCAAGAAATCGTGCAAATCATCCCCATATTATATTATATATCATATCATATTATCCATTATAATACTGCAGCAGCACATATTTTCAATATTATTTTATGTAATAAAATTTTAAACTAGACAATCATAAACAACAATAAGCATATTGGTTGAGAGCATCAACACCATTTATATCCCTTTTATACCTTTCAACGATAATTTTTATTAAAAAAAAAAAAAAAAAATTAAAATTAGTACTTCTTTTTGTGTACTCCAACTAATAGCTTCAAGGATCACTGCCCTCTACATTTTTCTGTCATTACATCAAAGATAATAATAATTCTGTTGTGGATAAACTGCTCACTGTTTGTGATCAAAATACTTCATTTTAATTATTGAACCATCTTGGTTACTGACATTATATTTCTATTTTCAATAAAATTATAACATCTAAATTAGCTAAAATATTCACAAAAACCTATTAAGATCAGTTCTAAATATTCGAAAATCTTTGAAATCATAAATCGCAATTTTAAGTAAATAGCTTCTGAGTTGAGACTTGAGAGAGCATATAATTGAAAGGAACAAGCTGATTTTTTTTCTTACATTTCCCGTTATTTTATTTCAACCAACGGTCATAAAGTATAATCTGACATGTTAAATATAGCACTAGAATTTCATATTGATTAATTCATATTTTTTGGCTACTACTTAATTATAGACACACAAAATCTCATTTCTTCATACTTTCTCTTTGGACTTAGCAACTGTTAATATTTGTGCAGGGAGGGAGCCATCATATTGGCAGTTACCCACTTGCATTGAATAAATAAGTGTTAGCCACTGCAACAATTGATAGCCTCAATAAATACATTTCTTTTTTATTCAATAGCTGCTTTGAAGTATTTACAAGATCATCCTTCAATCAATTCTGATAAAATTATCCTTAGTAATAAAAAAATTATTATTGTGTAAGCTAGAGTGATTGTGATGGTAAAATATTTTTATATTTCTATTTCAGTTAACAGAATCAGTAGATTTTTCATTTAACAAAGACTACGAAGAGACTTTTAAGTTTTATGACCAGGCACTTTTAGATGCTGTAAAGAGTCACAAAAATGAAGATGTTGTTCAGTTCTTTAAAGTATTAGCTCTTTGTCATACTGTGATGTCTGCTGAAAAAAATGGTAGGAACACTTCAGCTTATATTACTACAGTATATTTAGATTAAACCGAAGCACTCGGCAGGCTCACCATTCTATCCTCAAAACTATACAAACTGGACAAATTTCCAGAATAATGTTTTTTTTTCTAATTATCATTTCATATTTGAAAGACTTGAATGTTGAAATATTGTTTCTTGTTCAGCAAGTATACTTAGAATTGTTTGATTATTGATAGATAAGTTTCTTCAAAACATTGGCTTATTTAAAGGATAGCGATTAAATGATCAATTATGCAGTATTAAAAAAAAAACATTGAAAATTTTGTTAAAAAAAGATTTAGGGTTTTCCGAATATTTGTGTGTAGAGTAATCAATGTTATTCAATTCAATTCAATGGCTGAACTTACCAGTAAGTAAATCTTGTATCTCTTATGAGAACATATTTTGGGTCAAAAATGAACCTTTTTTGATAACTTTTATTTAATCCTCCTGAAAACGTGGTTAAAGGGAGATCAGTTCGATAACTGGTAACATTTTTTTAAACGTTAGTTGCTACATAAAACTGTTACTAATGTTAGGAATACAAACAGTAAATCTGCCATGAACAAAGGCTTTTTAAAAAAAAATTAAATTACTGGTTTCTTTAAAAAAAAAAAAAAAAAAAGTTAGCCACTTTATATAGTATTAATAATCATCATTTTATTTTTAGGGAAGTTGGTTTATCAAGCTCAGTCACCTGACGAAGCAGCTCTTGTATCGGCAGCTAGAAATTTCGGCTATGTTTTTAGAGAACGCAGTCCTAATAGCATTACTATTGAGGTAAAAATTATTGTTATTTTTGTTAAAGTTTCATCCTTATGTTAATTTTATCATCAATTCAATTCTTATTTTAGGTGTTAGGGCAAAAAGAGGTTCATGAACTATTGTGTATATTAGATTTTAATAATGTAAGGAAACGAATGTCTGTGATATTGCGCCATAAAGGGAAATTAAGACTGTATTGTAAAGGAGCAGATAATGTTATTTACGAAAGATTAAAACCTGGCGATCAGGAGATAAAACGGACTACTCAGGAGCATTTGAATGTAAGAATTAATGTTTTAAAAAAATTCCTTATTTTCTTTTTTTTCTACTTTATTTTCTGCTTTTACTGCCTAATGAAAATTATTAGAAATTTTAAAACTGATATAAACTTTTTAGAAATTTGCTGGAGATGGGCTGAGAACACTGTGCCTAGCGGTTAGAGATTTAGATGAAAATTACTTTAACAAATGGAAGTCGAGACACCATGAAGCTGCAGTTTCTTTGGACAACAGGGACGAAAAGCTTGATGCAATTTATAATGAAATAGAAAATAACATGTCTTTAGTTGGTAAGTGTTTGTCAATACTTTAAAATGTTTAATACTCACTCATACTTCATTCATCGAAAATATGCACAGACTAATAAAAAACAATTGCCCCATACCTATTGAAAAGTATAGCCTTCAGGCTCAGCAATAATGCTTATTTATTTTTCAGGAGCAACAGCTATTGAAGATAAATTGCAAGAAGGTGTTCCTCAAGCAATTGCTAGTCTAAGTGCCGCTGGGATGAAAATTTGGGTTCTAACTGGAGACAAACAAGGTATTGAGTTAAAGATTCGAAAATTTACTGTCATCTAACAAACTTTTGGGAAGCAATTTTAAAATAAAGAATTTTAAAGAAAAAATAAAGACGTCTAGATTGCTATTATTAATGATTTTAAATAATTGTTATTGTTTCAGAAACTGCCATAAATATTGGTTTCTCCTGTCAACTCCTTAGTGATGAAATGGAAGTAATGATAGTTGACGGACATACAGTGGAAGAGGTCACAAAGCAGTTGGCAAAATGTCGAGACACACTTCTGCTTGGAGGACACCCAATGGCACAACATAACAACAATGCACATCACCACCCAGCTATTTCAGTAGTTACCTTCACGTAAGTTACAACTATCAACAGTAATTTTTTTTGTTTGTATCCTACTACTATTGATTACATTTTGGTTTTCAGGGAAACAGATTTCCATAAAAATGATATCGAAGAAGATACCAGCTTATTATTTGCACTTGTTATGAATGGGCATTCTTTAGTTCATGTGTTTCATCCTCAAGTAGAAAAAATGTTTTTAGAAGTTAGCACAATGTGTAAGTATTTTTTTTTTAATTAACATAAATTACTCAAAGAATATAGATTTATTAATCAAATATACTTCAATGTTGCAGGTCGATCAGTGATATGCTGTAGGGTAACGCCATTACAAAAAGCAATGGTTGTAGAACTCATAAAAAAATCAAAAAAGGCTGTAACTCTTGCCATTGGCGATGGTGCGAATGATGTTTCAATGATAAAAGGTGTTAATTTAGTTATTCAATTTATATTAATTAATTAGAATCTCTCTCTCTCTCTCTCTATCATAATAAATAAATAAAAATTTCTATCATACTGACAAATAATATCATTGACATAATTTTTAAATAAAAATATTTAGCACAACTTGTCTGCTTTTCACACAGCTGCTCATATTGGTATTGGAATAAGTGGATTAGAAGGGAATCAAGCAATGTTAGCATCGGATTATTCCATTGGCCAGTTTCGATTTCTTGAAAGATTGCTATTAGTGCATGGTAGATGGTCTTATTACAGGATGTGCAAATTTTTAAGATACTTTTTTTATAAGAACTTTGCATTTACTCTATGCCACTTTTGGTATGCATTTTTCTGTGGCTTTTCTGCTCAAGTAAGTGTTATTTTACATTCATATACTTTTGAATAATATTCCTTTTTTGATATGGAGTTGACTAGAGATTTATTTATACATAACATATTATCTTGTTACAGACAGTTTTTGACCCAATGTTCATTGCTGTCTACAACTTGTTCTATACATCGCTGCCGGTTTTAGCCATAGGAGTTTTCGACCAAGATGTAAGCGACAAAAACAGCATCGCTTACCCTCAGCTTTACTCTCCTGGGCACACTAATCTTTTATTTAATAAGACAGAATTCCTGCGAAGTGCTTTATATGGTTTTTACACTTCATGTATATTATTTTTCATTCCTTATGGTATGTTTCATTAATATAAATTTGTATGTGCTGCAATATTACAGTTTTGCTATTAATTACATAATATTAATTTTTAGGTACCTACAAGGATGCTATAACTATGAAAGGCCTTGTTTTGTCCGATCACATGCTGGTGGGTAGTGTGGTCGCTACCATTCTAGTCATTGTTGTTACTGCTCAGGTAGGATATTTTTATAAATCTTTGGTTACTTTCCGATGACATAGGACCATAGGACCACTTGTTAAGGATGGTTACATTTTTCATAAAACCAGTTGATCCAAATATCAATAACCTCGCTATTTTTTTCTCTTAACATTTATTATAAAATTTATAATTTTTACTAATTAAAATTGTTTGACATAAATTATAAACTAAATTATGAATTTTTTAAAATATATATAAACAAAATAAAGAACACAAAAAGGGAAGGAACAATATCCAGAGATTTGATTTAAGTTTCATAAATACTTGAAAAATTATAGTTTGACCCTACCTTCTTGGTCACTGGAAATCATTTTAGCAACAAAAAAACATTACAATTACGGGTTGAAATTTTTTAATACTTCCATTACTGAATTCTAACTACCAGATAATCAGCATGTTTTGTTGTGTAATATAGCTCTAAAATTTCAGACTGATCGGTTTTTATAACTGCTATTGTACAATATTCCCTTATATATATTTAACGTAACCCTGGTAGTCCAGGATAATATTTTGTCATCCATTGCTTCTTTTAACTGTATTATTTTACAATTTAAAATCAACTTTTAGGTTGCCTTAGACACATCCTACTGGACTGTTTTTAACCACATCACTATCTGGGGCTCATTGGGCTGGTACTTCATGTTGGATTATTTTTATAACTACATAATCGGAGGTCGATACGTTGGCTCCTTAATGACAGTAAGCTCTCTTAATTATCCTAACAACAGTCACATTTAAATTTGGGTTTAAGATTAACTTAATGAGTTTTCTTATGAGTGACTCCTTAATTTATATTTTACTTTAATTAAGGTGACTGTACTTAATGAATAAGTAATAATTTTTATCCATGTATTGACATTGAATACTCGTTTTGTTTAATTTATTTTAAAGGCTATGAGAGAATCTACATTTTGGTTGACCACTGCACTTACCCTCGTTGTTTTAATTGTGCCCATCCTAGCTTGGAGGTTTTTCTTCATTGATGTTTTCCCTACCTTATCTGACAGGATAAGACTAAAACAAAGGGTTGCTAGTAAAAGGTAATCAATTGGTATTTTTATTCTATATAAGTTTCTGTCCACCTAAGGAGGATGTTCTACGTAATTGAATTATTTATTTTAAAAGCCTTTAATTTACCTCCCTAATGAAGTGACTTTTCAACAAAGAAGTTGTGAGTAGGTTGTAATAACATGAATTTTTTTAATTATTGGTTTTTTCCATAATCGGTTGTGTAATATTCCATCGCAAACATCATAGGGAAGTATCCCTATTATAATTTATTTTTTAATTAAAAACCATCTAATAAAACTTTATTATTATTATTTTAACTATTAAATTTTGAGAATTTTTAATGCTGGAAAAAAATAATTCTATACATCTTTTTAATAGTTCATCAAAAATAATTTTCAGTTTGGTGTAATTCTTAAATCACTTCAGTTCATTGATTTAACTATTAATAATGTCCAAATATTTATGATTCATGAAGTCATATATATGTTTTTTAATAAATATAAGCAAGTTTCATGCATGCTGTATTGTTTATTTTATCATATTAATTATGTAATTAATATTCATTTATTAATGACTCTAGAACCAAACAAACCCAAGATATTCTGAGAACACCTTCAGCAAGAAAAGTAAGAAGATCAATACGGTCAGGATATGCTTTTTCGCATTCAGAAGGATTCGGAAGACTTATTACTTCTGGAAAAATTATGAGGAAACTACCTCGCTCTGATTTTCTGGGTTTCCATTCGCCGTCCGTAAGGCCTGGTACTGAACCGTCACCATGACACGGTAATTTTTTTAGTTATTTTAGAATATGTTATTATTTGTCATTTATTTAATTCATTTGATATAAATACTCTTTGACAAAGAAGTCCACATCATTATTTCAAATTCTAATATTATTTCTAATTCTGTAATAAACTATCATTTGTTAGGGTTTGATGACCTTACGTACTCCATTTTAAAGCAGAAAATAAGTGTTAAAGAGTATAGGTTATTAAGCTTTTCTAGTTGGAATGAGAATGCCGAGTTAAAACTGTTTTCCTGGTGGAAAATATGCTGAAGCAAATGCATAAAATTATAATTTTTTGATACAACCTGATTTGATAATACTACCTACTTGATAATAAGCATAAGATTATTCAAACCTCAATACTTTACTTGAAACCCGAACAAATAACTTCAAAATATGATTTGAATGAAAAAATTATTTTCATTAATGATGAAGAGAAATGCCATAAATTTCATGTGACTCTGTCCAGTGACACATTAATACCATTCTCATAAGGTAAATTTTGGGTCTTACAGGAGCTCGTTATAAACTAAAAATAATTTTAAGTACTTACATTGTTATATATTTACTTGTGACGATGTATTAATTAACTTTGAATTGATTTTCTTTTATTTCAGGGGATGAGGGTGGGGGAAGTCTACCACCTGTTATCCCAATGTATCTACCTTAAGGCAGAGGCATTCCACAAGAAAAGGGATTCCCACCCTCTTATTTCTTCATTTATCATTGGATTAAAATGAATTCAAGTCAATTATTTATTTAGAAAAAAAAACAAAAACAAATAATGATTTAATATTTTGGTTCAAACTCAGACTGTAGCCTTAGAAAAAAAATTGTAAACCTAAATCTTAAGTATTATAATTTACTTCTTCGACTAGAAAATCTTCATTGCTATTCGTAGAGAATGAATGCCCTTTGTAACTTAATACTATGTACCTTGATTTTAAAGGAAAGACAGCCCAAGATGCCTTAGGCTAACTTTTTTATGGATAGAGATGTTCTAAATACTAAAATAATTACCTATAATAAAGCATTAAATGTTACTTATCTCATTTCTTTTTAACATATACATATCTGTTGTAAATATCAAAATAAATGTTAGTAGCTATGTAGTAATTTATTATAACGATGGATGTAATGTAATTTTGTAACTTTGTATTTATTCATTTGTGTCAAATGTCAATGCAGACTTTATAAATTAAATCCATCTTGCGTGTACATAAGAAATATTTATGAATACGGGTGCGAATTTGTATCCTATGCATCGGGTTATGCATCAATTATAAAAAGTATTATCCTATATTGCATGTCTATATTTTTGTATTGTCAAATAGAAATATAGAATTTTGTACTATAAATACGTACAGAAGTATGACAGTTAATAGTCTATACAAATATTTTGTAAACTAGTTTTCATATGAAATCTTTTAGGTAAACGTTGATGTTTATATAAATTTTACCAATGTTAGAAATGATAAATTCTGAAGTGTCTACATTATATCAATGTTATATATTTTTGTAAATACTATGTTGAAGTTATTTTTAAAGAAAAAATTATTTTTAAAACTTTCATTTACATTTTGTTTTATCTTATAATAAAACTACCTTACCACTAGTTTTAGTATAATTTTTACTTCCTTTATTTAATGTAATACTAAAAGTTCAATATATCTTAATCCTAATATGATTTATACATTCAATACTTTTTTTGAAGTAATTTTTAAACATGATAATTACTTTCAGAACACTTTGAATACTCCAACCATTAAGATATGAACTCTTCAAATGTTTATTAAGCCTTTTAGCTGAAACAGAACTTTAGTGTTATCCACAAACACAATTTTTTTACTCACAATCATAATAATATGATGAATACTGGAAATTATGATATTCTTCTTAGTTGCAGAGGCCAAAACATGGAAATTTCTTTCAAAACTTTGTCAAATAGATTTTTTAATATAAATTCAGCTCATTGTGACTACGAATATAAGCCAATATATACTTTTATGAGTAATGTTTACTATCTAATTTAAACTTTTATTATAACAATATAAGCCCTAATTTGCAAGGTGGATCGGATCGCTCCTGCTTAAAAAGTAAGGTTTTTGCACCAAAGAATTATATTGTTTTTAAAAGGTATTAATTATTTTCTCATTTTTGGAAGAAAGCTTCCCATAAATTTTTTTCCATTGCCTATTTTTTGGTAGAGTTCCATTGATTGACGTTTCAAAACCAGAAACTTTTGTTTTCACCTATGTCTCTGCCCTGGAGATGGTTAGTCATATAAACATGAAATTTCAATTCCATTTGGTTACTGGATGATATGAACTCCATAAACTCTATTTAACATTATTAATTATTTAGTGATAAAATTTTTTTTTTTTTTTTAATTTAGAGTAGGGTATCAAATTAAAGGTATAAAAGTCCGGATTAATAAAAAATATTATTTTATCGTAATTTAACTGACTATAATAATGTTGTCGGGATATTGGTTGAACGATTGTCGGAGGTGAACAATTGTCGGAAAAGGTGAACAATTGTCGGAGGTCAACAATTGTCGGATTGCTGTAGTTAATAACATGGACCGTGTTCCATGTAGGCGTTAATATCTGACTCCATTTATCGATAGGAATGTGTCCCGACAAGACACAGTGTTCAGGATGAGGTTCAGAGGTTCATAAAGAATAAGACCAGTTTTCAGAGTTCGGGCGAGAGATCGGCAGCGTAATAAGTACAAGTCGTCAGAGGTCTGCTATAGGCTGTGCGGCAAAGGGCCGTCGTAGAGGTGTGTCATATCGAGAGTAGATTAGCGGAAGGCTGAGTGGGCTTACTCCCAGGGCCCCGAGGCCCTGGCATATCGCGAGGTAATCGGCGGTGTAGACTAGGAAACAGAGTAGAGCGGGCCTACCAGGGGCCAAGTGCCCCTGGTGTCAAGTTACCAGTAGTGTGGCTCGGAAGACTAAGAGACAGAGTGTGTCAGGGCGAAAACCCCTTGATATAAATACCCGTGCCCTTTCCCTGCCGGGAGGCGGAGCCTGTCGGCCACGGGTATGTTTTACAATACACAGGTAGTCATTTCCTTTTAGTTTTATGACCGTTGGGGTCAAAGGGTGTGTTTTATATGGCTGCTAGAAGGGACTGTAGGTATATTCCAATAGGGGTAAGTGTCCTTGTCCTAGGTATATGGCAGTCAGGTGGCTAATACTCTTGGTTTATTGCCGTCTGTCGGTGCCCTGTTACTTGTTTACGACTTCCGACCTCTCTCTGATTTATTACCAGAAGTTTACACAGATTTACATTTATTACTATTATAATACATTATGAACCAGAGTGTAGGGTAATTTACATATATAGTTAGCGGTCGCTATAATGTAATAATTTTTTTAACTATATTCTTACAAACAGATATGGTTGTGGTAACCAACTCGATCAATTGGGCCTGATTAAAATGCCTTCTTTGGATGTAAATGGTAAAAAATAAGAGGAACTTAATACTAAGATCATTTAAACCATTAATTGCATAGTTCTGTACGCTTAACTAACTTGTGTTTTTTTAATTTATTGAAGTAGTCTAGGGGTATTTTGGTAACAAACAAATTCAGTAGGTTAAACCAGGATACGAGGAGATTTTACATCACTCTTTCTGAACACTTTTCCCTTCAATCAGTAGACGGAAATATTTTATCCAGAACTTTTTTACTCCCCCATAACTACCAATGTTTTATTTCCAACTTTATTGCTCTTATAACTAAGTAATTAAGTGGAGGCCCTATACTGGACATAAAATATTGCACATTTTATGTTCTTTAACATGGGTTTTGTTTGGACCAAATATCTTCTAAAAACAAAGCAGCTACAGAGTTTAATGTAAACCTCTGTAAAATGCAAAAAAGGCGGACACAGCAATACAAAATCGCCTCTCAATAAAAAAAACTGAAAATGGACAAAATGAGTGAATTCTTGTTTTCAACTCTATGAGTATATTCCAAACAGGTAAACACATAAAAATAAATAGATTTTGTTAGTAACCTTTTCAAATTAAATTGGTTTATTTGATATGGATTGACCTCTTTGCAATTTGGTATATCTCACTGTTGTCGGACATAGCTTTCCTCTGATTCCTGAATAGATTGAAGCACTGGCCAGATTTACCAGACTAGCAATAAGATCAAACAAATTCATCAGAAAACAGACAGTTGAGTGGATAATGCTGTCAAACGTTCAGATGTTCAGTCTTCCACCAACTAATAATGTGTTGTTGACCAACGTAACCAATGAGAAGTAACTAGCTGATGTAATTTATTTTTTTGGTAGAGACCGAAATTAGTTTACGTTAGTTATGAACTTAAATTTATTTTTGGATATACACCTAAACAAAATTGAGGCCATAGGAAGCCAAGGAAAAATGTCAAGAGAAGTTCAGACCAGAGCCTCCATGTTAATTTTCTAAGAAACAAATTTAATAATTGTCAACCTTGGGAAAATACAGCTCAGTTTTTACAAAGAAACCCTCTAGTGAGTTTTGCTTCCAATGATAACTCTTGTACCCCACTAATTATATTTTTTATCTCGATGGTCGAGTGTAATACATAGAAACTATCGAAAAAGTGGCTTGGAATGAACATCAAACATGATTTCTATTGTTGGTTTCAAAAGCTTCATTTTTTTTATTCATTTGAAATTCTTTTGCCCACGACCATAGAGATTGTGGGAAAATTCAGAACTTTATATCTTAACAAACAAAAAATAATGAACATGTTTTGAGGTATTGTGAAATATACCTTTAAAATTTCCGATTTTATGAATGATTTTTAAGATTGCTATTGCAAAATATCTTCACAGATAGATGAAAAAGGATTGCCCCGTACTGAATGAAAACAGAGCCTCTTCCTTTATAGCTGGCAGTAATCAGATTATGTATCTGTGCCTCCCAATAAAAATACATGCCACTAAGAATTCTTCCTAGTCATACTTATGCGAGTTGTTTGATCCTACTACCATTCGCCGCTACCAGTTCTAACGGTTTCAATCACGTTGTCCTCCCAAATGAGTCAAGACCTTCCTCTAGACCAATTAAGTACCATAACTTCTTTCCAACATTTGCCTGGCTTTACTCATGGCTTGAAGTTAAGGTTGGGTTACATACTCTCCACTTTCTTCTCACTATAAGAATTCCATCTCTATGGCATTTATTTAACTCTAATGAAATTTTTTGAAACTTATTTTCTATGGAACTGGCCAAAAAGAATTTTTTGTAAAATCGATAAAAAGGATAATAAAAAAAAAAGTACAATCCATAGGTATTTATTGAAATTAATATTATATTTACAAAATTATAATTTTTTAACTTAAATATATATTTAATAATTTTTGATAATTGTATTAAAAACAAACTTAATTCAAATTTTTAACATGAATTAAGTAGGTATAGAATACTGCCGTGCAAGACGCTCAAATTCATTTTCTTTGTTATTATATTCCAACACAAAGTGGTGATCTGCATAAGAATCAAACAGCTGACTTCGATATCGGTTTGTGACCTAAACAAGCAGAAGAGTTTATTAATAGTGGATGAGTGGTTTGTTATGTCAATTGTGAAATTAATTGTATTTTTTGTTTTTGTATGTAAAGCAGGTAGAAAGTGAAGTAACAATATTGAGATGCTCTAGGAATTCTGCAAGACTGAAATGGTCTTTAACCCTTGACAGGGATAAGCGGGACTAGTGCATTTTGGTCATGTAATTATCCTGTCAATATCATCATTAATGAAAAACAAAATCGTATTAAATTTTTAATTTATTGTTAATAATTAGTTGAATTGTTTAATAAAAAAGTTTCCCTGGCCTTTGTTGTCCCCTGGTACACTTTGTAGCCTATTATGATTGAATAATATTATCTCTTTTTAAAAACTTCATTAGATAAAATTACAATAGGTAATTGCAATTTGCATGTCATCGATCAAAAAAATTGATAGGGGTTAATAGCGTGTGCCCTTCATTCCACACAGAGCTGAGGAACCAGAGCGTATTGCAGAAGCCATCTAGTAGGACCAGGTACAGTTTTACGTTCACCTCTTAGTCAGAAGAGTGCTCCTTTCAAACCATTATAGTGGCTCCGCGCAGTTAGATAGTAAACTATCACAACCAATATAGTAGCATAACGCATGACTGAGCCACCAAAGTGCCTTTGGGCAATTAATGGGTTAAATCATTGTGAACAAATTAGTATTTACTGGAAATGTTGAAATAACTCAAATAGTGATAATAAAAAAAAAACCCTTATTAAAATCATCACAGTATTCATTTTCTCCCCTCCCCCCCCCCAAATACTGTAAGTAATATCCCAACCAAAACATACAGACTGTTATACATGAGCACATGACTGCTATACAAGGTACTGTTAAATATACCTTAAAAATTTCAGGTTTATTTTCACAACTGCTATTGATAGGCATGCATCCAGACAGATAAATTGTGACTAACCATTACTTGTTTCAAAGTAAATCTTCCTCACCCTTCGCGTTAAGCAAATGACAACAATTCACTTGAATATGTTATTAATAGAACACATCTTTTGACTACATGTTAGCTACATAATAAAACTGAATGAAGAATTGTTAATTCTCACCTCAAGTGGTTTTCCTAAATGCTGAGAAAGAACCATCATATTGAGCAGAGTATCTGGATTGTTGCTATCTTTGTCCATTGCTTCTGTTAACGCTGCTTCTGCTTCTTCATATTTTCCTTGGCCGATGAATGTTACTGCTTGGCCATTCAATAAAACAACACTGCTGCCATATTTATCAATGATTTCTTGGAAAATATAATAAGCATCCTGAAGTTTGTCTCCTCCCTGAGGTTAAGAAAAATTAAGTAATTGAAGAGAAAATAACAATTCAATTATGAGATATAAATTAAAAATAAGAAACAAACAAGGCCAAACACTTCTAAAACAGTTAAATCATATTTTATTGGGGGGTTTTCCCCCCTCCAAAACAGAAACCCTTTGTTTTGACCCCTACGTCTATCCATCAGTCTCTATGTTCATTCCATTCTGTGAGTTCTCTGATGACCTAAAGTCATGACATTTTACATTAATGACTCAGTTAATGAAACATTATTAAGTGATCTTGGTTAATAAAATGTAATACATAGTGGGGACTTAAGTGGACTATAACTGTGAGAAGCCATTAAAATTGTGTTTAAAACCCCGGTTTCATGTAGAGAAATGATTTTCCAATTGATGGTTTTCGAAGGAAGTTTTTCTGTACGTTCTGAAGATGGTGAAAATAATATTAACCCCCATACAAACTAATTTATAGTTTAACTAGTCTTTAACGAATTCATTACTTGGTAATTAAATTAAAGATATCAGCATTCTGTACAATAATATGGAATGGAACTTTAGTAGACTATAATTACAAGGATTAAAGTCATGTTCACAACTTTTTCATAGTAAAGATAAAACTCTGAAATGTGTGACAAGACTAAATTTTGTGACATTTAATTAGCTAGGAAGCCAACACGTAAAAAAGAGTGTGACATACAGATTCCGACATTGTGCCTGAGAAAAATAAACACGGCAAAGAAATAATTAACCGTCTAAAATTAGTTTGTTTACTTTTAAAGCTCCTCTTAACTAAGAATGCTCTTTACTACTGTCTATTGTAGTACTGAAAGGGTGCAGTAATAATAATAATGGCACTTGTAATATAATAATAATAATGGCAACAGAACCAAAAATATTGTTACCATTGCAATATTCAGCCAGGCTTGAGCCAATTGCGTTAGTGTATTGTCTTCATCTTTTTCCTGCATAACTTTTAATTCCTTCTTAGCTAAATCAACTCTATCCATCCGCAAATAACATTGAAGATTCATCGCTGAACTAGAAAACAATAAATATTAAGTTATTATCTTAATAACTCATCAAATAATTAAAAAAAGGCCAGAAGTAATGAGGCTCAATAAAAAGCTGATAATTACCTTTCTATATGATCATCATTGTACAATACCCTCAGTGCTGATTCATAATTTCTTTCATGACAGTAAATTGTAGCAGCAACAATAACAAATGTATGATTACTTAAGTTGTTGGAATCGTTCAATTGATCATCAATTGCAGAAACAATTGCATCTCTAAAAAATGAAATTAGTAGATAGATAAACTACATAATTAGAAAAAGTACTAAAAAAATTATGATTTAATAATATTAATAAATATGTGCTAAAATAAAGATATGTTGTCAGATTGAGAGGGGAGAAGGAAATGGAAAAATCAAGATTTAAATTTTTGTAGTGAAGAACTGTGTAGAACATTGATGGGAATCGCATTCAAGAGATTTGTAAGATAGACTAGAGATAAGTAATATTGTAAAGGAAAAAAGAGAGAGTTTCTATGCGCATGAGAGTTTGTTGCGCAACAGGATAGGCAGCTAGATTTGGTAGAATATTTTAATTAAAGGAGCTGGAAAAGAAAGAGTTTTTCATGGAGATGGTAGTCCAAAGAATGGAGCTGAGGATCGAAGTATAAAACCATCCTAACTTGATGGATTAGTGTGATATGTAACATTATCAGGGAAGCCGAGGATGAATCTCAGAAGGTGATTCAAAAGTTTAAATAGTGCTTCAAGATACCCAGGAAAGTCCTTACTCCATATAGTCAAAACAGACAAAGTCTGGGAAATTGATCAAAAGGTTTGTACTGGCAGGAGGTAACGAGACCAATCAAGCAATCTGAGAATGGAAATTGATCATCAGGTAATTTGTGATAAGCAATGTTTTCAGGGCAGGGTACAGTCAAGGATTATTCCTAGATTATTGAGAGAGAAGCACTTATTAGGTAATCAATCATAGGGGTAGGAAGATCAGGTAGGTTTTCAAGAAAAGAATGTGAGCTAATGACAAGAGTTTTAGATTCATTTCTGTTTAATCAGAATTTATGGAGCGAGGCCCAAGCACCAATTAAATTCAGATCATATTGGATAAGTAGAAAGACTAGGTAAGATAAGTAGAAAGTTTGTAGTTCGGAGGGAGCAATTATTGATGTCTGCGAGAGGAGCTATGTTGAATTGGTAAATGGTCGATGTAGCAGCTGAATATTATTAGATATACAGGGGCAGTGTCTTGTAGCTATCCCAGAGGGGAATATAAGTGGATGTTGATCCTTTGATTGAGAAGTGGATTCCTTGAAAGATGTTGATCTGGGAGAAGGAATACTTGGGAGCGGTTCGAGTTGAAAAAGTGGATTCAGCAGACATTGCTATTAGAAAAGGACAATGATAGATGTTAGGACAGAAGAACGGAATGGTTGAGAGTGTCAAAAGCTTTGCTTTGGTTGAAGTCCAGAAGAATGAATATAGTAATGAGTTTCTTGGTGGATTGAAGGTCCTGGTTGACTTATGATAGTCATTCTGAGGTGTCAGACTGGAAAAATGTTGGGTCTTATGGGAAAACTTGGAGAAGGTTCCATTTGGTACTGAGGAAAAAGACTTGCGGAAAGTTGTAATTGTGCATTTCAAATTTTGAACCGAGTAAGGTTACAGAGGGTTTTGAAGAGTGACCAATCTTCACGGCATTTACTCCATTTTCCAAATAAAACACATCAGAATCAGAATAGAATGTAGATAACATTATGTCAACTCTTGGATCTTCAGTACAGTTGTTTACAACTGGCTACTATTATGAATGAGTGAGCTTGGGCCAGACCCTTCTCCTTCAGAAAAATCCTTAGGGGGCTGAGAATTGTACCTTCAAAGCGTAGCTGTAGTCTTAACTAGTAGTATTCAACTTACCACTAAGGCCACGGAGATGATCATTAAAAATGGAAAAATTAAAACAAATAAACACAAACTGCTAACCTTTTGTTTTTGTTAGAGAAATAGTCAGCAAGAGTTTTAAGAGGCCTGAGTTCCGCTGGGGAAGCCCCATTTATCTCATCCAAAACTACTCTAAATTTTCGTTGAGATATGTAAGACCTATACAGGTAGGTGTCCCTTTCTAGATGTATCTCACCTGTGGGTGGCTAGAAATAAAAAGTTCTGATGTAAAATAATTGTTCCTTGGCAGTTGCAAAACCATAATTTGGCTGTTTACCTTCAATTTCTGAGCTTCGGTAATGGCTTGCTGGTAATTGCCGATATAATATGAGTTCTTAACGTCAAAAAGGACGTCAACTTCTCCTGCCTGAGGTGACATCGCTGATTTATTTACAGCAGTATTTAAATGGAACTATCAAAACAGTGAAACCTTACTGATACAAAGGTTACAAACGTCATCTGCAACCATTTGCCACATTTCACTTGATCTGTACTCTAATGATCGGATAGCCACAATTACTTTTCCATAATTATTTATTGCTAGAGTTTCAAAATAAATTCTCGCTGATAAAATAAATTAAAAATTTTTTTTTAAAAATAAATCTAAGTGGTTTTATTTTAACTGATTGATTATTTTTTAAACTAGAAAACAAACCACCCATCTAAGAAACAGATGTTTTTTGTAAACATCAGAATTTTGAACTGATCTTGTTTCATCTAATTCTTTGCGCCCTTAACATAGGTTAATTCGTTGGTGAATCAGTGATTGTATTGTGAATATGGAGATCGATAATGAGGGATTACCTTCAAAAGCATTTGATATTTTCGAAGACATTGGTAATTATAACCCTAAAGACTCTCCTTCGAATGGTTATGAATACTTGCATCAAGTTATTCACGAATCGTCGAACGTTCCTCAGACGATAGTCGCCGATTTAAACCTTGAGAGGTTTAGAAAAAATCAGAATATTTACATACAAGACAATAAGGCAATTGATAAAGTTGACACGGTGTTTATCCCTTCAGAAGAATGGGTGTATAGACAGATACGCCACTTTATTGTAGTTAAAGATTTAATTAAGGACATGAAGCACAGTTGGAAAAATAGAAGATCCCAGTTAGAAAAGAAAATTGAATTCCCTGGTAATTTAAGAGAGGAAGACGACTGGCTGAAATTCTGCAGTGAGAAGCAACCTCTGTTAACTGTACTTTTTGGAATAAATCAAACAGGACTAGATAAATTATTAAATTACTATAGCATGTGGTTTGAAGATAATCTAATTCAATTTACTCAAAATACAGTCATGTGGCTGTTTTCTATTTTTGCCTGCTTGGAGGAGCCACTAACTCCTAATATTTGTGCGAATTTGAGAACTATTACCAGGCTAGCCAAAAAGAAAAGGGCAATGTTGGAATCGACAACTGATGAAATGTTGATTCCTTTGAATGTCATTATTTGTATAGCAGTAAAGTATTTTAAACAGACTGATCTTGGTGAATAATGATCGTTGAAATTGAAAACAGTGCTTCATGATGTATTGTTTGAGTTAATGAGTTATTTTTTTAAATTTTATATATGTAAATTAAAATTTTGTTCATAGTTCTGTGGTTTTGTATAATTTTTTTTAAATCTTGTAACACTTACTGTTCAATTACAAATGTGAATTTAAGTTCTATTTTTTCTTATGGAATATTCTTCTTATATATGACTTTTTCATCAGATACTTCAATCATCTTTTTTTATATCGGCTATTAATATTAAGATATTCCTATATATTAAGGTTCCTAATAAGAAGTTGGAATTGTTCTACTCACTAAATAAAATTGAAATTGATTACACTGGGAGTTCATAGCTGTAAAGTATTTTAAACAGACTGATCTTGGAGAATAATGATCGTGGGAATTGAAAACAGTGCTTAATCATGTATTGTTTGAGTTAATGAGTTATTTTTTTAAATTTTATGTATGTAAATTAAAATTTGTTCATAGTTCTGTGGTTTTGTATAATTTTTTTAAATCTTGTAACACTTACTGTTCAATTACAAATGTGAATTTAAGTTCTATTTTTTCTTATGGAATATTCTTATATATGGCTTTTTCATCAGATATTTCAATCTTTTTTTCTTACTTAGTCTATAATTATTAACATATTCCTATATATTAAGGTTCCTAATAAGAATTTGGAATCGTTCCACTCATTAAATAAAATTTAAATTGATTACACTGGGAGTTCATAGATATTACATATTATATATTGCTAGCTTTGAATATATAAGTAAGTGGAAGAATTGGTTGATTTTTGGGCTTCGGTTGAAGAATTAGAGCTGCTAACGTTAGACTGGAAAACTGTGATGAAGATATCGCAACAATTCATCCAATCAGTAAATTGTAATATGTGTGTAATTTTTCAAAATATTTTTGCTTACTGGTTTGGATTTAAATGAACACCTCCCTCCAAAATGGTAATATGTATTTATAAAGCATTTCACACTTTTTTTTTAAACTTTGTAAAGAAGTTTTAAAGTAAAAATTATGCATAAGATGGATCTGACAGAAAAAAAGAAAATTCCCCTAATGTGGTTCTTTTATCTTAATAAAATATAAGCCAACAAATGGGTAGGTTCACTGGTAAAAGTAGGAGCTTTTGATTATCCTCTACTTTATTTAAGCATGCTATAAAGTTATACTAGTATTAATTTGATCTGCTTCAACAACAGGGTTAAAAATCTATGATGCTCTATCTCATCTTTAGGCAGGGTCGACCAAAGGTTGTCACCGTAATTGGTATGTGGCACTGAGCTACTAATTTGTTTGGCATTAAGCTGTTACCTCAACCTTAACTTTGGTTTTCCAAACCGGATATGCTACTTATTCATGTCGCTACTCATTTATATTGACGAGGCCATGTTAACCCCAGCAGACCCATCCATCCATAGGGAGGAGGGAATCAAACCTTGTTCTCCATAACTATAACCCAGCATGCTAACTATATTATTTCAACAAAAATACTATTTTCAAAGTTGACTTCTCCTGCCTAATGACAAAGGCTATTAACACCAAATAGGCACAATGAGGGGAAAGGGTTAGCCCTTGAATTGATTATTGGCTCCGCTGCTATTAACTATTTGAATTCTAGTCTATTAACTGTTTGGAAATAGTTATTCATTGTTAAACTGTAATATGATTATGTAGTTATATTTCAGAAAAGGGTTTGTTTATTTTTCTATTATCTTTTCTGCAACAGCTTATTGGGAATGTATCTATAATATGGCATGTTATTGTAATGATTAGTGTTACAGTTTTGTTATATTATTTTGCCTCTGAATATACTAGGTACTGGCTAAATATAACATCGAGCTGTGACGCTTAAAGGACTCAATTGCCAATGAAGTTAGACAACATTTATCAGAGTTTTATGATTCTTTGAAGACATACTTTCTGTTAAATATAGCAGCAATTGAAATTATTTTTATTATTGTATGCTTTATTTTTTTCTCATAAAACTTATTTATATTCAATGCAACTTGAGTTGAGAACTAATTGCTCCCTGTTATTGCCATTCCTAATAACACTGTCTGCTGCTTCTTATCTAATACATTCTGTCGTATTTCCAGTCCCTGCTGAAAGGATTGGGCCTTCTAAAGTATTAGACCTTTTCATGGAGAATTATGGACTAACCCCCAGTACAGTTGTTTCAACTCGAAGCAAATTCCTGGATATTTTTTTTTCCTGTATCATTAGTTTGAGCAAGTGATATGTTTAGATAAATCATGGGGAAAAACGGGTAATAAAATAATTGATAACGAACACGTGGCTTGGAGCGAGAACATGAAGTATATTTATATAAAGGTTACAACAAGGTTACAAATAATGGTTACATGATATAAGGGTTTCAATTATATTAAATAGTCATTAGTTTTAATTATACATAACAGTCTCCCCCACTATTCAAGAACTATTAACATTAAAATAGTACCATGAATCAAAAAGTATGTATCTTGTGAGGGGACATCAATACTGAAGTGATATGTTAGGATCTCGAAATCTTTCTGGGAGTCTTCTCTGACGAACAGGTCTGTTGATAGGACATAGAGGAGTCTGAAGAAAAGGCTCGGTTGAAGATGAATCTGGAAGATCATGAGGAGGCACAGCTGAAGCTGGCTCGGTTGGAGATGAATCTGGAAGATCATGAGGTGCAAATTGAGTGTGAGGTTCCTGAGGTGGACCTGGAGCTCGAGGAATTTCATAAGACTGAGAAGGGCCAAATGAAACAGTCTTTTTTGCTTGTACAAGGGTGTTTCTCAGTTGATTTATGTGACGCTTGAAAATTCTCCTTGATTCGTCCAGGCGGACAAGGTAATGTTGTTGACCCAACCTTTGCGTAACCTCACCAAACTCCCACTTTGGTTTGTTATTTTTGAAGACACGGATTTGCACTCTCTCCCCCACATGAAAAAATCTTCTGGTAACTCGCGTTGACTGAGAAGAGTGTGGTTTGGTTGGTAACAAGGCATCCAGGCGGATTCGGAATTTTCTTTTCAAATATAACTCAGCAGGTGAGGAGCCATTAGCAAGGGGAGTTGATCTGTAATGAAATAGGATATTTGTGACTTTTTCTGGCATAGGGGTATCGTCATTTGACAAGGCCCGCAACTTATCCTTAAGTGTCCGCACATTGCGTTCAGCAAGGCCATTAGTTGCTGGATGGCCAGGGGCTATAAATTTTTGAAAAATTCCGTTTGTGTGGCAAAAAGATGAAACTCTTCGCTCTGGAAAATGCTAGCGTTATCTGAAACAAGCTGATTTGGGAATCCATGCGTTGAAAATATCTTTCTGAGAAGATTTATGGTTGAGGACGTGGTAGGTGCTTCTTTGATAGGTTCCACTTCCGCCCATTTTGACTTAGCATCTATGCAAACAAGGAAATAATGGCCCTGGAACGGTCCAGCATAATCTATATGGACTCGTTCCCAATTCTCGGATGGTTCATCCCAAGGGTGAACTGGTACTTTTGGTGGAGCCGATCTTGTAAGGGCGCACTGCTCACAACCCTTGACAAGTCGCTCAATCTGACTGTCAATTCCAGGCCAGTAAACATATTTTCGGGCTAATTGTTTCATTTTCATGATCCCTAGATGTGTTTCATGAAGTTCTGATATAACTTGACTTCGAAGGGATGTAGGGATGACAATACGATCTTGGCGGAAGATGACATCTTCATGCAGTGTAAATTCTGAGTCCACGCAGTCGTTTTTTAGTGACTCGATGATTTTCTTGAGTTCCGGATCCTTCTTGGTTTCCTCTTGAATAGTCTCAAATGTAACTTTATTGCTTGAGATATGAACAATCTGTTCAGAAAAAATTTGGTGAACTTCTTCTCCCATCAAGGTGTCCGTTGATGTATGGATAGCATGAGCAGGAGCTCGTGAAAGGCAATCAACATTCTTATTTTCTTCGCCAGATTTGAATTTTACTTTATAATCAAATCCTGACAGGAATGAGGCGTATCGCAACAATCGTGCGCTTGTCATGCGTGGCAATTGTTTATTATGCTGAAAAATTCTTGATAGTGGTTGATTGTCAGTTACTAGGGTGAACTGTTTGCCAAAAACATAATCATAAAAATGATTTACTCCAAAAATAATAGCAAGAGCTTCCCTGTCTAGCTGGCTATAATTAGCTTCTGAAGATGAGAGTGAGCGGGAAGCATAGGCAATAGGTCTTTCAGCATCATCTACGGGGTGGCTTAGGACTGCTGCAACGCCATCTGGGCTTGCATCACATGTAAGAATGACTGGTAAAGTAGGGTCAAATGGAATCAGAACGCGGTCACTACAAAGCTCTGCCTTTAATTTCAAAAAGGAGGCTTCACAATCACTTGTCCATGAAAATCGTTGATTGTTCTGCAACAACCTGCGGAGGGGGAATGACAAGGCTGAAAATTGTGGAATGAATCGTGAGTAGTATGTAAGAAGTCCCAGAAATCTACGAACTCCGTCAGCATCTTTAGGGCATGGCATATTGTTGACAGCTCGAACTTTTTCAGGGGATTTTCGAATCTGGTTGTGCTCCACAACATGACCTAGGTACTCAATTTTTTCTTCAAAGAAAGAACACTTACTTTGGTTGACATGTAGGTCGTGGTCAGCAAGACGTTTGAGGCAGGCGCGCAAATTTTGAGTACATTCTTCCAAAGTTGCTCCATGGCATATTATGTCGTCAAAATATGCTTCTGATTTTGGCAACCCCTGAAGAACTTGAGACATTATGCGATTGAACTCGGCTGGTGCAGACTTGATGCCAAAACTGAGGCGGTTCATTCTATACATGCCACGGTGTGTTGCTATGGTTTGGATCATTGCACTATCTGGACAGACTTTTACATGCAAGTACGCCTTATATAAATCAATTTTACAAAAATACCTTGAATTGCGTAGACTGTGTAACACATCTTCTATTTTTCGTATGGGAAAGTTAGCTGAAATTAATCTTTCATTGATACCTGATTTATAATCAACGCACAAGCGTACACCACCATCTGGTTTTGGGATAACAACTAATGGAGATCCCCAATCACTCGTGGTAACCGGCGAAATTATTCCAGCAGCTTCCAGGGAATCCAATTCTTTTTCAACACGTTCTCGTAGAGCATAAGGTAAATGGCGTTCTCTTGTGAAACTAGGTTTTGCCCCTTGTCGTAGCTGTAACTTAACTTCATAATCTGGAATGCAACCAACTTCCTCGGTAAAGACAGTTGGGAACTCAGCTACTATCTCGCCAGGCGCAGCGACACAGCCCACCGCAAGTACACTTGACATATGGTTTTTGGTGGTATCAATTTCTCTCAATTCAATCATTAAATCTCTAATCCATTGACGCCCAAGCAATGCTGTATGGCCAGACGGAACAATATACAGGTCACCACACGCATTTCTACCTTTATATGTGGCTGTTACCTCCACTTTTCCTCTCGGAAGAATTTCGTTGCCTGAGTACGCTCGAAAAATGGTATTTGTTGGTTGGATTTCTAGTTCCAAATTCAATTTCCTAAAATCATCCTCGTTTAGGAGAGAAAATCTTGCTCCTGAATCGACCTCCATGAGCTGGGGTTTTCCATTGATTTGGACGGTAACGATATATTTATCGGAGTCGGGGTTTACTTCGAAAAGGTCTACAAGATATGAAATGCCGTATTGATGTTCAGCGTTGACATGAGAAATTGCATTTGCAGATGATGCGTAACTAGGGTTTTTATTTTGTGACAGGGTGGTGATACAAACTCGTGAAACGTGTCCCTTACGGTTACATGACGTGCAATGAACTTTATCATAATCAACGCGACAGTCTGCTCGTCTATGATTATTTCTAGCACACCTTGTACATAGGTCTTGAATCCCTAATGCTTTATAATCTATTCTACTTCGGCTGTGGGATCTATTTTTGGCTCCTGATGAATGAAATTTATTACAAGAATCAGGGCGGTTGGACGAACGGTCTAGCGATTTTCTTCGAAATTGAGACTCCCTATCCGTTTGTGGATGATTTGATGACCCAGATAGGTGATACATGTCACTGGAGAAAGATGAAGTACCTGTATTAGACTGCTTTGAAAATTCCGCACTCTCAATATGAGCGGCCTCTAGTGCAGTGGCTTTGGCTAAAATTTGATCAAAACCAGTCACAGTTGACTGCAGAAGCTGTTCCCTTATCCAGTTATGACGTAATCCTCGAATGAACTGAGCTCTGAGGAAAATATCATTCACCGAGATACTTGTTTTCTTCCCCTCTGAATTTTTACACGAGTCGGAATTACATTCTACTTTGAATTCACAATCTCCTATGTCTCGCTGTAACGCAGCAACAAATTCGGAAATTGACTGATTTTCTTTCTGGGTAATGTTCAAGAAATAGTGTTGGGTCACAATTGCGCTACGTTTAGGGGTCAGCATGGTCATGAGATTGGAAACAAGTGTCTTATAATCAAGGGACGTGACAGGTTTTTCTGGTCCTAGGAATACGGTGAGTGCATTGTAATGTATACTACCCACAGAACCACACAAGAGCTGAGCTTTCTTTGTGGGATCGACTAAATTTTTCATTGTGCAATAATTCTCAAAACGTTCCATATAACATGAAAATTTCTCTTTTTTTGAATCAAAGTTTTCAAAAATACTCACATTCGCGAGGTTGTTCGTGTCTGACTTGGGGTCTTGTTTACTTGATGTTTGAGAGCTTAGAAGTGATGTAAGCACACCCATGAATTCTTGAAATTGTTGTGCATCCATTCTTGATGATCTTGATAATTAATCCGAACGATAAATAAACAGAAAACGGATAAAACAGCGAAAAAGTACAACGGAAAAGCACTCGCGGTAAAAATTACGACTTACCGCGTATACAAGGAATACGAACTACCGGCAATGTCCGCGAACTTGAACTCGGATAGTTTAATCAGTTTTTTCTCGTCGCCAATTGTTATGATTAGATAAATCATGGGGAAAAACGGGTAATAAAATAATTGATAACGAACACGTGGCTTGGAGCGAGAACATGAAGTATATTTATATAAAGGTTACAACAAGGTTACAAATAATGGTTACATGATATAAGGGTTTCAATTATATTAAATAGTCATTAGTTTTAATTATACATAACAGCAAGCTATATTTCAAAGTAACAAATACCTCAATTGTATGCGATATATTCTTTCCTTCATTAACAATCACAATTTTAGGCCTATTGTGAAGGTTCTTAATGTCTGCAATGGCAGATTGGTCCCAGAATATCTTGACCTTGTGCTCTGAGATTATATTGGTAGTAAGGTCTGTTATCTTGTGGCCCCATCTCCTAAGCTATCACTTGGTGAACACCTTTTACTGCCTCTGCAGAAACACATTACCTTCAAGCATTGGACGACCTGATGTCGCAAGCACTGTCTAATCCATAGCACTCCAGCATAGTTGAGACGTGTTTCCTCTCTGCCTTTGATGCTATTTTTTCATGGAGTGTCGGAAGGAATCCCTTAGGCCTTGGAAATACCCTTCCACTTATCAATCGCGTTGATGATGGCTGTTTACTTTGGAACTTGTACCACTATTTTGAATCCATGTATTTATTAGGTTAAGAAAATAATTTGCATCTGACAAGGCTATATTTTAAAGGAGGTTGGAACTTTACTATGTAGCTCTGATGATTAATTTCTTCTTCTTGGCAAGGCTTCAGAAGGCTTCGCTGATTAGACCAAATGTTATACCATCTTTCTGGGCAGCTAGTCGTGGCACTGAGGAATTTATATGTTGTTTTCTTAAAAGCACCATCTGGTAGGCAATCCAACTTTTAAACTGTGAGTTTGGCCATTTTAGTGCTCCAAATCAGGGAGCTAAAGTTTGTTATTATTATAACATTTAAGTAAGCGACTAGAATATAGATTAATATTATGGACACTTATTCAGTTTTGTAAGTTTTTTTTCTTGTGTCAAGACATTATAGGTTCAAGACACAAAACTGCATTGGAACATTATGTTATATTGTAGCGATTCCTACAATTTTTAATATTAAGAGGTAAAGATGAAAACTTCATATGTACTTTATACAAAGTCCACATATGATTTTTAATTGTTAGTTAAATTTTGCTCTAATTATTGAATATTTTATATTAATAACTGTAGTGTTTATAAGACTTCGAATTTTTATTCCCTAAAATGAAGCCAATCGAGGAATGGAAAAGACTCTTGACAAATATTAACTTTCCAAATTTTAACAAATCTGGTGATGAAGAAATGATGGACTTTATTTTTACTAATTGCAAACAGCGTGATGCTCTCCTGACATGGGTATTAATGCAACTGTGCGCTGACTGTGTGTCGAATAGAGTCCTTGAGCATTCTGGTGAATTGATTGTTTATTGTAACAGATCATACACCTCCAGATGTAAATTTCATTATAATCTTCTTTTGTAGCTATCATTGACTATTTAAAACAGCGAAAAGTACTAGAAGAAAGCAAGGTCGATGATTTTGTGAATGTAAGTCACTTGTTTGTTTTTCGCTATATTTATTTAATTTTCTGATGTCACACATAGAACAATTAGAAATTTTGTAGGTATACCAAGTATAAACAAATAATGGATTGTCATCACAATATTATTTATAATATACAGTTTTATGTGGTTCTTTATGATTGCACTGGTAAGTTGTAATATGACATCATTACTGTGCATTCTCTCTGGGTAAGATGTGAAAAAACAACTTCTGTATCATAACAATGAATGATCAAATTGAAAGTAGATCATAAAAAAACCTTTGAAAAGCCCATAGGTGAAATAGCTTAAGGGGTAGGTGTTGGAAAAAAAAAATGATTCATTGTTATAAATTCATTTTTTCATTTAGACAATAAAAATAAGATTTTTAAAAAGTTAATATATTTTAGTTTTTAATGATATGGATTATTTATGTTTTAAATTGCTTGTGATATTTATTTAATATTAAATTTAACTTATTTTACTTATACTAACGTGATTGTATTACATGGTTGCTCTAGCACCTAAGGATGGCGGCAGCTGTCGAAAGCGCTTGTATAATTTTTGTGAGCAGAGAACTAACTTGTATTTTACTAAGCAACCCACAATCATTACTACCAATATGACATCTGGTCTACTAAACTGGATTCCTTTTACCCTTAATAGGGTCGAATTCAACATGATCTATCATTTTTGTTATTTTGTATCTGTGCAACCCTAAATCTCTGCCTTAAATGATTTCTTTTGGTGAACTGTAAAGCCTTGTTGAAGTAAATATCTAACCGATGCTAGTTTCATCTAACATCACTAGTTTCTACCAATTATTTCCATGTGAATAGTTGCTACAGATGCATGATTAATTAATGATTAACTGTTAAGGAAAAATGTTAATAAATAAATATAGTTTGATCATAAAAAATATTGTTACAATTTGTAAGCATGTTATGGATTAAACTAAAGCCCTCATCTCTAGATTCCATGCTTACAAATATAATTTTTATTTTTAAAAAACTAAAATAAACTTGAATATTACTCTAATTAATGCATTTGAAACTAATTAATGAAGTATACTGAGTCAACTAAATATTTAAATACAACACTTTGAATCCATCATTAAACAGAATTAGCTTAATATGAAATTTTCTTTGTTAGTTTTGCATCATAATGCCTACTTGGCATAAACACCAAATCCTATTTTTTGTATTTATGTATCAGTTAGTTGTCAGTTAATTTGTTATTTATTCTGGCCAGTAAAAATTTTTAATAGCTAACAAGATACAGCTGTTTGATAATAGGTATTTCCCCAGAGGTACCCTGTTTAAGCAGCTAATCATGAGGCACAGTGAACCACATAACCACTAATACACATAATCACTCAA
The DNA here is from genome assembly GCA_930367205.1 of Acanthosoma haemorrhoidale. NCBI lineage: Eukaryota > Metazoa > Arthropoda > Insecta > Hemiptera > Acanthosomatidae > Acanthosoma > Acanthosoma haemorrhoidale. The sequence goes on along the minus strand of OV884015.1, from coordinate 87,650,785 downwards.
AGAAAAAATCCTTATGGGGAGGGTAGGCATCAAATCTGCAGCTAGAAGTCTGGTGTGCTTGCCATAGTGACAGCTTGGATTTACATAACTATTTATAGTTAAAATTTAACCTATTTTTATTCAAAATTATCATCTGTAAAATATTTATACAATGTATGGTGATCCTTGTGAAAATTTGATTGAAATGTTTATATTTCATATTATTTTAACTTTACATAAAACATTGTGGTTAGGTAGGACACAAAATGAACGTGATGTTTCCTATTCGGAGCTCATCAGAAATTTAGGACTATTATTCATATAACTGTAACGTGAAGTAATACGCTTAATTATATTAGTAGTTATAAAATATGGTTAAGATATATATTATTCATTATTATTAATAAACTATGAAAACTAATTTGATTCCAATTAAAGGCTACTCTATCCAAGGAACAACAAGAATACCAATGGGATAAAATTTTCAATTTTATCGGAATGCATAAACATTTATTTCCACAACCTCACCACTATTCTCGTGATCTAGAGCTCTCTGCTAAAATTGAAGATAGTGATTTAAATGAAGTAAGATTTAAGATTTACATTGCAAATATGATGTCATGCCTTTTGTAGCCACAGTTAGAACATATTTCTAACCATTTTTTTCAGAACTATAAGGATTCCTCAGGTGCTTCTTACCTTGAACCTCTCTATAAAGAATTGGAAGCATTTCAGAAAATTCTGAAACTTCAAAAAAGTGTAAGTTTGTTAAAAATTGATAGATTGAAGATTGCTTATTAGCCATGGATCCCTAATATACATTTATATAAATACAATATCTTATATATTCGTATTATTTATACAAATCCATACCAAATTTTACTCATCCTAATCCTGATAAAATAGCCCAGCTTTATCTCTTCTCTAAAAGATAAATAACATTATAAGTGATAAACCCCCATTTAAACAGTTAGTTGATCAATGAAGGCTTTTTCAACATGTTTTTATATTTTTTTGGTTGACAAAGTTTATTTTATTTCAATTTTTACATGTTTAATTATTTATAAAAACCTAAACAAATTAAAAGATGCAGACCACAACTTAAATACAATTTCCCCTGTCAGTCCTAATAAAATGATTCTGAAAGACTGATCGGTATTTTTGTTGAGCTAATTCTCATTCACTAGATTTACTTCCAAACAATAAAAACTTTATTGAATATTTATTCTTTATTCTTTTTCTGTACCTTTGATTTTTTTTTTTTTTTAATATACTCAAGGTTCACCAAAAAATCGAAGCTTCTGAGATGTGATTTGAGAGCCTTATTTCACATTTTTTTTTTTTAAAATCATATTTCCTGTTATTATTTCTTTGCCAAACCACATATGTACATACAAAATATATTTTATTTTTTATGACTGCTATTGTAGAATAATCAGAAATACCCACATACTAAAACAAATGAAGCCTTTCCTTTCAGGCTCAACAATTAAAAATTAATTGCATGATAAAGATAAATCATATACTGTTAATATTAAACTATTTATATACTTCATTCTTGAATGATACACAAATAGCTAAGTGCTGAGTTAATTCAGTGTGACCATCACAAAATAAAATCTAACTACCTTACACGCAGACCTAGACACACATTAGTGTCTTGTCTGCCTCGACTAGTGCAAATTATGTAGGTTCTAGCCCACATGGCCATCCCCAAAGTCACATTAAATAATTCTTCCTTAAGCCCTTTTAAAATTTACTTATAATTTGGAGGTTTCTCTTTAACTGCAATTATGTAGTTAATTTCTAACTAAAAGGATTCTGGCATAACAAGGCAGACATATTTCATCAAGTTCTTCCCTTGGGTGTATTCTGGTTTCCAATTCCTTCAAGGGTGTCATGTATTCATCTTTACATTTATCCGCCGCAGAATTTTTAAAGTATCTGCTAATAAAGAATGAAAACATGACATCCATGGAGAAAAAAAGTTATGAAAATGATAATAGCAAACCTTGCAAATATGGATTGATACAGCTGAGTAATAATGAGGTTAAATTATCGTTCCAGAAATATTTTATTTTATGCTCAAATGTTTAAGGTTTTTAATCAATTTCTCTAGTTTACCTTTGTGAAAGATCATCTTGTATTAAAATGAAATAAATTATTAGCACATGCATTATGTGCCAACTCTAAGTTTTGTCTCTTGTATTCCCCCCTTTTGACTATGGTGTATGGTGGTCTCTGGGGAGATCTTGAGGCTCGCTAAAAGCGGCTGATGAATTGTTTTCTAAGATTTATCTTCGGGATCCCTAGAGATCGTCACATTTTATGTCGCACTAGCTAGGATGTTACCCTTCCGCCCATCGCCAATACTTCCTAGGACCCCTCCTCTTCAATACCATCATAACTAAAATGCCCCCTTAACTTCACAACTTCTTCCAATTCAAATCAGCGATCAAATCCCGCAACATTAGATCCTTCCCTTCCAACCTGTATTTCCCTTCTCTTAAATCTACTCCAAATTAACCGTTCTTTTCTTATCCATGGCACAAACCTTTGGAACTCTATTCCCATCAATAATTATCGTTCAACACTCTCCCATTCTTAAAACCGTGAATTTACCAGTTTCTTATCTCCATCCACTCTAACAATTCATAATTCATCGTTATTACTCTGTTTATTTATTTTTCATTCATCCCAGCAACCTTCTATGCTATCCCCCTCCCTCATGTGATAATTTCTATATTTTATTTATCTTCGTTCTTTTTTGTTTCATTTTGTTGTTTTTGGTTATTTGTAGTAATCTCATATATACATTGCCACATAGCACTTCGTATATAATACAACGTATAACATATGTACAAAGTATTATTCATAATTTTATCAAATCTGGTTAATGTTTGAAAAATGGACATTCCTATTATGTTTCTTGTTATTATTAGGGGACAATGCCCCATAATAAAGTTTATTTTTTCATTTTATTAGAAGATGGATGTGTAACAATCTAAAATGTTTGTGCATTAAACAAAATACTTGTACTGAAGCAGAGGTCAGGACTCGATCCAATGACTAATACTCATTATAATTAGTGGGAACAATACCACAACTAATAATAAACTAGTAATAATAAAAGTAATAATAAGACGAAAGAATCATTTTCAAGTTATAAACAGAACTTTTCCACTAATGATGAAGCTTAATTGTCCTTTAAAAGAAGCATGAAAGGCTGAGTATGATTATTTTTTTTTTTTTTTTAGTATCATAACCACCTAATTTATATTTCTTAGGATATGAATGCAGCTCAGAGTTCAGAGGGCCATGAAGAAGAAATCAATGAAACATCTGCTAAGGTCACTTTGCGAATCTCACATTAATAACTTCTGTATTCGTTTGTCATGGATTTATACAGTGATATAATGTGGCATTTTTAAATAGATTTCAGATCCAGATAACTTAAAAAACAGTGGAGAAATTAGGAGCGACGATAAATCGGTGAGTAGAAAGAGTTTGGTAGTTCACACGTACAAGATCTTACATATTATCTCACTCATACATTTTCATTATTTATAGAAAAGCAGTTTGGGTGAAAAAAAGATAAAAAGAAAAAATGTCATAAAAACTTCTCAGGTAATATATATATATATAAGATTTATCAAAAATAATACAATGATAATTAACACAAATAGTAATGGGCTTTAAAAAAAATAAACAGTAATAATAAAATTAAATTAATATTCAAAACACAGCCCATTCTGATCCACTTTCAGCCAGTTGCAGGTTTCTGGGCTGGTACCAATCCTTGGGATGGCTGCAGAAAAACTCCTGCACCATGATTTTGACTTCTGCAAAATTATTAAAGTTATTCCCTAGAAGAAAGCGGGCTATAGGTGGAATCAAGTGATAATCTGATGGAGGTCTAGACTATATGGTGGGTGTGGTAGGAGTTTCTATCAAAAGCCTATGTAGCATTGAGAAATACAACAAAGTAGCGCTTTTTATTCACAAAATAGTTCAAGTTCTAATTCAAAATAGTAGTGGATAGTTTAAAAACAGTAATTTCATTAATCGAATAAATGAAGTACAAAAGTTTCAGTGGTCCTCAAAGGTGTCCTAAAAACCAGTTGAGGTCTTAACACTGAATTTGGCATGGATATAGTTCAGGAAAAAATATTGTGGATGTCAGAACCTAAACATTTTACTGCTCCCTACTCCCTCCCCAATTTTACTCCAATCAACTTATATTTGTCATCTTCACACCAAATTTGGCATGAATACTGTTTAGTACCTTATGAAAATTATTGCAGGAGTCACAACCTAAAACTTCCCTCTTTCCTCACAAACACAACCACCTCAATTTTTTGTCATATTTGCACCCATTTTGGAAAAACTAATATACAGTACCTTACAAAAAATGTTCTCTAAAGCAAGAGTCAACATGACCTCGAGAGACAAGTTTTTTCCACTAATGGTAATGCTTTACAGTAAGCGACTAATATGTAGATGGGATAACACAAGCTAGACTATAAATTTTAACTGTTTTGGAGCAGCATTCAGGACACTCCAAAAATGGTATTTTTAAGCAACCTCTTCGCTAGAAGTTATAATTCATTAGGTTAGGCAAGAAATTACTTCATTCGGTAAAACTAAAAAACTATTTATATATATATATCAATTAACTAACAAGATCGAATTAGTGAGAGTGACAGTGCAGTGCTTACAGTTCGAATGTGCATAAACAAAATATGATTAAAATACGATTTTGACTCTAATAAAATATCATAATGAAAACAATAATAAATTATAGAAATTGAGAAAATTAATTTATTATTCATGTTAAAATTAGTCAAGATTAATTATTACAGACTACTTCTGGTACATGGTACAGCACCCCAGATGAATATGATAAAATATTTGTACCAGTTGGAGCTCCACCTTTAGGAGAATTGAAGTTTGACTTGAAAAATATTAAAATTGTCTGTGAGGTAATGTAAGAAGTTAATTATATATCAAATGCATTAATTTAATATGAGGTTTAATTCATTGTTAGTCATTACTTTAAAATAAATAAAGCTTTATTAATGCCTTAATAAAAAAAATGTGTGATCATCGTCATAATTCAAATTATTATATGCATTGAATTGAATTGAATATACATTGAATTATATCCTTATGATTTATCAGTAATCTGTTTAAAATGTTTTACTTTTTAAATTATTAAACATATAAATTTAGTTATATTGCAATGTATGGTAAAATTATAAATAACTACCTTAGTACCCATACTTCACTATAGGTTACTCTTTAAGATCATTACAGAAAGTGATCTTTTGAACTAATAAATTGTAAAGAGCTTGTTTGACATTTATAAGGGATAGTAAAACAAGGAGCGCACAGTTATACGTTATAAATTTTGGTAAAGACATTTTATTAAATCATAATACTTCATTGTAGACTATATTTTTGTTTGCCCTCCTGATTGCAGGATCACAAGGCTATCAGAAGAACTTATAATAAACAGGACACAAACTGGGATCTTAGCTTTTAAGATAAGAACTCTTTAAAATGCATAAGTTCTGCAATAGAAGGAGCAACCCACAGTTAATTTATATTGCTGTATACAATTATTAATTTATAAAACAAACACATATATACAGAGGTTAAGAAAAAAAAACAACAACTGGGTAATCTTTTTACACGTATGAAGTCTTATCTCCTTACACATTTGCTGACTTACTCCAAGCTCTGCTATACGGTGCACTGCTTTCTAGTCATTTGGCAGAAGCGACCCCGACAATTTCGAAACGGCATACTTATGAAAGTGACATACTACATTCCAGCAGCGGAGAAACAGTGAGCTCCATGAGGATTTTGAGCTGCCTTCGGTGGATGAATTCATTCATGGAGAATTAAATAATTCCTACCATTAAAGTTAACAATACGAACTCAGGACAACGTTGGATTGTTTAGCAACATCCTTTACTCTCCTTATATTAACAGTAAAACCACCAAAATAGCAAATCGTGTATGATAATAGCTACAGATGTCATCTGCAGTCTAAGTTTCCTTCGAAGGTTCTTACGCTACCCATATTCTACAAAAATTCATAATCGGAAGGTTGTCACTTGAGGCAGGTTAGCTCTGTTGGTAGAGCGCCCGACTAGATACTGGGGAGGGTTCAAGTCCAAATCCTACCAGTATATTTTTTCTTTGACTTAATTAGTTTATATCTATAATTTATTAAAAACAACAAGTACTAAATGTTTTATTCTAATGAACAAATTTACTTATCATTCAGCAGTTTTTAGGTTCACTTTTGAGTCTTTTGACAATGTCATCTAATACTAAATATTAAATGAATAAAATAATTACCCTTCATGGCGTAACACCTCATGAATGAGTAGGGAAGGGCCAACCAAAGATTGTACCTTGATGTGCTAGTGTGGCTAGCACAAGGCATAATATTTTAGCCTTAAATTTGCTTTCCTTAACTATTTTTGCTGCTTCTTTATTCAAGTAACTACTCATTTATACTCACATAGCTGAGTTAACCCTCATTAGAGCCAGGGGGAAAACCTGGGTCTCCGCAGTTAAAGTCAGCAAGCTAATCACTCGACCTCAGAAGTGGTCAATCATAAATATTAAGATACAATAATAATTTAAATTAATATAAAATCTTCTTTGTTAATGTATTACTTCTAAATGTTCATAAATGACTTGCAATAGCCTGTTCATATTATTAAGAATTTATTCTGGTAGAAAGGTATTGTCACATTATTGATGCGTTGTGTACAAATAAAAATAATATGTTTCAGTTGGAAATAAAATGATTCGGTCTGACACGCATTTAAAAAATATATAGCAATATCCACGTTTTATTGTTGGAATAATTACATTACAGGACAGTAGCAGTGAAGAAGAAACACCTGAACAGCAAGCTAAGTTAGTTGAGAAACTGAAAACTATTTACAGTAGTTTTAAAAGCGCTGTATGAAAACCGTAGATTCTCAGCAGATTGGAGGATGTATTTAAAATTTAAACTGATTAAATAAGGTGATTAACCAGTAAACTAAAGTAACTTATCTATTGTTGTTGATTTCTTCTTCTTCTCATTCTTTATTATTATACAAAATGTTTGTATTCATTTTCATTGACCACTTATCTTTAAATTTTAATAAAATATAGAAGATAGGTAGGCAAACTAATGTTATTGATATTATTCGTACAGTATTCTCTGAGTATTCTAATTCATTGAACTGTTTATGGGTTAAATTTTTTTGGTATGTAAATAGTCAACATTTTTAAAAACATTCAAACCTGTTTAAATGAATGAAAAAAAACTTCATTCTGGGACTAAGTATCCTTAAGTTAATTACAATCAACATATTATGTAATCTTATTCTGGCATTTAAAAAGTAAAAGGAAAATTTCATATTAATTAAATGTGTAAATGTTACTTAAGATTTCAAGGTCTTAAATTTGATATCTTACTCAATATAATAGACAAATATTTAGTTTTTTTTAGTAAAAAATTATAAATTTTAGTCAGTACAGGCTAATATACAGACACACAGGTGAAACAAAAGGGTTTCTGATTTTGAAAACAAATCAAGAAACCCAAACTTTGAGAAAGCGTATTTGAGTTACTGAAGCGAATGCACCTTAGAATCGTATGATATTAGTAGAACACCTCACCAATTGCTTTGTACATGACTGGTTAAGAAACGTTTATTCCCTAATCAGCACCTGCGGGGGCTAATAGGGAATTGTTCTATAAAAAATGTTTTAAAGTTCTTACCAGTAGTTAGAGTACGTATTGAGGTAAAGCAATGTACTGAATAAATAAACTTAATGAAACTTGAATAAATGAAAATTGGTTTATGACATTATATTGACTTTGTGTAGTATTAGTTTATAAAAATATGATTTACAAATTGTTAATAAAGACCTTGAGAACTTTAATTTGATGGTCTTAATTTAATTTCTGGTAAAAGTTTAATAATGAAAGGGTGAAATAAAAGAAATATGATAGAAGTCAAACTATATCTCAACTTTAAAAAAAAAATAGAAAAAGAAAGCTTTCAATTAATAAATATTGTAGAAAAAATAAAATGATAATATATAACAGATTTAGAAAGTCAACACATAAGCACCGTAATAAATAGAAAGTACATTGCTTGGATAAATAGGATGGTATGTATGAACGTAGTTAAACAAATAAATAAATATTTTCTCAATTTTTATTTGTTTACATAATATCACTTAGATGATTTATTAAATGGCACTAACTTATTTTTATCTATAAAACTGAAGAGTAAGGAGTAAAATTTTTATCGATAATATAATATAATAGATCATCACCACACTAATTTAAGTTTATTTAATTATAGTCATAAGCAGTCAAACTTTATTTTGAGAATATTTAATTCTTCTGAATTTCATCAAGGTAAATGGATTAAAAAGTGTTAGTTGGGTTTTAACACATAATCATTTTAAGTAGAAAGAGCTGCAAACATTTTTAGTTTAAGGAGCTAATTAGGTTTAAACTCAGGTAAATGATCCATGACTGAAGATATGTTAGTTAAACATCATATACAACATTATTCAATTCATATTACATTAGCAGTTACAGTTATGAAGTATAATTGTATAAATCACATAAAAGAACAATTAACGGAAAAATGCATATTTCAATTTATAATACTTCATCCTATAACATTAAAAATCTATTTTCACAAATCACATATAATATAAAAACAAATCTTAACTTCATGAATAAGTTATTTGCTGATTTAGTGATTCATTTCACTTTCCTGATTTTAAATTTCGCGGTTTAAGTAATGATAAGGGATGAGACAGAGAGGGAGCGATTATTTTATGTTAATATGTAATGGCTGTCCAAATGCTCAAGCGTGAGCTCTTCCGGCCTCTAAGCGCTAGCGTCAATTCATAAATCATAGAGCTAAGGAAGAACTGAAAGGAAAGCAAAATAATTCCCGCTGTCGGCTTCTTGCCACGTTAAAAATTCAAAACATACAATTTATTAGAATATTAAATAGGATATGTTAATGCAAATAATAATGCACACATATTAATACCATTAATACTAACACCTATTAATCCAACAATTATTACCAATAATAATTATACCTATTAATTAATAAATACTAATACCACGCTTATATAAAATTTACCAATTTTTAAATTAATTAAAATGGTCATCTCTTTAAAGTGTTTTTTTTTACAGGTTTAGATTTTTTTTTTTTTTTTTCTAAGCTGTCTAGTTAGAAATTCAGGATGAGGGGGAAAAATATAGAATATTTAGGTTAATCGGATCCTTTTACTAGGAGTACCTGCTTGAAGGTGGTGTGAGAGGAATAAGGGGTGTGGGATGCCTCGCCCTTGATATTTTATAAAAATTATATAATGCAATAAACAAGTACAATGATACACATTATACGTGACTGGACTGAACTTACTCTAATAAAGGTGATGGGGTCACCATTATGATCAAACTTAAAACCAACTTACATACTAATTCTTAACCTAATTTTTCCCCGACAGTTTGTTGCCATCGATGCGGGAGGGGTGGTGGGGTCATAGTGTTAAACACTGGGTTGGTTAGGTGCTGCAACGAATCAAAAAACTGAATGTGTCTCCAGCTCGGATGAACTCACCCAACGGCGGCACACCAAGCAATGGGTGCAGGTCAGCGTTCTTCAACCTCTCAAGAGAGGTATGTCGGACCACTTTTCGCATGATCCCATTCTAGAAATGTTGGAGACATTTGGCTGTATTGTCAGTCAAGTGGGTAAATAGTGGGGCACCATACAGCAGAGCTGGCTGGAGGACACATTTATATATCATCAGTTTTAGATGAAGCAGCAGGTTAGGTGAAGTTAGCAAGTGCGATAGTCGGTAAGACCTGTGCCGTACTTTTTCTATTTTATTACTAAAATGAGTAGAGAAATGGAGATGCCTATCCATTTTTATACCCTGATAGTACATTGAGAAAGCCTGTGAGTTCTCTTGCCCTCCTATGCTATAGGATTTTGGCAAGGCTTTTTCCCTTTTGGAGGGAGAAGATTACGCAGTCGCTCTTCCCGGCGTTTACACTGATGTTTAACATGCCCAGCCTGTCACTGAATACGTTACAAACTGACTCGGCGTGTGTAAGAGCTTTTGTGCACTCGTGCAGCTGCTGTAAACCGCAATGTCGTCGGCGAAAGCGATTACCGTAGCTTTCTTATAGTTTGTCCCAACAATTTCAGACGTGTACATAAATCGAATTAGATTCGAGTCTATCTTTTGAGCCTTTTTAGGAAAAGTGACATCCCTTAAGATATCTATCTCAAAATTCGTGAAACTAGCTCTTGAACGGATTCTATCTTTTTACCCTTTTGAGAAAAAACATTCTAAGGGATGTCGAAATGTGTGAAAGAAAAAATGCTGTCAATTGAAGTCTATCTTTTAAGAAAAACACCCACTCAGGTTATCAATCCCGAAATATGTGAAAATCGTTCTAAACTGGATTGTATCTTTCAAGCCTTTCTAAACCAAATCTCTTAGGTTATTAATCTGGAAAAGTGTAGATGGAGTCAAATCGTTCTAACAACCAAGACATTACCACCACGGAAAAAATACAAATAAAGTTCGATAGTAGTACTTCTACTGGAACTTATAATCCGTCAAGTAGACACTGTTTAATTAGAGTAAAGAAAAACTAAGATTAGTAAGTAGTATCTGTTTCAAGCTTGGCGAAAATTGCTCCATCCACTCCATAAATACGCTGGAATACATTCGCATAAATGTCGGAACATTTATACAGATATGCATTGATTAATATAATCAGCAACTGCTATCTCAAATCAATGGATCATTTCTAAAATATTTCAATCAAATCAAAGGACTCTCCTGGCAAATATAAAAAAATGTTCAAAAGACGCAGCACGACCTATTTGTTACATTCCAAACTAACTATAGCAAATTGCAGCTTATCTGTTAAAAGAAACTAAAACTAGCTCCACAAATTAATAAAAAACTGTTTTTTATGGCACCATCTTAATAAGGTTTCTATTTTTAACATAATTTCAACTTCTAATAATCTGAAAAATATTTTCGAAATTTTCACAAAAAAAATTACCTAAAATTGAAGATTTTTAATTTTAGATCCAATTTTTATGCTTTTTTTCTAAAATACTTATGCCCAATTTGGTGACCCTTAGGGTGGGAATTTTGAACCCAATACCGTTTTCAAATTTCAAATACAATAACGTCGTAATTATCAATGCTTATCTGCCTTTTTCTTATTAACCCTCACCCTCCCCAAAAACAAAATTCTGGGTACACCCCTGCCCTAGTCATCCTTGATAATAAATTATTATCGATGTCTAAAATAATTATAATTAATAATATTTGTTTTTATAAACTTTATCATAAATTATAATGGATTTTGTTTTTCTATAACTCTTTAATCAAAACTGAGAAACATTTTATTTCTATATTATGAAGATAGTTTATTCGTAATGATGCAGTTGCCTTCCATTGCTGTTATGTTTAGTGCATGTGACATGCGGCTAGTGGTTTCAGTCACATCAGCGGATTGTTGTGTTTACAGTTCGTGTTGTCTGGTAGGTTAAGTCATTGTTAATCTTTGCGTTTCTTAAAGAAGTTTCAAAATGAGCAGAAGAAGGCCTTACGACGACGACGATGGATACGGTATGTAATCAAAGCAGTAATTTCTTCTAATTTAATCGTTCGCGCTATATATGATAGTTGTGTTGTATTTTATATTTCCATTCAGATCTATAAATTTTGTTTTGTTCCAGATCGTGGATATAGGAAGAAAAGAAGGGTTTCCGATTCTCAAGATCTTGAGGATCATCTGGAATCCCTTATTCTTCAAGTTGGAGAAAAGGTGAATATTTTTAACTCCCTTCTAAGTTGTTAAAAAAATTGTTGTCATCAAGTCAGTATAAGAGGAGTTATTTCTGAGCAAGAAAATTTTTAGTATGCAACTATATTCGTTAAAGTCATTAATACATCCACTGTTTAATGATAGGTTCTATAGTAGCTTGCATTTAATTTGAAATTCATTTCTGACCACCTAACTGTTGAGCACACCCCAACTTAGTTTTCAATATGTATGCTCCTTTTAATGATTTGTCCTATTTTTTCTTTACTGTGATGTAGAAAATGCCTGAGTATAGATTTAGGTTAAAGTCAATCCCCTGTGGCTCCTACTGACTAAATTGGCAACCTTAGATTGGCTCACCTCTTCATGAGGTGTTGCACCTAAGATTTTTTATTATACAAAGAAATGGTATGATAAATAAATAAATCTGCAACAATCATAACCTAAGTTGTTTATATTGACTAGCTCAGTTGGTATAACACCCAACTAAGTATTGGGGAGGTCTCGATAACTTTTTTTTTTATAATAATTATTTATACTTTTAATATTTACTGCCATAGGCTATTGGTCCAGATTATTGGGGCAGATATTACTTTACAGTACCTCAGAAACGATATATTCTGTACTAAAGCTTGAACAAATAAATAATGTTGCTTTTTGATCACTGTAGAACAGAGTGTTGAATCTATTGTTCATATATAAAATTTTTGTTTAATATCTTGCATTATACAAATATTTATTACCAACTTACTTTGCTTATAAAATGTTTCATTATATAAGATAAAGCCTATAAACAATATTGCATGAGTCACTTCTTTTATTATTTTGATAATCTGTAATAACGGATAATTGATAGTAATCAATCTCTTCCAACTTTCTTTTACTGTAAAAATATATACTTCATAGTTAATAGTTACTCTAAGATAGTACTGCATGGTAATGTAATGTGATAACTAACCACGGCTAGGGTCTCTACGACCCGGTCGCTGTCCGACGAGTGTCTAGAAAGAGGTATAATGGGTAAACCTCTGGTCTTTGTCCTTTACTGGCGGCCTAGTCGGCGAACAGCTTCATTTGTATTGATCTGACTCCATAAGATCTTAGACGATGTGCCCCAACAGTGCACTATGTTCGGGAGAAGAGGAACAGGATAGGTATTATAGGTAGTTGATGTGGTTTTGAAGAATTCACAATCAATATCTAAGGGTAGGTGAAAACTGTCCAGATCCCAAAGGCGAGTGTGAACCTGAGAGAGGCAGTCTGTATCACTGGGGGAGACGCTACTAAGTAAAGTTTATAGGGCCCCAGAATTTTAGCGAGACGAAGGCAGAGCATCCCACTAGGATGGTGTGGGGTCTGACAACGCCGGACTCAAACATAGCGAGGTTAGGAAAGAAAGATGCAGAGGTAGTTCAATCAGAAAGCCATGGTTCGATTAGAGCAGCAAGCGTCAGCGCTGAGAGAGAGAGAGAAAGCAGTGTTCACTATAGGTGCGGGGTTCCGAGCGTATGGGAAAAAGCCCCTAATCTCGGCCTTATATAGGCAGTTTAGAGGCGGAGCTACACACGCCACGCCCCCTAGTGGCCTTCAACTATGTCATGCAGTAGTTTCCCCTTTTCTTAACTGACACCTAAGGCTTTTATTATTAAAATATGGAAAAGTAGGTGCGTATTTTGTGGGCCGAGAAGAGGGGAACTTCTATTTATTTGTGAGGAAGAAGTTGGTACAACACCACCATGATAAATGTTTAGATTAAAATATATTATGCTTATAAACTTTACATCATTAATTTAGTTTACAATTTGTATATTTTTATTTTTCAGAGTACTTCATCTTTAGAGAGTAACCTTGAAGGTTTGGCAAGTGTTCTAGAAGCTCATCTTCCCAACTACCGTTCCAAATTCCTTAGATTACTTACTTACTGTGCTGTTAAAATGCCTGAAAAATGCACGATTTATACTACACTCGTTGGTTTACTTAATGCCAAGAATTTCAATTTTGGCGGAGAGGTACTATTTATTTTTTTATTTAAAAATACTGCCACCCTCAAAATAAAACTGCATGAGTCACTTCTTTTAATATTTTGATAATCTGTAATAACGGATAATTGATAGTAATCAATCTCTTCCAACTTTCTTTTACTGTAAAAATATATACTTCAAATATACTTTAACTCTTTTGAAACAGTGGACGCACTTAAAAACTTTGGACTTGTGAGTTTCAAGAATTTAGTGATTTTTGTCATTGTTTGAAACAAGCTTTTTTACCTTTTACTGCAGTTTGCTTTAAGAATTAGAAAGTCTTAAACAGCAAAGAATGCACTAGTAGAAATTTCTAATTTATATCTTGCTTTCTTATTACTTTTTTTTGTATTAATAGCAAATATTTTATTTAGTTTGTCGAACAAATGGTACGCATATTCAAAGAAGCGTTGAAATCTTGTACCTGGGATTCAGCGAGATACGCTTTGAGATTTTTTGCAGATCTTGTAAACTCTCACGTAATTGATGCTAACTCATTGTTGCAATTACTAGACAATATGCTCGATGTTGCCAAAGAAGATAATGTCCCAGATGTATGTATAAAATTTAATTAGCTAAACAAATTGTTAAATTTGAGAATTACTTACATTCTGATCATGTTATAATTATTTTTAGGTTCGAAGGTCTTGGTATATTTATGCAGTTTTGTCATGTCTTCCATGGGTGGGACGAGAATTATATGAAAAGAAAGAACAGCAGCTAGATATGCTGCTCACAACAATCACTGTTCTTTTGAACAAACGAAGCAAAAAACATGTTCCAGCACTGAGAGTATGGATGATAGATGTTCCTCATACTCAAGAAGAGGTAAATAAATTGTTTTAGTGAAGTATTATTATGTTTTACTGCAGTCCAGTATTATAATTTTTATTAATTATTAGTAAAAAACTTATTTTGACAGGGCCCTTTTTGACCCTACGCACCTTAAAAGTCTTTTTTCTTTTGTTAATAATTATTAAAAATAGTTGGCTCAATAACACAACTTTCATGATACAACTCTTATTATTATTATTATAAAGAGTTTTACTACTGTGCTTATCTTAATGATTTAACCACTCTTAATTTATATTATGATGTGAAAACATTGTTTGTATGTGTATTGTTATAATCTATATAATGTTTCTTATTATCTTTGCTTCAGTATCTAGATTGTTTATGGGAACAAATCAGGAAATTAAGACAGGATAATTGGGTTGAGAAACATAACCCGAGGCCCTATCTTGCATTTGACAGCACTCTTAGTGAAGCTCTTCAACATAACCTGCCTACCATCCTTCCTCCGCCACATCATGATGATTACGTATATCCTAAGCCAACGGTCGTTTTTAGGATGTTTGATTATACGGATTGTCCTGAGGTAACCATTATATACACAAAAATTATGGGCCCTATCATTTGACCTGTAAACTAAAGATTCTTGGTGTTCCAGTAACAAGAAATACTTTAAATTTTATTTTTTTGTGTTCTGTCCTGTGAAAGAAATATTATATCTAGTATAGATACATGTCATGATAAAAGTTGGTTTAATAACATAAACCTTACCTATTCATCTAACTCCTAAGAGAATTCCATATCAACATTTGGAATCCTATTTACAGGGATTTGAGACATTCCACACCAATCAACCTACAAAAAAATAATTTTTTACCCAAGGTTTTTCAAAATGAGTGAAACTTGTTATTTATGTTCGATGCATACATTTAGTCAAAAATACAAAGTTTCAATTTTTTGGTTTTTGAATTAGACATTTTTAAAAACACAAAAAAAAATTCCTTTTTTGCTTTGTTTTTAAATGTTCAAAAGCATAAAACTCAAAACTATGTCTCCTATTAAGCTAAAACTTGTGCCATTATCTTTAGAATTACAAGGTCTTTAATTTTATATATCACTAAAATTAATTTTAAAATTTGTAAAAAAGAAAAAAAAGTATATTCACTTAAGGGCGTCATAGGACTGCGAATTCGGTTATGTACACTAAACCACAAATTCGGTAAGTTATGTACACTGAAGTTCAGTGTACATTTAACTTACTACTTAATTTTTGTATTTATAATAGAACCCTTAAGAATACATACCATTATGAAATTTGGCCCATGAATTTTGATAAAATGTACATGTAACATATTTTTTTCAAAAAAATTCAAAATTTGGTTTTTGTGTCCTTTAAAAAAATAACTTTTTGAAATTTTAAACATTTTAACATTGGTTTGGTAAAGTCAAGTAACATATCCAGTTAAACCCCTCGAAATTCTGAAAATAATAGTACTATTTTGACATTTCTAGGGACAATAGCTTTGGAGCTATATTTCGTAATGTTTTTTGATCTGAATTTGATCATCTCAAAAATATATTTTTTTATGGTGTAATTTACACTTAGACACTTTAAATTTGTATAAATCTATGATATTGATTACTTTTTTATTATATATTTATTTTTTATTGTTTTTAGAATGGTCCTGTTTTGCCAGGATCACACTCGATTGAAAGATTTCTTATCGAAGAACATTTACATCAAATCATAGAGATGTATCATTTAGAAAGGAAAGAATGGTAAATAAATTTATTTTAAATATTATTTTATTTTTTAGTCTGTGATTTAAATTGAGTTAATGAGAATTCAAAAAAACAAGTCAATTCTTAAGTTTATGTTTTACTTTACTAGGTTATGAATGGTATAAACATTTATGTAAATACTTGGTGATTGAAGTGATTTTTTTTTTTATAATCTGTCGTAAAAAGTATACTTCTAAATAAATAAGTCAACTGACTCTGACAAATATGAAGTCAGTAAGAATCAAGGGCAAGGGGATGTGCGAAGTACGTGGTGAATAAGTGAAGGCAATGTTTTTTTTCTTATTTCTTGTTAAATGTCAAGCAAAAATTTTTGTAATTCTAAAATATAAATCCGGAAATAGAAATTCGGTTTAGAAAACAGAAATTAATGTTGGGAGATAACAAGCTTGGCACCGACCACTCTAGTAACTCACCACCATCCACCAAATATGGTAACAGACATTAGTCATCCTTACCTGTTCATAAGGTGTTTTCAATAACTTTTTTTGTAAAATATAAATATCTATTTAAAACTAATCTAATAATTATAATTTTTTTTTAGTGCGGCTAACCTTCTGGCGTTCCCTCACAAAAGCAAAGTTCCTCTTGAATATTGTATTGTTGAAGTTATATTCTCTGAGCTATTCAATCTTCCACAACCAAGATATTTAGAAATTTTTTATGGAGCCCTTCTAATCGAACTAAGCAAGTTGCAGCCAAGTACAATGCCACAGGTTTGTAGTGATTTGTTACCACAAATTTACGTATTTGAAATTAAAATGATCGTTAAAATTATTTTTTAAGGAATATTTATATGTTTATGGTTGACAGCATTTATTAACCATCTCCATGTCCTGATGGTTAATCATTGATTATGGATTTGATTCCATACAATGAGGAATTAGTCTCTTTGAGAGACGCCACTTCCACTTGAAGCTCCTTAATTAGAATTGAGTAACCTTTATTTTATGATAGTAGGCTCTATTCGCTACTCTTTCATTCAATTAGCTTCCTATTTTCCTTCAAACGGCCGATAATTACCAACCAAACCTATTCTGAACTATATTCATTGTTTGTTGTCGAGTGTTCTGGCCACCGTTAGACCATGGAGATGGGAGTAATGTATTTATGATGTCATAATATTATGTACATATACACATTCTCGGATCTATTCATTTATGTCTGGGACAAACTTTACGAAGTCTAAATAATAAAATTTAATTATTAAAGCATTATATTTATTTTTTAGGTACTTGCACAGGCTACAGAAATTTTGTTTTTAAGAATCGAAACGATGAACACTGCATGTTTTGATAGGTTAGTAGTTTTACATAAGCAAAATAAATTAATTTTTGTTCATTGTTATATATATATATATAAATCGCAGGAAGTGATAATTTCTGAAGGGTACACCTTTTTGTTTATTAATGAAGTTTGTTCACTGAAATGACTTTACTAATATTACATTTTATTTTTCTAGATTTGTATCATGGTTTTCGTACCATCTTAGTAACTTCCAGTACCGTTGGAGTTGGGAGGACTGGGAAGAATGTCTCAAACTTGATCATGAACATCCAAGGCCAAAATTTATAAAGGAGGTTCTACTGAAAACTTTGAGGTAAAAACAAAAATTCTTGGTAATATTTAACATGGGTTTAAATTTAAATAGAGCGTGTTATAATTTAGTTCTGCTGAGTTTATCTAATTGAGATTGTTTCAGGTTGTCTTATTATCAAAGAATCAGAGATATCGTACCTCGAAGTTACGATTGTGTTTTACCTCCGAGACCACAACCTTTTTACAAGTACATCGCTGAAGGAAGCAGTGAGTACTCTATATTTTGAAACATTACCTTTCTACTAGGATTATTTATTAAAAAATAATGAATATTTATTCTTAGATATTTTATTATAAAAAATATATTACAGCATTATTTACATTATTATATTTTTTTAATTAAATTTACAATCTCTGTTTAGCTATGTACATATTCAAAGAAATTTCATAACGATTTGTAATAATAATCATCATGATCTTGTGTTCAGGTTTAATTATAATTACATACCAGTTATTTGAACAATTCAGTTGCTAAAGTTCTAAATTCCTTAAAAACAGAAAGTAATTATTAATCTAATAGAAATTTCAAAAAATATTAATGGTAGTTAAATGACCTGACAGAAATTTAAACCAATAAAAGTAAAGTAAATCGTTCATTTATCCTATAGATGCCTTAAATTCACCACTAAATGTTTTGGCTATGATAGTGCAGTGCATTGATTTATCTTGTTATGCATTGTTTCTTCTTGTACACTATTTACATATTTAAAGAACAAGCTGCATAGACACCGTTATGTTTTTTCTGGAAGTTGCTTTAAATTTCCAATGTGGCCGACAGCAGTTTTATAGGAGTAGGATTGCGATATTCTATTTACTACGACTGATATTGGCTCACTGCCTTCTTCCTGGTTGTCCTCGTGCTTCCCGGGTAATTCTATCTCTAACTTTTCTAAATCGTCAGTTTTGAAGTTTTCATTTCTATTACCTGATATTATAACTGTAGCATTAACCAATCCCATCGTTGTGAGATCTCTTACTATTTCTTCTGGAGACTTAATAGTTATGTTACTTATGATATAATTTGTTGTATTCAGCTCCACTGGTCCTGAAGTCGGGGACTCCGAGCTGAGAGTCAATTCTTTGATTTCATTGGCAACAGTTATTGTGGTTGTCTCCTTTTTTTCGTCATTGGTTTCATCAATAGAAATAGTATCTTTTTCTTTTTTGTTAGCTAAATCATTTATTGTTTCCTTAGTACTTTCTTTAGGTTTATATGTAACTCCTTTTTGTGCTTGAATTTTCACACTTTTCACTGTTGTAGTTTTAGTCCTATTTTCTGAAGGTTTTATTTTTTCTCCCCACCTGATGTATAATGGTGCATAATTATCATAGTTATCATTCTTTGTTAATGAACTTAAATGAGGGCTTTTTGCAATATTTTTCACTCTTATTTTGGTTGTTTTTTCAGTTGTAGAAGAGCCTTGTATCTGCAAGGTTGTTTCCTTTGTTGTTTCTGTTGTAGGGGTCTGTTTTTCATTTATGTTGTTTGAGTTTTTAGGGTAATCAATGACTAATGTTGTTGAGGTAGGTTCTGCATTTTCTGACAATAAAGTTTTATTTTTAATTGTGTTTACGGCACTGTCATATAAACTTTCTCCTGGTTTTAGTGGCGGTACATCTATAACAATTGAAGTTAATGGACTTTTATAAACGATTTGTTGGTATTCACCTATAGTTGATGAAGTAGGATTAGCTGTTGGCATTTCTGCTGTCACTATAGGACCGTACGAATGATTTTCATCAGTTGTATAAAACGGGTCAGCTTCAGAATATTGTATGAATTCTGCTGATGGTTTGAAGTAGGTGATTGGTATTGGCTTGTGGGTTGTCACTATTTGAGGTGATGAATATGTTGGGTAATAATTGTCGATCTGTTTGTATGCTATAGGTTCAAGAGGATTGCTTTGATATACAGGAGTTCCAGTTGGCCCTAGGGATGGCACAAAACCATTATAATCTTCTTCTTGTTTAAATTCAGGAAATATCTTGTAGTTGCCTACATTGTAGTAATCATTTTCTTGATTCCAAGTAGGATATGTAGGAACTGGAGCTGGTGGTGGAGGTGTCTGAAATCCTAGCAGAGTGTAATATTGTGTCGGTTTAAACACGTATGTCTGAGGCGTTGCTTTGCTTATTTTGTAATTGTCCGTAACTTTGTATTTGTTGCCATTTGTTGGTTGGGGTGTTATTACATAGCTGTCTTGTCTCTCGATTGTTTGATCACCTCGATGTTGTTCAATCGCCCTTGCATTTTTATTATCCTCAGGTCTCCATGAACCATTTCTATTTTGTCTGCCATTACTGTAATCTTTGGTATCAAGTTCTTGAAGGCCATCTTTAAGAGTATATTCATATTTATCTTCTATTGGTGGATTTTGAGGAATTTTTATCAGTATTACATAATGTTTCTGGCCCAGTTTTTGAATTTTCCATAACGTAAGTATTCTGTGATCTCTTGGCTCAAAATTATAACGAGATGTTTCAGTCTGTCTAAACTCGAGGTAGCCAGACTCTCTAGTCATATCAACTAGGAGGCCCGTCCTTACCTTTTCCACCCCTTCTTGCTGTTTTGGAATTTTTTGGATGTATTTTGCTCCTTCAAGTTTTTCCCAAAGGAGCGCATCAGCTTCCATCTTCATATCGAGACTTGGCGAGAAGTATGTATATTTGCTTAATGTTCGAAATGTTGCTGATTTCAGTAGTAGGTGCCAGCTGTTATTTTTATTGTTGATTGATGACTTTTTTGGGAAGAATGGAAGTGGAATTGATTCAGGCGTTAGGATACCATCTGCGATAAAACAGCCAATCACCTGAAAAATAAAATATGTTCATTAGGTCAAATATCAAGCTAGTAATTTATTATTTGGCACATTATTACTTCTGTGTAAAATATTTATAAACTACAAAAAATAAAGTGCTGTTATAGTTGTGGTACAAATACATGTTAATGGCATTCATACTATTTGTTGCAATATGGATTGTATGTAATTGTCTCGTTGATGTTTATTGATTGTGAATGACAGTGGCTCCTCATTCAGCAAGATAAAAAATTAAAGACTTGATTTAAGAATGTGGATTTGCTGACTGTTAATTATCATGCCCAGAATCATGTGCTTGTATCGACCAAGAGATATTTATAAAAAATTGAGAATAAGGTTTTGACATATTTAAGAAATAAAAGATTTGTCCAAAAAATCGTTATTGATATGATTTGCATTTGAATTTTACTCAAAAGGTTAATATCGATGAACGAACAACAACCAGAAGAATTAACTAGTACTGTGTATCGTAAATAAGTAGCTTCATTATTTTTTTTTAATATTGTACCAACATTTGTTTTTAGAAATATTTACTGATTTCAAATTTATATAATTATGAACTAAATATTATGCTTTGAAATATACATGAACAAAATAAAGGATGTAGAAACTGAAAGAGTTGTAAAGAAATGGCCTAAATGTGGTCCTGGGACACAGAGTTTCTTAAATACTTAGGTACTTATTTAATGATCGTGAAAAATATGTTTGACATTATTGATAAAAAAAAACTCTTAATTCAAGGTGGCAAACAAATGCCACCAGTTTTTTGACACCGGGGTGAACATAGAGACAGTTTCCATTCCTTTCTATATTTATTAATATTTAATAGTGTTCTTCAAAGCAATTTAGGAGATATATATCAATAAAATTAACGATATACATAATGGTAATTAACACATATATATTAACAATAAAATCTTTAAAATACTAATGCCACATATACATTAACAATAAAATGATATCTTTAGTCTCATTAAGTATAAAATAAAATATTAGTAAATAGCTTTACATTTACTTTTAACATAATAAACTTGTTAAGTATTATATCATTTTAGAAGTATAAAACATATTACAATCCCTATTCATTATGATGGATTGTGTCAAATGAGTCGACATTAACAGTCTCAGAAAATTTTGTGGAATTAGCCACTTGTCTTTTGAGGAAATGCCACTCTTTATCCTAACCATAAGGATTTTTTTGGAAATTGCTTCTTCCCCATTTTGGTTAGCAGCCCAATGGGACAAACTAGAAAGTCGAGGCATGGATGAAATTATCAAACAAGGAAACATAAAGTGTTGGCCTCTCCCTTGGAGCTGTGCAAACAACAGTGAAAAAATCACTCGACGCCTGTTATTTGGAAAGCAGCAAATATTGGTATGGTGCCAGTACAAATTTGTGTGTTGTTAGTGAGTCAATGTTAGGTAAACAAACGCTGCTTGAGCTAACGAGTATAAGTCTAGATAAAGAAGGCTGAGAAAACCCATCCTAGTTAATGCAGCATGCGATGGAACGAGTAAAGGTTGGCCTCCATGATGCAAACCCACTGACAATAGATTTTTTCTTATGGCCACGTACATCTCTTATTAGTAACTGTCGGGCATGCCCACCTGGGAGGTCGAATCTAATCGACTAAATCTAGTCTAGCAGTTTATGAATAGAGGTGCAGAGGTAATTAAATAAGAGAGCCATGGTTCAAGTAAAGCAGAAAGAGCAGTGTTTAATTGAAGTGTATGATCCGACTGAATAAAAAACTCGGAATTTCTACCTTACGTATGCAGATGAATTTCTGCGTGCAGCCAATGAGAGGTTGGCTTGTTCCAACCAATCCGGAAGGCCGTTATTCAGACCTTTCAGGGGCTACTACGCCAGCACCTCTAGTTAGCGTTCACGGTGTCGGGATGGGGAACTAGGCCTTTATCTCGATACTGACCCCGAAAGTTAATTGATATAGAATTATGGAAAGGTAGGTGGGTGTTTTCTGGTCCGTGAAGAGGGTAACTTCTATTTATTCGTGGTGAAGAAGTAGGCACAACAATAACAATAATTAATCTTCCAAAAAACTCTCGAGGAAAGCTTCTGGCAATTGAAAAGAAGTCATTTTTTGAATGGTGATTAGTGGAATACGATTTATTCTCGGACTAAATTATGCTAGATACCTCTCGTTTAGAAGCAATTGGAACCTTCTTGCTTGCCTTGCTGCATCAAAACTCAACAAACGCTTGCCTCAACCTGTTCACACGATTCTACAACCCTGTAGATTTTGTCACCATCGCGGGTAAAGTTGTATGTAATGGGTGTCCCAGAATTAACACAAGATTTAATTTAAATAGAAAACACAGTTTTTAGTATTTTTGTTGTTATTTTTTTTATTGAATTATAAAGTAAATAGGATAGGGTTATTTATGGAATAACACACCCGGCAAATGGCCTCCACGACTTTGCTGGCACATACGCACTCGAAATTTTCCATGACCATTTGGCATAAATGTGGTTGAATTTCGTTGATGCAGCGATGAATTTCCTCTTTTAATGCACGGGTGGATGTGGGCTTGTTGACATACACCTTTGACTTCAAATAACCCCATAAAAAGGTATCTAAAGGTGTTAAATCACACGATCTAGGGGGCCAATTCTGATCACCGAAACGAGAGAGTACACTACCTGGAAATGTCTCATACAGTATTTGAATTGTTTCATGGGCTGTAAAGCATGTGGTACCATCTTGTTGAAACCACATATTGGGCACATCAATATCATGCAATTTCGGCAGAAAGAACTGTATTTACGACGCCGAATTTATGTTCCTAGATTTTCAACAACACTCTCACGCACTGCTTCGATATTGACATTTGAAGGGCTTGTTTTTGGACGACCAGAGTGTTTAGTGTCTCCAACTGATTCAGTCTCCTTAAATTTTTCAATTAATCCTTCACAGTTGATCAAAAGTCAAAACACTATTCCGTCCATATTTTGTATGAAATTTTCGAACTGCGGCTACTAAACTTTCATTATTTTTGAGATAATGTTCGACAATAAAGACACGTCGTTCTATCGTGTAACGCTCCATTTTTACTAAACCTAAACTGTCAGCTGTCAAATTGTTTTGTTTTTTTTAGGGTTGCCTATTATCTGTAGTACTGCACAAATGGCGGAAAATTCAAATGTCGCGTTAATTCTGGGACACCCTTTAGTAGGCATAGTATGTTCTATGGCTACCTCGGAATAATATTAAAAATAAGCGTAAATCTTGGGTTTGTAGATATTTTCAAGGCTGTCGAACAAATTTTCTGACTTGAACGAAGTTTGAATCGATAGTTCCCCGCTATTAAAAAATAAATAAATAATAAGACAACCTGCTAGTGAATTTGAAGAACTATTAGAAAGAATCGTAGTAATTAAATTTTTCCTCGTTTGACGATTTTCATATAAATTTTTGTTGATTGTCACATGACGCATTTTCTGTTATCTTCGGTAAAATAGAGGGTATTTTCCTCGTCCCAGTCCGTCACAAAACAATTTTATTTTATTTGGAGTGTGTGGCGGCGTAGGCTGAACTTTGATAATTGATTGAACAACTTTTCTTTACCATCAGTTTTTTATTTGTATTTATAACAACCCTGAAACGATTGAATTATTTGTAAAGTTGTGCTTCGGTATAGTCTTCAAATAATCTTTATTTTAAAAAATGTGTACATGTTCCTATGACCTCCATTTCAGAAAGTTGTCATTATGAGGTAGTGGTCTAGTTTTGTTGCCCAAATTAAAATATTCTATTCATTCCAAGTCATCATTTTCGTATTAACCCTCGTTGTAAAACTTATCGTCGATAATTTGATTAAATTAGAACAGAAAAACTGCCCCTCCTCACGTTTGAGGAATAATCGATAAGTAACTCCCCATTACAGCGTTTTCTCCGATTCGCTGTGCGGTTTATCGCGGATGTTATCGGAAGACCTTCCCATCTGTTCTGTTTTCCCTCTAATTATCCAGGTGTTACGATTATATTGCAGGTGTTACGAGTGGCTATAATTTTCTTACTAGTGGTGGCTGTTGAGTTTCCCTCTGGCATTACGATCCACTTAAGTCAATGAGGTCCTGTACAGTAACTCCTTAATCTTTTTTGTCCCCGTTTAGTTTTCACAAACGTTTGTTCACGAATGTTCGAGAGGGATGAAATTTATTCAATCGATCTTGTTTGCAATTTCTTTTATAACATGGCATTTACATAAATGTGTATAGTCGATAAACGAATTTTGTCTTCGGCATCCTCTGAGGGCTTTGTTCGCCTCGGAGAAAACGCCTAGGTTCCTCTATATTGCTGCTTGTACAGATAACCCATAAGCTGAAGAATTGCAATGAGGAATTTTCTGAAATGTTGTCAGCACTGTTTTAAATGAAATTCAGTTTAGACATTTACCCCACACCCTGGGGGCTGTTTGATTTTAAATATAATTTTCGGCGTTGAAAAATAGCATAATTAAAAAGAAATCTGATGATTTTCCTCCGAAGGAGTTGTTGAAATTTGTTCCGGTCAATGAGCAGGTCAAAATCATTTCGACCGTTTCCTCAAGCACTTCGTAACATCATCTTATTGTTAAATCGTTATGTGCACAACAGTGCCCAAACACCTCTCTAAGTACATAAATAACTTTTTTTTATTTATGTATTATCGTTAGTTGTTTTTTTTCAGTTTGGCACTTCATAGGAACTCATTAACAGTAGACTTGATATCTATACGTTGCCGACCTTCTTAGTACCAATTGCACTGGAAGTAGGTTCCTGATGAATATATAATTGTGTTTGATGGGATATACATTTACCTAAGATATCTTTTGTTTTTGATTGTTTCACACGCAAGTATCATTATCATATCTGTGGTGCTAGTTAGGGTAAAAGGGGATGAATACCGTTTTATCCTATCACCACAGATTTATCCATTCCATTACTATGGTGTTGATCTTCGTAGGGTTTTTCTGCGGGGAAATGTTGCGAGCTTTTGCTTCCCCGTCATGTCAGCACTGTGCGATGTGTGTAAATAGAAAGTGAAAAGGAGTTATGAGACGGAAACTCCTTCCTCGTCACTCTTTAGGACGGTTCCTCCATTGTGCATCGCCTGTCTCTTGTTACCTTGCATTTCCTCTTCTTCCCCCCACCCCGGTCTTCCTTGAAGGAAACGCACTGTCTCAAGTATTTATACTTACGAGCTAATGACTGTCCAGCTTTGTCCCGATCAATCATCTGTTTCTGATTTCAAAATCATTTTAATAGGTTGAGCTCATCGAAAGATTTTTATCTGTACTTTCTTACAACAATGGTTATTGAGTACAGTTGAATTATCTAACACTTCTCACAATATTTAAATCTACATCCTTATTCATGATATTTCATCGATATATTCAATTAGGTTATCCAACTTTGAAGTGACGCTTCGCCTCCACTGGAATGTCTGCTGATTGATTGTGTGCTCCTGGTGAATGTATTGCATAAACATATTTACATACTCAGCCAAATATTAACTTTTTGCTATGCAATGCTTTTTATCGACTATAAGGCGGTAAAACTACCATTTATTTGTGAAGTGCTGGGGGCCAAGGTGCACAAAATTAAAAAAATCAATAATAGTGAAATCCCCGAGCACCCTAGTAAAATATGCCGATTCCGTTACCTCTCATTGTAGTACAACTCGAGCTGAAGGCAATATTGAACAATATTCAGAAAATTATGAATATCAAAAATACGATGATTTTGAAGTCAAGATTCTGAAAATAATTACTCTAATAATTGAATTGAAAAGGCATCTGAAAATAGAATTGTAACAGTGCAACTCCATCTAATAAATGCTGTCATAAACTTGATATTAATGAATTGTGAAAGAAAATTTGGCTAATGCTTAACAATAAATTTATTTGAAAATAAAGTATACATATATAATACCAAACCACATTGATTCCAATTTTTTCATAAACAATGAATGAATCAAGTTGGTTGTTGAAGATATTAAATTCAATTTAACAAAATGAAATCGTGAACCTTCTAAGTTAATAATTAATTCCTAGTTTTAATTTTGTTTTGGAGAGAGAGAGAATAGCGCAAATAAAATTGTTGGGTCTGACCTCTCAATCTGTGATAATGTCGTTGTCGTCTTCTTCTAAGTGTTGAACCAGGCAAGTTGATGCAATGTCGGCGGTCCTCTCAAAAGACGAAATCTCAAGTTGGATTTCTCCAACTTCCACATCCCATTCAAGTGCGAAATCATTCACAAATTTAGAAATGTAAAGGCCGTTCAGGCAAGATGGCACATTTCCAATGGCTTGATCAAGCAATACTGACTAAAGATAATCCTTTAACACGTAGTAAACAATAACAACTGTTCTCTTCCCTAACTCTCTCTCTCTCTCTACCGTCTCCTATTTATTGTCTCTCTCTCTCTCTCACATTGCTCTTTTCTTATCGATATCAAATCCATAACATCATAACATAAACAAAACAAACCAAACTTATTTCACAACTCATTAGTAAAAAAAAAAAAAAAATTAACTTTTATTTTCGATTTACGTAATTAAATTGTAACACAAAATAAAGGAATTCTACTCAATTCTATTTACATTATTTTAGTCGGCCTTTCATACATACCGCTAACATGGAGAGTGGCTTGGTACTTCTAACGTAGAATTCGCATCGCTCTATGTCTAATTGTGTACAATCTCATTATTGATGATTATGCAGAAATTCGTTGTGGGTGATCTTTAGACTGAACAAATGCAGATAATGTCGACACTTTACAATGAGATTATGAATCCATTGCGATTTACATGATGCGTCAAATCATGTAAAACCTCCTATTAGCAGTACTCCCAAATGTAAAATGCCCTTAATCTACAGATTGTGCAGTTATGCACAACCGGTGCAGCTATTACGTATCTCGAATTTCGAAGTGTCAGCGAATTCATTTGATCCATTATGAATAATCTGCCATATTTTTCGGATAATAGGATTTACATAATTTGTATGGTCTTTGAGCACTATGATTATTTCCCCGTTTAAGTTGACAAGCCCTCACTTTGGCCTGTCCTGCTTGGGTAAATGCTATCAATCATGTCACTGGTAAGGAGAATGGAACGACTCCAAAACTAGCCCACGGTCAGCGAACTTAAGTCCAAGTGTGCAATGCAGAAGGGCTATGATTTCGCGAAAGCTCACTAACGAACGATGTTTCCTTATGTGGACGGTCCTGGAACGGGGTTTTCTTAGCTGGGGGGTTGTTTTGGGAAGGACAGCCGGGTGTGTATTTAAGTTTGGAAACAAATTTTTAAAATTCGATTTTAAAACTAATGCAGTGCTAACTCAGAATCGAAAAAAATTCCAGTTGTTCGTTCGGCTTAGTAGATTTTTCTATCAATTCATATTTTTCTCTTACTAGGAGAAGAGAGGACTGCTGTCATTGTCTTTATATATGGAAAGCATTAATCTTGCCTAAGGAAATATCTTAGTATGGCTCAATTCCCCCCAAGGGATGTTTCAAGGATTTATTTATTTCACTGTGTACAAATTTTATTTTGGTTTCATCTGAATTCTGCAGGTCTTCCCCCCCCCCCCCCCGCGTATGGTACCACCTTGAGGTTGATTGCCGACGAAACAGTTGCTAATGGAAGCGGTTAAAGCCCGCTAAGAAAAGCAGCTTCCTCGTTCCCGCGCTAGTTGCTACACAATGCTTCTCAGGATGTGACATAATACCTACTGTGGATGTAATACTTCTGTACTACTGTAGAGTTATCTTACATCTTCTATGTATATGCTCGTAAATAGCTCGTGTCTCCTACGAACAATTATAAACAATACATAGTGTGGGGTCTTAATCTCCATTCTGATTTGTTTTTAACTTTGGCTGATTGAAATATAATTTAATATAAGGACCTCGTTACCTGCCTATCATGAAGACCGAAGGCCCCAAAACGTTCAGGGTACGTCGAGGCTAAAGGTTTGCCTTCCTTTCTCAGAACAGTCGGAATATAAATATCACTCATATAATGATTACTGTATCTCACGAACAACAGGTCTAGTATGCTAATAAGTACATGTTCTATCTCTTCTTTCCAATTTGGAGTCATAGAAAAATGAAGTTCTTTTTAATGTCATCAGCAATTCATGACGGGTGCCCTCGTATGGTTTAATGGTTAAATTAGCTTATACATGAAGATTTTGGGTTAAAATCCTACACGGATAGTCTGCAAGGTCCTTAATAAAAGTATGCAAAGGTGAAAATACTGGGCCAAATCCATTTATTTTGGCAATTAAAAAACAATCTCACCGGAGCTAAAATAAGAAATAATTGAAATGAAAATCAATGTTTGAATTAGCTTTGCCACAGAACTTCCATCAGCTCCAGTGATGAATTATCTGTACGGTTCTGTTCCACTCCCGTGAAAATGGCTGAATTAGACATTAAAAGCAGTTCTCGACATGGCTGAAAAATAAAAATTGGGACGGTAAAACACCCTTAGTCGCTGATGTGACGTAATCTCTTCTGAAGCCTTTACAGTTGTCGGCGATACCCAGGGCGAGCTTACCATTGTTCAGGTTTCGCTTCTGTCTCTCCGAGCCAAGCAGCTGCCATTTTCCGGGTTTTCAGTACCGGTTTTGTTGCTGACGTAGTCTGTGCACCGGAAGCCACAGCTACTTCTTACCAAGTAACGTGGTGAGTGTGAGGTAGAATTATTTCTTAAATATTTTGTCAAAACTTCCAACTTGGCATTGTTAGTTTTTAAAATAATTTTCTGGGGGAGCGCCAAGCCTTTAAATGAATATTTTTCGCATACAATCCTTGGAATTCTCCACAAGTCAGAGCCAAAGCTGCTCCTGCTCATTTCTATATCAATAACTCAACAAACGTACCCTACACGCTGACCTCAACCACCCGTTTATTCCAGACACCTCCCGCTATCGGAGCTTTCATTCCCGCCTCCCTGACCTGAGCCAAGCCCAAGGTGGGCGGAGATGGCTTCCTTGCCTCTTTCAAACCGACCAGCATTTGGTCCACAGCCAGCTCTTTTTAATAAAACAACTAGACAATAGGTTTTGGCTAATGATCCCCCCCCCCCTAAAAAAAGTAACAAGACTAAAGTTCTAAGCGCTGCTTAAAATGCTATGCATTGATTTCTTGTAATCATTTTAATAAACATACATACATAGTTACAGTAATATACTTTTGAAACAGGGCTGAGAATATTAAACTACATAATACGTCTTTGTATCTTTATGTCTGTAAAAACGTTACTCGAACCAAAGGTGGCAATGTTCCTCAAATTGTTACTTATAATATTGATACTAATACCGTGAAGATTCATGTCAAAGTTGTGAAAAGACAAATAAAGGTGTTCTAAAGTCAGTCATTACAACTATAAATTTTAACTTTTTTGAATATGGCAAGATGGCGATCGCCATTTAACTTCTACCGGCATTAGCAAAGAGCGTTCCTTCAAATGTAGACAATCGTGAAAGTTCATCCGTTTTTTGTGTTGCTGACATTTTATTACTATAGTAATATATATCCAGTGTTTCGACATATCCTTTGTAAGTGTTTAAAAAAACCGATTCCTTGCTAAAAATAATCTTGGTTCAACTAGTTTGATCTCTATTTAGTAAATTTACTGGACTTTTATTATTAGCAACCGTAGACATACCCAAACTTATGCTAAGCGACAGAAAATGGTAGGTTTAAAATTTCTTCCCACTATTGGCCTACAGTTTCGAAATTACTTTAACTTTGAGATCCTTCAAGAACGCCTTTTAAAATTCGTAACCACAGAAAGCTGTGAGTATAAATTCCTCTGAAAAAGTCAAAACGTTAACTTGTTACGGCAAGCACCACGAGGGCGAATTCATTTGTACGAATTTGGTGTTGTAAGCTTTCTCATTTATTATGACAAAACAATCCAGCTAGTGCCATGAATGAGACATCTTCACCATTAATATATGAAACACCTCAAGCCTACTTTCCTATTCTTAATTGTTTATTGTATCTCACATTTATTATGACTGGCATATCATATATATCCTCAAATCATTCTATACCTTTCCCGTCTTTTATGTCTTCACCGTGAAAACATCAAAGCTGCTACATAACTATTTATTTTTTTAACTACCTGGGCAGTTTGCATATGACCTGAACACCGGACAAGACAGGAGCCGTGTAATTATTCTGTTAATGAGAAGGTAGATAGACACGAAGATGCTTCCTTGTTCCTCCTCCTCCGGTGACCGACTTCCTTGGAGTCCGCGGACCTTGGCTACTCCTAATCGGGCGTTTACTTTCTAACGCCCCTCCTCAGGATCAAGTTCGACCGCGCCCTCCCGTTCCTCCATGCTCTCACTTTCGTCTCGGGGTAATCGATTTGATGCAACCGAAGCGTAATATTAAAACGGCGAACACGGCAGTACTATGTGACCTTCCCAAACACGCGGCCAACGCCTCACAGTTTGTAATGTTAATGTAGTTAGACTCCACCCATTACCTCGTCAAGGTACCACCTTAAGTAATTAAGTCATGAGGAAATCAACTTACTAAACATTTCCCAATTCAAATAGCAGATGCTGTAATTCCTACAATAAATGAGAACCCCCTGATTAAACTTTAAACGGGCGGCCTAGCCAAACCGGAATACCAGGAAACAAAGACAAAGAACTGTCATTTTCCACTGGTCGTCGCTTGGTCGGGACCCAATCATTTCAGTTTTCAGTAATTCACCTCGAGAGAACAGAAGCCCTTTTTTTCCCCTTTGTCGACTTCCTTTTTTTTCTTTCGGGAAAGCGTGCCAAATATGCTATCGCCCAGAGAAATTTTTACAATAGATTTGAAAATCTATACGTTTTCGACTCTATTTTAAAAGGCGTCGTTTATTACGGTTAAGAAAAAACAAAACAAGCTTTTTGGGATTGTAAATAAAGTTAATTATGTTGCTTGCTGTTTGTATCAGACAACGTATTCATCTGCCTCTCTGAAAAAAAGTGATTTTCCAACTCTGCTTACTGTCGAAACAGGCTAAGGATCTATCTAAGCAGATGTAATATCGTGCGTGCACTCGTCTTGTTTGCTCATTGTTTCAGCTGGTCTTTTCTCACGTAGCTTTGTAAATATCGAAGAAAAAAACGTATATTTTGAATTTATTTGTAACTGGGAGAATTCACTTTCAACCCTCATCCACCATAAATTCACAATCATCAATATATCAAACGAAAACTATTTTCTTTAGAACCAATTAGCGGTTTCGTTAACTAATAGTCACAGAGTTTGGTTTCATAGTGATTTAAGCGATCTTAAATTATGTTATTTAGCCTACTGAAATACCAGTTGATGTTAGCTTACGAGATGTAGAATGAAAAATATGAGTTCCCTTTTTGTGTTCAATTTTATACTCTGAAGTGCTTTTTGACTTTCTTGCTCCGTCTTTGAATTTATCTATGATATTAATAAAGGATGAATACACGATGTTAAAAATTCAAGAAATAAACAGACGCTATGGACAACTGTACATACTACTTCGAAGGAAATCCCATCTCCCAACAGAAAATAAATTACTAATCTACAAAGTTATACTTAAGCTAATCTGGACATGCAAAATAGAGCTATGGGGGGACAGCAAAAAAGTCGAACATCGAGCGTATCCAATCCTTTCAATCAAATGTCCTGAGGACCATAGTTAATGTCCTTATTACGTCAGCACCTAAACCCTTCATAACGATCTTAATATACCCTACATTCTTGAACTCATCCCTTCCAAGTTTATAAAATTCCAGTGTGACCTACCCAACCACATAAATCCCGTAGCACAGTCATTGCACTGCGATTCTCTCCGCAACACATCCCGATATACCTCTTTGGAGACTAAAGTGGGCCTGGCCTCGTGTCCTGCTTTAAATCCGTGACAGTGGGAGTCCTGGCAACGGCCAGTTTCTCCGATCATGTTGAGCGTATGTGGCTCTCGCAATCTTCGTCATCCTCCACTGACTTGTGTCCGGTGAAGGGGCTGACGGAGGAGCGTGGGGGACTACCCAATACTTCCTCTTTCGCTTGCTAGTGAGGTGACAATCATGTGGATTTGGGAGGTCTCTGGGCTGTTTATAATTACTTTAAAGATGAAGAACTGTAAATATGTCATGAATTAGAACATTGATCACAATTACTTATTCCCCAATAGGACAGATTGTAATTCTATCAGTAAATAAAAGATGAAATTTTTGTTTTAATGGCTCTAATCATGAGACGTCTCCCCTTATGTTAACCGTTCATTTGTGTGTGATTTTTTTCTTGTTTGACATTAAAGGGTGCGCTACCGCACCCCCTTCCCATCTGAGAACGGAGCAGTTACGCCTGCCTTATATGTGCGGTATGCCTGCTCCTGCTACCTTGTTCGCCTATTAAACTCTAGCTACGGGACTGCTTTGTACTGAGCTTCCCGTTAGAGCTTCGAGGAAGTCGTAGCTCGACTGGCGATTACGAGGCAAACCACCCGTCTGCTATGTATTATTTATTATCTTCATTTTTATTAACTTCACTCAGGGTCGGAGCAGGGACTTATCAGCTCAGTGGATCTAGGGTTTTAAGATAATACATACATGTTAGTATTTTATAAACTGTATTTCATAATCTTGACCTTTCTCCAGCTTCTGTATTTTCATACAAAATGTGGGCGGTATTTTTTGTATTTAGGCATTCTCTTGACATTTCCCTTCTATAATATTAATCTCACTTTCATTATAAAATGGTCCTAGGTTTACCATAAAGACTTGTTTGCTTGGCAATTGTTCTTACCCTCTATCCCTCCTTGTTTGAAATTTCACCTGGAGGCCCCACAGATAACCGCAACTTAAGCTCAATCCCCGTTTTTTTAGAGGGATAATATTTTGCAGGGTAGTCCCATCTGATCGATGATGATAGAAAATCAACCTGTTGAAATCAATTACTTGGCTATTATTATTATTATGAAGTTAAATATCTGGACGTGCTGAGTGATGTTATGCTATGTGAGACAATAGTGAACTGTTCAATTGAACTTCTTATTCAGCTTTCCGTTGTAAGACTCCGCATTAAACACACGCCCTACTAAAATATGAATGAGCCGTCTTTCCTAACATAGAAGTGTTTAATCGAAGATTATTGTGTTTTGCTATCTCAGTTGTGAATCGCACTGGCTCTTTTTAGGCTCGCGAGAACAGAACCGTTCATGATTGGTCGTCCTCGGGCGTTCAAATGGAATCCGCTATCTGATGAACATTATAGCCGCAACCACTCATTTATCTGCGTCCTTAAATTCTTGTGTATACCTCACTTTCAGTTCCTCCTGTCATTCAAGGTATTGCACGCTGGGGTTCCTTGGATTATTATAACATTCCAGCTGTTTATGGTGATTTACTTACGTGCCTAGTCACACTTCCGCCCGGAACTGCTAATTTCTATAATTACCCGTTGTGCTGTCAGTCAAGAAGGTGCGAATTTCTCCCATTAACTAAGGCTGGTGCTTTGAAAATGTGAGAGAACGTTCAAAACGTACCTTACCGCTCTGGAATGGGCAGCTGATGTTCGTTTACATTATGCCATTGACCTATAGGTTTGGCAACTGGCTGCCTTCCTTTCACTAAGTCCGATTGCCGACCTATCTACCTCTCAAGCGATCTACTTCCTTTCCTAATTCACACAACCCATTCCCAAAATCCCATTTAATTTATTGGATTGAGTGTTTTGTCTTTCTCACTTCCAGACGTTTACAACAACTCTGTCCGAAGTTATTTTATTTCGTTAACAATTTAAAATAATATTATTTATTATTAAGTAATTGATACACAAAAGGTTTATGACCGTATATTTGCACTTTGGATTGCCTTTAACTGTTGAAATTTAACTGTCAACGTGTACAATTCGGAAACGAGATATATATTTCATTAAATAGGTAAAACATACGGCTTACGCACTTATTGACTTCCCCCAATCTATCACTGCGTTCAAGCTACTGATTTACAAGAGTAACTACTCAGATTTACAAGATTTACAAGAGTGTATACTCAGGCCTACACTGCTGTATGGTGCTTTTTCGTTATCTGATGTATACGGCAGCTCGGCGACTCCAACAATTCCAAAACGGTATACTAATAAAAGTGGTCAGACATACTTCATTCGAGCAGCGGAGCAACAGTGAGCTTCACGAGATCTTTGAGCTGCCTGCGGTGGATGAATTCATTCAACGTAGACATATCAAATTTTTCGACTCACTGCAATACTTGACAAACCCGGTGTTCAACACTATAACCCCCGCTCCGTTCCCCCATCGATGGCAGGACGCTTTAGTCTTAGGTTCTAGGTATATTTTTTTAGTTTGTAAGTTATTTCTCCCACTTTTTTAAACTGAAGGTGAGCCCCATCACCTTGTAATGTATTTATGTCTTTTCCTTTTAACTTCAATCTTATATATGTAGCCCAACATACTTCGAATGCATCTGCGCATAGCAGAATGAGGAGAGAACTGTCAATTCTTGTTCATTTTTCACATATTTTATTAAATTCAAGGGGTTAAGGGGGGGGGACAAAAAATCATACAGTACGGTGTTAATAGACATCTGCTGTCTCTGGTTTGTTGTTATACTATATTTGTTGCGTGTGTATTTTTATAATATCTCATAACATTTCAAATCGTATCATTAATGTGTTTTAATCTATTCTTTGTATTATGTTACTTTTAAACACACAAAGTTTGTTTATATCTTGTTTCCGTTTTGAAGTGCTTATGATGCCTGCACGTTGAGTTGAAACGTCGACTGTTTAATGATATATTGTCATAAAAATATTTTGGAGAGACTAAAGCTTCGATAAACAACCCAAAGAGCAAATAAAAAAATATCCATTTTTACAGTCTACCTACTTGGCAGTTGGTACGTACGCTCATGTGACAATGATCAAGGACGCTTACCTTCTTCCTGTCTCCATATTTTTAGGTTGCATATGTTAGATCCATGACTACTTTCCTCCATATACGAAGCCGTGGAACCATGGCTGAGGAAGAGATTTAAAAATTGCAATGCTCTCTGCTGAGGACAATTCTGTTGCTTTTAGGAAATTCTGCTGACTTTTACATGCTCTTAGCAGTCGCTGAAGGGGTTTTCGAATGTGTTGGGTATACCAGTGGTTCTCCTATTTTCTTTGTACAATGATACCAGATGTACAGTCGACGTTCTTTACAAGAACCCTCAGTCGGGGGTTTCCGATTTGTATGTTTAATAGAAGGAAAAAGTAACTCTTATGCTTCTGTTTTATTTTTTACAATTTTCAATTGAAACTATTACGATACTCAATTGAAGCAATTAACTATCCATTTGCCCAATGGGATATATTAGGAGATGCTATCCTCAATCCGATGGAAGTAGGTATCTTCTTCCTTTTAACCCATCAATAACTTTCTACATCAGCATTTCCGTTTACCATGTTATGGGTGAGAACCATGCTGTTTGGACGCTCTTCCGTACCTGTGCCAAACCCACTATAAACGGACATCTTTTTCCTTCAACTATTGTGAGTGAAACTCTGGACTGCTACTAGAGTCGATGATTTCCCACTGAATAATACTCTTTCCGTCTGGACAGCCTCATTTCTTTCCCCGGGCGTAAAGTTTCCAGTTTTTTAGTCGGACTTTCTTATTCAAAGTATGATACGGCAACATTTTCGCTATCTCTGTTCGATTAATATTGGACTATTGGGCTGTATACAGTGATGAATAATTATTATCCCTTTGATGTGACTAAGGGAACTTGCGCTAGAAGAAGGCGCTATCTAGACGGCTGGCGCTTTCCTTTTGTCCTGCGAAATTTCATTGTCTCCATTCAAGCAGATTCGAACCTCCTGCACCAGTCTTCTTTATCCGACCGCGCGGTCTGACTTAATTTCCTCGATCTCTTTTATTTCATTCTTCTGCGTGCCTGTAGCACACCGCCGTCAAAAGATCCCTGGATGGTCTTCCAGGGCTCCATCTCGTGGAATTTGAGCTGCTGCTGTCACTTTTTTTAACGACTAACCCCCCCCCCCTCCCCCGTATGGCGACCGTAAGGTTACTTGGAGGTCTTATGATGCTGACCATTTCATAAATTTTAAGCGTGCTGTCGATGATCTAAAATATCCCTACATTTGTAAATATGCCAGGAATAAAAAAAATCTTAAATTTTTTTAGAGGCAACACGTTGACACTAGCCCATGTGTACAACATGTTTTTCATGACACACCGGCGCGGAAATGGAAATAAAGCAATTGTAGAGATAGTCTGAATTCAGACGGGTCAACTCGGTTATGACAAAGCCGATGCAGAAAAAAAAAATCCAGATATAGGAAATGTGTGGACATGTACCAAAAAAAGTTCCGGGATAGGCGCATGCAATGAACCTCAACGAAGTACGTGGTCAATGGTGCTGGTGGAACCATTAAAATAAAAACTCAAATTCTTGAAATTTATCCAACAAAGTTGGATCGGTGACTGAAATAAGCTTTGGGAACTACCTTCAATTTGGCGGTATTGTTTTTTTTTAAGTTCTGCAATAGGTATGGAATGCATCAATATGAGGAGCGTGTTCTATGGTTCGGCACTTAAAAGCACTACATAGAAAACTCATGAATTTTTTTGAAAAAGTTGGGTTAGGCCGGAAAAAGATGTATCTTCTACTATCACGTATATGGCTGATAACTTGCAACCTATCAATTTTTTTTTTGTGCAAAATTTCTAAATTTGGTGGCCCATAGCGATTTCATAGACCAGTACCTAACAAACAAAATTATTATTAATGTTTTTGCTAGTTTATGTGTTTTTAAATTTTAATTTTAGCCATTGGACAACATCTGATAAACGTACCTTGCAAGTGAGACACCTTCAAAAAAGTTAGTCAAGTATGAACGGGTGATTATCATACAATAATGAGTGTTGTTGCGGCAGCGAAAAGTTGTGTAATCGATTTTAATTAGATTTTACATATATTCCACCGAAGTCCTATAGGTTAAACAAAGGATTTACAATGTTCATAACAGAGACTAATTTATTATTAATTCTTGTTTTTGTTTTTCTTTTAAATAGCTGTTATTCCCTTTCGAAATTGGTATAAACTTTGAGAATCTAGTACCATACTTGGAGTAAAAAAGTCGAGATTGTTATGGATAACGTGCATATTGCACTTTCCCCGCGAGATCACATTATGAATGTTTGCTTTCTAAATTGCCTTTCTGAACCGCACATCCAAGCGACAAGTGACACCTGCTTTAAACTACTTATAACCTTATGCAATAAAGTGGCTAGGGTTAGATTAATGCTGCATCCGTGTTTGGTTAACTTAAGAGCAGTGTGACTTTCTTCAAAGGTCTTGTTCCGAAGCGGGGGGGGGGGGCTCTTGACAGCTGGCGGGGTTGTTTCTTTTGGCACGTTCGAATCTCACCACGAAAGGGCAGATTGAATGTTTCATGAAAAAAAAAATCCAGTTGTATTATTTATTCTAAAGCGTTTTTATTTACTTAAGAGCTAACTTTCAATTTGTGAAACATTTTTTTTTCCAACTTATCATGCGTTAGCGAAAGTCCTGATTCAGGATTAAAAAAACAAAAAAAAAAAACATTATGATCATTTACTTCTATCAGTTTATTATTGGGTTTAATAGCGCCAGGTTTCCATGTGAGTGATATATATCATATAATGTGTGGCATATATCACTGCTATCATTCAGGAAAATTTTGCTCTTCCAATTTTTCCTTATAGCTCCATTATTTCTTGATTCTATCTCCTGCCATTCTGCTAAGATGGTTAAATTATTCCAATCTGTTAGGATTGTTTTTATTGGGCCATTGGTTTCATTTTACTTTTTTCTGCTTGCTTCTCTCTGGTTGTACATTTTTGTACCGTACACTTCGTGGTGTGTATATTGACTTTCCATAGTGCAGAGTTATAGTCCGGTCACCTGTATCTTTGAATTCTCCTCCATATTAATCATTTATAATTTATAGGTTCAGACTAAACCAACAGAACGGAGGAACGGTCTGTTGTATTTTTAACTGTTTTTGTGTCTGATAATTGATGGTAGTCTATGCATTCAGATCTTTTATTCTGACTGTGTTGTTGATCAGATCCTGTGAGTGATGGTCTTGCTCATACTTTATTTTCTCCTTAGGATGTTACGGTAATACTAATTTCTTTCGTAACATCGGATTTCATCTTCATTCCGTCCTATTGTTTTGCACAGTCGCTGGCCTGAGACTTTCTCGCTCGCTACGCCTATGGGCATTAGGGCGTAAGCAACACATTTACACCGGCGGGCAAAAATGCCTGTTGGGTAATGGTCTCTCCCGAGAATCGTAATAAATTAATTATTTCGAAACTATCCGTACAGTTAGTCTAATAAAATTACATTAACTGGTGTATCGTATAATTAAGGATCTCCTTTGTGAGGTTTTATTTAAGACCTGGAGGTCGAAAATGTATTTTTGAACTTTTCAAATTCTTCTATTTACTATTTCTAATTATATTATTTTTTAATTTCAAGTTTCTAAGTCAAGCGCGGGACTTAAAACTAATCCCGCATGGGATGTACATAGGAAACCAATAAACCTTTGTTGGGTTAGGGTTTGTAGCTTTGGGAGAAAAAAATATTTTAATTTTTGAAGAATTGCAGTCAAAATGTCTTAAAATCTGAGAAATAATTGTATCCTCTACTAAATGTACTGTAATATATAAAAAATAAATAAAATATTGAAGTGGTGTTTGTCCAGTCTCGTCAAGGCTTATGAGGATGTAAAAATATTTTCTTTCCTTATTCTTTGGCCAGTCAAAAATAATTCTATATAGTTGTCGAGTGCGAATTGAAATTTTGATGGATGTGGAAAAAAATCCCTTTGTCTTAACACTGTTAGCCGGGTAGATGGATAGGGATGTATCAAGCTTGCTGGCGGTGAGCGAGATCGATTACATTTTATTTTTATGTTTTCATAACACTTTGTTTGAATATAATTATATACACACATATTTTTTATTAAATTTGTCTACATGAGATAACATCTATAATATCTAGAGATTTTTCAATCTTTTAATACCCCATTTGAGAAAGCTTGAAACTCAGGGTTAGTTAACAATTACCGTACGGTCTAATTCATTTTCGCGTACGATTTAATAACACAATTACGGGTGTCGTCGTGTCTGCGAAAATAGTTTTATATATATATAATATTGTCTATGACATAAATACTTGTCAAACAGACCGAAATCCAAAGTTAGCCCCACATAGGGCATGACGATGCCATCTATTAAGTGATACTCCTCCTAATTATTTATTTAATCATGTTGTTATTGTATATTTGTTCCGATACGTTTTCCACTCGTACCCCGATACTATCTAAATGTGCAATTTAAAATTATTATTAATAAATAACTAGAAATATTATGACGTGCAGTATCATCTACCTTGTTTTTTCAATGGTGCTGCAAAGTGAGTAAGGACAAATTTTCCAAGTTTTTTCTAAAAAGATACACTTTTCCAGCCGATGACTTTCGATTCCGTTCAATTTTCGCTTTCTTTATGCCTACTTGTGTTATATGACTGCGGTCAAAAGTGTTGAATAACGCCCGCTTGTTACTCGGAACAGCAGCACCAACAACAACAGCAACAAGAACGATTTGTATCCTAAAGACCAGAGAACAGATAATGGGACAATAACTCCATAATCCCTCCACAAGGAGTCGGCGACGTGCATTCCTAGAAGTGACCCCCCACCCCCTCCAGGTTTGAATTTATAAGGTGCTTTTGTGTCGAATTCTTGTGTCATATTCTTCCTTCTTATTCTATTTTTTTGTTTTAAAATTTCTCTACATGAGATAACATCTATAATTTCTAGAGATTTTTCCATCTTTTAATACCCCATTTGAGAAAGCTTTAAACTCAGGGTTAGTTAA
This sequence comes from Acanthosoma haemorrhoidale, assembly GCA_930367205.1. Taxonomy (NCBI): domain Eukaryota; kingdom Metazoa; phylum Arthropoda; class Insecta; order Hemiptera; family Acanthosomatidae; genus Acanthosoma; species Acanthosoma haemorrhoidale. The sequence goes on along the minus strand of OV884015.1, from coordinate 87,609,908 downwards.
CAATTACCGTACGGTCTTTTATCGGTTTAATTCATTTTCGCGTACGGTTTAATCACACAATTATGGGTTTCGTCGTGTCTGCGAAAATAGTTTTAATGACACGATTTATGACTTTTTTTTCATTAAAGTCCTAACATATATTGTATATATTTTATTAATCAAGACTTCTAGATCTTTAATTCGATATCCTACTTATATGAAATATTTATTTATTTTATTTTTTTAATTACAATCTGCCTTATTAGGCAATAAGTAATTGAGATAAATGTTCTCATTCATAACATATTTACAATTCATCATTCACTCGTTCATTCATACAATATTTACAAAAAGCCCAGAGGACTCCCAAATCCACATGTTTGTCACATCCCTCGCATGTGAGGAGTCTTGGGAAGTACCCAACGCTCGTCCGTCAGCCGCCTCGCCGGATACGAGCTAGTGGAGGCTGACGAAGAGGTATTAAATTAAATTATTATCCAGCATTATGCAAAAATAATTTCTCCAACGCGTATTGGTACTTGCTATTTATAGCATGTGATTTAGTCACCATCACCACACTGATTAGACATCCCCCGAGTTCCCCCGGTAGGGAGGATATAGGGGTGGAGTAGAGGGGTAGTGTGAAGTGGGATTTAACTTGATAGGATAACGGTAGTGACGGGATTTCCTCATAGTGTAGGAATCGGGAAGTCGAGGGTACGCGTGGTCAAATTTGATGAAAGTGATGACATGAATTATACTTTCCAATCCTATCTGAGTTTTTTTGATAATCAAAGCGCTTTTAAAGATTGTTTTTTAAGAGATTTGTCCATACGTCAGCGAATATCGGTGCGAAAACGTACTTACTAATTAATTAGGCTTACTGGACAACGCGCCAGCTCGCCCATCTGAACCCATTTTAAAAACAGATAACGGACAAATATTTGTCTACTATCTACCAACTAATGTAACTTCGTTAGGTCAGCCCATGGATCAAGGCGTGATAGCCAGTTGTAAAAGAAGGCATAGAAATACTTTGCCACGTTCTATTCTTCATGAAAACTGGAAAATCCGTGAAGGATGTGAAAATGTCAACAATTTCCGATGTTTGCGAAGCATTGGATGGAAAGATTACCTTAAAAAAACACTGCAATTTGCATAGAGAGAAATTTTAGAAGTCTATGAGGAAGTTGGAGAGCAAAATGCACAACAACGTTGAAACATGTCTTTAGATTGTAGAATCAATTTCTGATTTCAATAAAGTAGACAAATACGATATGGTTCAGTGGATGGAAAGAGGCACGAATGATAAAGGACACAAACAGCTGACTGTTGCAAAAATGGTAGCAGTGCAAATATTTGTTGCGAAGCGATCACTTCTCAAAGGGATGTTTTGGACATTAAGGCGGATTAATTTAATTTGACCAAAGAAATAGTGACTAGCAAGCACTAGGGAAGTTGACCAGCATATCATCTATTTTGAATATCGAATTTCTGAATGTAAAAAAATTATAGCTTTAAGAAGCATAAGCACAGAGGTCAGAAAATTAAATCTGAGGGTAAACAACGAAAACTGATAACAGACTACAACCTATTTTAATTAAGTTGCGTATATATTTTTTTGCTATATGTATGGACATAATTTTTGAAAATAGAAATATATTCTCATTTGAAAATTGGCGATTTTTGTTTATTTGCATAAACGTGTTTTTCGGTTATCCGTATATATTATCCGGGAATACTCTCCCCGCCATTGCCCCGGATAATCGAGGTTGTACTGTATATAAAAAAAAAAAAAAAAAATACAAATAAGCGTTTCCACGGAAATAAAGTGCGTAGAATACGTTTTATTTTTTAAAATAATGTGCGATTTGAAGAATACTGTAAAGTATGAAAAATTATTATTTGACTGAACTGGAGTGAAACTCATAAATGGATATTACAACAGTAATGTGGGAAGTTTGTTTCTCATTGTGATATTTTTACTATAAATAAATCAGTAATCGTTGCCAATTATTTCGCTTGTCTTGACTGTCAAATGTTTAGTGCTTGTAGGAAGATTGATACGTTTGACTGGTCAAACCCAAGAGACTACTCGTTTGTTCCTTTCTAATTATTCGTTATTTGTTAACAATATATATATATATTTTGTTGCCACGTTCATCTCCGACCGTTTTTCTTTTACAATCATTCTCATCTTGACATACCAATTTTGATGTAAGAAACAAATCAACTGAAAACCTGCCAACAGTTAAACCCCGCTAAATTAGGTCACAAATATCGGCCGCGCGCGCGAGACTCCCCGCATGACTTGTTCTGCGTTAATAATTGAGGGTTATTAATAACGTAGTACTATTGATTGAAACCCCCCCCCCGCGTCTTAGTCTTGAAGCAAAGGAGGCTTAAGTCCCTCAAATTGTAACGTTGAAATGTATAAAAAAAAGTGAAGGTAGAAAAAAACGCTGGGTTAGTGACAATCTGTAATTTATCATTTCAATTGCTGAACCAGTCATAAATTATTTCGAAACTCGGACAGCCCCGGAGAGATACTGGCCTTTGTCTTTGGTCCGATTTAATTTCCATAGCAGCCAAGCGTTAAGTCCCGCTCGCTGCTTCGATCTGATACTGTTATCAATGCAGTCGGGGGATGTGACAGGTGGCGTCATAGGAAGTGTCTGTTGGCGATCCTGGCAAAGACAAGTCCCTGTTATTAGGACTTGTGTGTGTGGAAGACGCAAAAGGAATAGGCATTAAGGTATGACAGGCCATTAGGACAATTTATTTGAAGGTTTGATTTGAGATCGCCATGAACCAGGGACGCTTACATTCTTTTGTTACTAACGAGAGGCTGCCCAATCATTTAAGAAAACTTAAAATAGTAAATTTTGACAAAACAAAATTATCAATATAAAGGGTGTCCCAGAATTAAGCCAGATTTGAATTTGCCGCCAATGGTGCAGTAAAGTGCTGCCAACCCTAAAAAAAAAACAATGTGACAGCTTGACAGTTTATGGTTAATAAAAATGGAGCGTTACACCATAGAACAACGTGTCTTTATTGTTGAACATTATCTCAAAAATAATGAAAGTTTGGCGGCCGCAGTTCGAAAATTTCATACAAAATATGGTCGGAATAGTGTTTTGACTTTATCAACTGTGAAGGGTTAGTTGAAAAATTTAGGGAGACTGTATCAGTTGGAGACACTAAACACACTGGTCGTCCAAAAACAAGCCGTTCAAATGTCAATATCGAAGCAGTGCGTGAGAGTGTTGTTGAAAATCCAAGGAACATCAATTCGGCGTCGTAGACACAGTTCTTTGTGCCGAAATTGATGTGGCTAATATGTGGTTTCAACAAGATGGTACCACATGCCATACATCCCATGAAACAATTCAAATACTGCATGAGACATTTCCAGGTCGTGATCAGAATTGGCCCCCTAGATCTTGTGATTTAACACCTTTATATTTCTTTTTATGGGGTTATTTGAAGTCAAAGGTGTATGTCAACAAGCCCACATCCACCCGTGCATTAAAAGAGGAAATTCAACGCTGCATCAACGAAATTCAACAACATTTATGCCAAATGGTTATGGAAAATTTCGACAAAAGAGTGCGTATGTGCCAGCAAAGTCGTGGAGGCCATTTGCCCGATATGTTCTTCCATAAATAACCCTATCCTATTTACTTTATAATTTAATAAAAAAATAACCAAAATACTAAAAACTCCGTTTTCTATTTAAATCAAATCTTGCGTTAATTCTGGGACACCCTATATATATAGTAGAAGTATAGATAGTTAAGTATATCTGGCACATTATAGTGGTGGTTGTTAATTCAACAATAATCTGCTCATTAAGAAGATACATAATTTTCAAAGTATGGGTGATTTTTCTTTGGAATTGAGCATTCAGTGCCGAACCATAGAACACGGACCTTGTACTGCAGCATACCTACTGTGAAACTTATCTAAAAACAAAATAAATACCAACCCATATCGCCAAATTGAAGGTAGTTGCCAAACCATATTTCAGACCACTGACCGATAAAGTTTCGTATATCTGTAAATAGAAGTTTCTGGTCGATAATGGGTTTTACCCTTCATTCCCTGGTTAGATTTCAAGTAGGGAAAAACATAGAAAAAGAGATTCTCGTCGATTGTTAATTAATTTATTGATATTACCGCGATAAAGCTGAGTTGATTGTTTAAAATCCTCATCGAGTCTTCCGTTCGTTAACTAATTAAGGGTGGGAAAGTAAACGGCATGAAATGAACAATGCAGCAGTGACCTAAAAAGCTTGCTTGTTCTTAAACAAGCGAAGAAGCGCGGTTCTTCTATTTCTTGTGTAAAATTGTAATAAATAATATTTACTTTAAGTTTATTATTATATTTGGGTGATATTGTGTTAATTTCTGAGTAATTATCCAACTTATGAAATATTCGAGCTTCTCACTCCATTTAATTCCACAAATTTGATAAATTCGCGTATAATTCATAATTTCATATTTAAAATTTTAATAACATGTATCACTAATTGAATATTAATTTAATATCGTTTTTATCATATTAATGTTCATGGAACTGATAAGTATCCTGTGGTTAGCAATTTAATGGAGTTGAACAGCCAAATTTATTAATAAAATTATTTCTGAAATGAAGCGCTTATCTCAGATCAGTGACAGCATTTATTAAACATAGTGGGCATAAATTAATAATTAACCGTCAAAGGAAAAATTACTGGCATGATCAGTACTCGAACCCATGATCTTTTCTGTTTTTGAATATCGTTATTATTCGCGTTTTCAGTTTTAGTACTGTGATGTTTTAAGTACTAGGATTAAAAAATGAATTTCTACCCTTCTCCAAATTTTTGTTTAACCGGTAAAATATATAGATTACTGGGTACTGTCACAGATCTGTTCTATGTTCCTGGATCGAATGTTAATTCACACGCCCATAAAACTCATTTTAATTACGATAATAAATACCTGGAGAGCGACGTAAGTGCGTAACATTGATGCTGATGACGCCTGCGATAGCGTGAGGAAGGTGGCGGGTCCGACTCTGCGGCCAGACTGGAGTCGAGCACCACCCCTCCTGGCCTCCAACCCCTGCTTCCTTCCCCGACCGGTACTTGGATCAGTTGAAGCGTCTAGGGTGGAGGAACACAGTCGCTTAATATGCGATCTAACGGGGGAATGGTGTGCTCAATGCTATCGAAAGTCAAGGAGTTGTCGTAGGACATCTTAAGCCGTACTACATAAACACAAATAAGTTTCTGAAAAGCCCCCTGCCTATGTTCTACTTCAAAAATTAAATATTTAATTTCCTAGTTGGTACTTGGTCGTGCCAATAACAGCTAATTTCAAATAATTTTCTAAAAATGATATTTCTCAACTAATAGCAACAATAACTTGCACAAAGTATCCAAAACTGATTATATTTTAAAAGTGGCCGTAACCATACAATGTATTGATAAATGTTAACAAAAACATTGGTAACAAAGATAAATTACCCAACCATAAAGTCTTAAACCATCTTAATAATAATTATGAAGAAGTGTGTTTCTCTTAGTATCTAGTTTTTATTTATTCGTTTCAACGTTAGTTTTTTTAATTCTTTTTTCAAAATTAAAATTTATTCAATTATTTCAGGAGGACATACTTTTACAGGCATATTCCCCTTATCAAAATAATAGAAGAAGTTCGTATAGATCACCAATATCTCTCATTAATTTCTGTATGACATCATATCAGGGGAGGTGAAATCTGGGTGAAGTATTTCGGCTGGCGTAACTCGCTAACAAAGCGATTCCAAGCCTATGTTTATACGAAGTTTTATCATTATTTTCATAAGGGCAATATACCTGGGAAGTATGCCAGATTCCTCCTAAAACGCCATTAATGAAGAATAAGTGGGGATACAGTTTTCTGAAGAAAACGTACAGACGTACATTTACGGAACATCTCGTATTTGACTGTCGGGTCCTCGCGTACTCAACGCTGTCGCCTATTCAGTCATGTCTGATGTCAATGGGGTGAAGCTGGTCAGTTGGCAGCAGCATTGAGTGGTCCATCAATGAGATTGGCTTTGATCTGTCAAGGCTCAAGAAAAGTGAACCAGAACATAATGGGAGTGTTCACTTCATACTGAGCTATTTATAAAAAATGAGTAATTCTAATTGTGGGATTGGTCCCAATATATTTATAATTCTAGGCTTGAGAGGTCCTGACTGAGTTTGCCAGTAATTTGTCTTTGGTTGTTAATTATTAATATGTATCAAAAATTTGTCTTGGGCCTCGGCCGAAACTAACCATACATCAGATAGAATTTGGAAACAACTTTACTCAAGACTGCCCTTCCTAATTTGCTAACATAATATTTACTTTTTTGATCACATTTTCAAAAACAATTACTGTTCCCTTTAAAGGGCAATACGCGATTTTGATAGTTGATCCAATTTAAAGCATATTTACAATAGCAAGCTTCCTCTCTCTTGCAAGCTCTATTAACAATATGCATACAAACAATTTAAACATAAATACATAGCCCGGAAATCTCTGGAATTCCTCCGCAGCAGGATTGAGAGGCTATTTAAAAACAGTTCTAGTTAGGGACAGACCAGAGGTAAGCATGTCTGAGCTATGAAGGGCCTGGGTTTGAATCACGGACCTCACAATTTTTTCTTTGTAAGCAATAATTATTACCATTTCAACCGGAGGGATTACATACAGCAACTATTAATTATTAATAAATCGTTATCAAACCGCATTATTATGTTGTGAGTGTGTATCAAATATCTAATTATGCCATTATGAACCAAAACTAAACTGAATAGTATCATACATAAAAACTAAACCGCTAAATATTCAGTAAATGGCAAATGTAATAAAACATATATTTCTTTACATTCAAGCTGTAAATGTGCCGGTCGAGCAGTATGGTTGTTTATCCACGGTTGGTAATTTATTGATTTATTTTATTTAAATGAAGGCATATCCACAATTTAAATATATTCTAAGACTATTATATGGTATATTATAATTTATTGTACGAGTCACGTTACTCGCTACATCCGTGTAGGTTACTAGAAGGCAAACATAAAAACTTGTAGATGACAAGCTGTCATCCTTGAATCTACAGACCGTATCTAAGAGCCTTTATTTATATGTACTTTGATAGTTTCATTTAGCGGTACATTATAAATGTTAAGTTTAATGAGATTTACTTTGTCTTCATCTTAAAGTTTTTAATACAGCCGGGTCTCACTTATGTCTGGACTTAACTCTCGTCTATGAGCAGGCCTGTGTTCATTTACCCCTAACATAAAATAAAAATGATTAGGTTTATCCTCGATTCAGAACTACCTATAAATAAAATGAGTTAATATACAGATTTTATTTCTACACCAAATAAAAAATGTTATTATGAGTAGTAAATCAGGAATTTAAGACCGAAGTTTATGGCTGTAATTCCCTCAAGGTAACACACGAGCATTAAAAGAACGCGGACATTCAAATTATAACCTGTATTATTATTAAGGGTAAGAAAATAAAGGTTCAAAAAGGCCGAAAATCTCTCCTTATTTATGACATTACGTAAATGATAATGCCATATCCGAATTGATAACATTTTAAATAAACATATATAAAAATTGCCAAACACTTGAAACGCAAAACCCTGATATCAACCACATAGAAAACAGAATTACAGAATGTTATATCATGACAATGATGTTTCTCATCTGGTGCGTATTAGGGCTTTTGCGTTTTTGGAAATTCGTATGTGTTATTTTAATTGCCACCAATTGGGGTATAGCTAATTAATTACGCAACTAATGTGTTTAATTATGTTGTCATTTAGCCTTTTTGAAAACAATTTCAACAAACCGTTTATTATAATATATAGGGTGTCCTTTATAACCTTTATTGTTCAAAGACCATCCTATTTTATAAATTATTATAAGTCTTTCGTTTACCGAGTTCTTGAAGATTATTCGTATTATAGCGTTAACAACTTATTTTCCCCCCTGTTATTGTCGAACGGTTAGATAGTCAAACGATGCAATTTATTTTTGCATAACGAGCTAACTAACCACACAATAGATTTTCTCACTGAGTTTTTTTTTTCTTCTTTCTTCTAATAGACGTGTGCTTTCTGCGAGATGCTATCCTGCAGCCTGGTGACCCCGAGTTAAGCAATCACTATCGTCCTTAATTCCCTCAATAATTGTCTGTGCTATGTATTGTTTGTTTTTTTTCATTCATTTGTGGGCGATATCTCTTGTTGTTTTGATTTTAACGATCGTCTTGTACATCGTCATTGTGCAGGAGTGGTGGGTTATCTACACTTTACAAGTGTATTCCGAACAGCTCATAGTCATATAAAATGAAATCTGCTCTCTGGGTCGAAATCAAGTGGAACTCAAGCGATGAGTTACATATAGAAAACAAAAGAATATCTAATAATTTATAGTTGTATAGACTACTTCCCTCCCTCTCTCAATAGAAAATAAATTACTTACTTACAAAGTTATACTAAAGTCAATCCGGACATACGGAATAAAGTCAAAATTCCTGAGAACAATAGTTAATACCCCTTATTACGTCAGCAACAAAACCCTTCATAACGATCTTAATATACCTTACATTCTTGAACTCATACCTTCCAAGTTCATTAAATTCCATAGCAACCTATTCAACCACCCTAATCCCTTAGCAGTCATTACACTGCACCGCACATCCCTATAATCCTTCTCGGAGACTAAAACGACAGTGGCCTCGTGATCTGCTATAAATATGTGAAAGTAGGCGTCCTGGGAATGTCCAGTTTCTCCATTAATTTCCTCAGAGTTAGTGGCTCTCGTGCTCTTGGTCAGCCTCTACTGGCTCGTATCCGGTGAGGCGGATGGTGGAGGTGTGAAGGAGGTTACAACGATGTCGATTGGGAGGCCTCTGGGTTGTTTGTAAATACTGTACGGATGAGCGAATAAATGAAGAATGGTAAATATGTGATGAATGAGAACTTGAATGAAATCTAGAAACAGCTTTACTTGATAATATACTTACCTAAAAGGACGATGCTCGATTGTGGTTAATTGATCTCATTCAAACCGTATTTACAATATTACATTCACTCTATCATGGTTTTAAACCACCTAGATTCCTAGACATCTTCCTAAAAAAAACACGTCACATCATTATATATCACTTGGGGGCATTGCACAATACGTATCGCAAAACAGTCATTGCACACTGAATGTGAAGAATGGTATTGGTACACGGAAGTAATCCGTTGTTGCAGGTTGTATATGCCGCATATATTTCAGACTGTACGGAGCGCTCGATTAAGTATACAGCTTCAAAGAAACAATTGCTCATCCAGGAAATCACAAAAAGTAATTTAAATATATTGTGCTAAAGCCGCAAACGACATTATATTTTCTTATTTAGAACTTCAGTCATCATAGTGCCTATTTTCTGGTCAATATTGTGTAGTGCAGTTGCTTTTTTTTAACCTTTAACCCTTCATGATCTGGATGGATACTGGATATTGAGAGGTTGCTGATTTTTTTTTTAAAGTAGTATATCTTCATACGTATTACGGAATTACAATAAACATAAGGTTGATTCATTAAACGTGGGAAAGTAAGGTATAGGCCATGGCCGCCCCTCTCTTTCTTCTAACTGCTGTCTGTCACTAATTGCTCGGAACTGCGACACCGTGTACTTAATACCTCAGGAACAGTCTTATAATAACAGGCATGTTATGGCTGTGTGATAATCACTGCCAAATCAATTCGTATGATAAAGATGCCTGCCGAAACCTACTTTTGAAACAGAAAAAACTTTGCTATGTATTCCAAAAGGTAGGAAAATAAATGACTGAAAGACGTAAGTGAGGAAGGTGTTCAGGAATGAACGAGTCGCGCATGAAAGCTGCTCTTCTCATTTTTACTAGATCGTACATAAGTTTGCAGTGAGAATCGATTCCTCTCCAAGCGAGCCCGGGGAAGAGTTCTTGATTTCTCTTCTCTGCGTGATAATCTAAAAGAAGCCGTAGAAAAGGCTCTCATCGTCTTAGAGATGCAGTAGATCTTCGGATCAACTTTTTTAAAAATAAATCTTCGTTTGAAGAAAAAAAACAATCTGCTCTAGAAGGGCAATAGATGCTTGTGAGAAAAATACTTACAAATTCACATTTACTCTCTCATTCATACGGTATTTACAATATAGTCACATAAACATAACCAACTGATCCCGCCAATTCGCCTGCAGCGTTGTCTCCTTTCCGGCAATAGAGAAGTTGGCAAGAATTTGGGATATCCTCCTTGCTACTCCTGCAGCCACAGGCGCTCAGGACATCAGGAGAGAAAACTCCCAGTGACATCTTGCTAGAAGATTTGGTCAGATAATTTCTGATGGAATTTTGAGTGGGACTATCAAGGTTGTTAAGGGGGGGGGGCGGAGTCTATCGTGACAAAAATGCATTTACTCCTGTTTTAGGACTTTTAGGGGGGGTTTGCTGTCCCCCCATAAGTCAGTAAGTCCGTATTGGTTTTAGTATGGCTTTATATGAGTATTTTGTCTCGTCTTGTGCTATTTTTGGTATCTGTAATTACTTGTGCGTAAGTCTGCCTTGTGTGCTCTCGGGTCTACATTGCTACGTCTATATGCGGCATGGCAGGTGTGCCGATGACCTGTGACGTGCCCACAGTTAGTTAGTTATGCCCTATGCTTAATTGCAGCTGACGACAGCGGCGGAAACACTGACCCGCCTTCCTACCTTTTGTCCGCAACTGTAAGAGCGTGAAGACGTCACTCAGGGGCTCTTTCACTTTCCTCTGTTTACCTGTTAGCTCTTAGCTCCTTCCCTCTGGCTCTTATTGCTCCCGTTGTGTCACGTGCCTTTTTGGCATCATCTGGCATCGCAGCTTCCTTCCAGCTCCTGTCTGTCACGGATTATAAGGCGGAAGCCAAGAAATGGATTTCTATTCTTTTACTACGGGCCTCTGTCAATAATACACAATATCCTTTTCCAAATCATTTTGAAAGAGTCTAGGTTACCGGTATTTGCTATTCGTTTTATATTGCGATACTTTTGAAACTTGTGAACTTATTCAGAACACAGCGGAGTATTATACGTTTAATAGCAGATTACAAATGAAGTGGTCAGGGGGAAAACAGTGCAACAATTTTTTTCAACATTTTTCAAAAGTACTAAAATATCATTCACCTATATTGTTCTGAACCATGTACAAACCTTTTTGGATATTGTTTTTCCCCTGACCGCCTATTCTTTTCTGTAAAAAAACTAGGCGCCTAGAATGGTGTTCTCCTGAACATTACCCACTATTTGATCGTCTGTCTCTGAGCTACAATATTGCGCCAAAATCGAAAAAAATTGATTTATAGGTACTGTTCTCATGGCCCCTTCCTTCAAATATTGTTGACACTGACGTAAATATATTTGTACGGTTCATTGTTGTTGTTTGATTCGGGCACCCACCACTGCTATTCAACTGAATGAGCCAGCGCTACATGCCTAGACAGACTCTAGGCTCACCCATCAGTGGACTCTCACCACTGCACCGTGACATTTACACCTCCACCAAGGTCTCCCACTCCTTAATTCCTTTACCTAACCTTCAAATAGGCCCTCCCCCTTTTTCCCTTATCCTACATTTTTAAAGTTTGAGAGCTGAAAAAAAAAAAGTTTGTTTAAACCATTATTTTTTTTTTATGGTTAATTGCTGGTTCGTGGGTTAAGTTGTTAAGAAAATATATATAAGGATGACACGACAAATTTAAGCACTTCATAATGCCAGTAGAGCTGCCGAAAACGTTAGTGAAATAAAAACTTGTAGGAAGACAAAATTTCTAGTTTATTATTATTTTTTTTTTAATTATTGCCCAATTCATGGGATCATTGATGTTCTGATTACAATTACGTGATGAATGATCAGTATTGTCATTAACTTTTAAATTTCTAATATTATCTTTGACAGGGTGCTGTCCCTGCCTATCCTTGTCCATGTCATTGGCGACCAAGACCTCAGTTAAGGATTTGGACAACAGTAAGCCTCAGTCCCCATTAGCGGCACTTGGCTCCAAGACATTTATGTCCGTGTCCTTGAGTAGATAATCCAAATAGTAATTTGGCTCCTCACTTCTGGACGGCTTGTAATTCTCCCATCTTCGGGTGACAAGTGGTTCGACCTTTCTTAGTTTGTTATCGTGTAGAATACTTCACCGTGTTTGAAACCATCCTGTGCTCCTTTGGTCTTAGATCTATTATTAAGGAATAATAATAGAATAGCTATTCTATTGAAGGAATAAAGAATTGTTTGTTCTTTTATGGCATTACGAGTATTAAATATGTAACAAGTATGGACTATAAATTACCAGTTACTACTTGTGGTATTTAATCCCTCTACCTATTATAATTATTAGCCAAACGCTGAGGAGCTCGGATGGGGTAACAAAATATTTGTTTTTTAAAATACAATTAGCTTTGATTTTGTTCTGCTCATTTTCCCTCACTAGAATGAGTGAACCCCGACCAGTGTGAGTGATCCCTCGTAGAACATAAAGTCCTTATAAAGGGGAGACAGGGAAAGAAACCGAGTCTCCGCAATATTATTAGACAAAACAATTAATTATATCGAGTTCACCAACATAGATTTGTATTATTAAGATATATCAACGGAAGTCTTAGAGTTCATTGTTAAATGTATGGTCATATATCAATAATGACTTGGTTATCTATCATAGAACAAATATAACACTCATAGAATTATCAACAATCAAAAAGTCAAATAGTGTTTTTTTTTATTTAGTTAATTACTCTTTATTGATTATTACAATTCATGTGGTCACAAATATTCTAAGTATAGGAAAATAAAATACTTATTTACTAATAAGACATGCCTGTCATTTGCTAGTTGGCCATTTAAACTTTTAAGGATTTCACTGTAAATATTTATAATAATTGTTTATATTTTTTTTTTTTTTAATTTACAGCTAGCTTACCTGGGAATCAAGTAGCACAGCAACTGCTAGCAGCTCTGAAAGACAGAGGATGTTCCCCTGAAGACGTCTTAGGCCTGCTGAAAGAACTTCCGAATCCTCTCGAAGATGATGAAGGACCGGAGGCGCGATATAACCCTCTTAAAATAGACATTTTCGTTCAAACCCTTTTTTATATTGGGTCTAAAAGTTTCTCGCATTCTTTTGCAGCTCTTGCAAAATTTAATCAAGTATTTAAGGTGAGGATAAATATCTCATGTTAAGGAATAAAAAAACAACAAAAAAAAAAACACTTTATTTTATTTTGTGTATTTTTTATTTCTAGCTGCTTGCTGACAGTGAAGAAGCCCAGCTGTGCATATTAAGAAGCATTTATGAGCTTTGGAGGAATCATCAACAAATGATTTGTGTTCTCGTTGACAAAATGTTGAAAATTCAACTACTTGAATGCGCAGCTGTTGCTAATTGGATATTTTCAAAGGAAATGTCTCACGACTTTACTAAGTATGTTTTCAATTTCATTTAAAATTCACTAGGTTCAAAAAATTATTTATGAAGTTTGATTCATAATCATGATACGATCTTTGATTGGTTCCTAAAAGCATCAGATGAGCTAGCTTGTAAACAACAAAGTTTTAAAGTACTTGAAATATAATGTTTTCTTTCTTGGTCATGCAGAACTTTCAGATCTAATATGTGTAGATTTGCGACTGTTCTTTGAAGTTTTTAAACTGAGCCAATGCAGTGGATCTCCACCATATACCTCACACACCGCACGAGTGACATGATTTCCTTTACATAAATATTTCGAATTTGGTTGGTTTTTTCAAAACCCAAAACTCCTGACTTCTGCCTGTTCTATACACTGTAAGATCTATAGGTACTTGAAAATACTTTTGATAACCCAAGGACATTCAAAATACTACCAACTCCTTGAAACATGATTAAGTGTCATTGTATAATTATAAATTGATTTTATTTTTCTACCCTATTGAGTTGGGTAACAGATTACTGATCTTGTCTTTTTATAGTATAGCTTCAAAAAGTTAATGGTGTTGACTTGAATATTTAATATAATCCACTTAATAAACATCATAGTGGTTGATTTTTATGAAGTTTTGATTGTAATTTACTGATTAAAAGTATATAAATAATATTGTTTAAAAGCTCAATCTATAATGTATTAATGATCTTTGTTATTTTAGGTTATATGTATGGGAAATTTTGCATTTAACAATCAATAAAATGAGCAAGTATGTGAACCGTTTGGGTCGTGAAGTAACTGAAGCTCGCGAAAAATTGGCAAGAAGTGGTGGAAACAGCTCTGGCGATGATAGTGACGACAGCCGAGGAGACGATAGGCCAACAGAGGAAATGCTCGAAAGGATGGAAGAAAGGTTAGAGAGTGCTCAAGGAGACCAGAAAAATCTCTTCCTTATTATATTCCAGGTAAAGCTTGTTTTCAATGTCTTTAATTTATTCATGCACCTTTCACAACATCAATCCTATATGAAAATCTAGGTAAACTATCTGATAAGAGGGATCAATTGATCCTCAAATAAATAAACTGATTAGCAAGACTTATTTCTTTGTTGTAAATTTTTTTTTACATTAATTGAATTAATTCAAATGCCTACTTTAAGATGTGATGTTCTTTTTGCGATCATCGAAAATTTCAAATCATTTGAAATTCAGAGATTCTAATGGAGTGAGTCATTAAAAACGACCGATTTTGTTTTGGAAATTGTATTTCACTGATCAGCTTTATTTGTTTTTCAAATTCAATTAAGGTGATATCACTTTAAACCCTAGGCTAAATGAATTTGTAAACAAAATGACCTCGTCTTGCCTTCAGCTTTGTCTTCGGTTAAACATCTACTAAAATTTGAAATGTTGGTAATTTTATGCCATTATTGTAAATGCAAGTTTTCCGGCTTTGAAATAACCCGTTTAGTGTGGCCATCAAAGAAAAATTAGTTCTTTCTGAACAGACTGAGTAGATGGTAAAAATTATCATTCGATGAGAAAGCTCTGCAGGACTCTATTGAGGCAGACCCAACGAAAAGTTCTCGGGAATTGCCAAAAGAGCTTGGATTTTCCCAATTCACCATAAATTGTGGCTGCTAAGAGAATCGCTCATCAAGGGTGGTTTCCCATGAGTTGACTAACCATTGAACAGGCATGACGTCGAGTACAAATTTGTCAACAACTTTTGAAAAACCCATATGGCCATTAAAAGAATTGTTACTTGCGATGAAAAGTAGATTATAATAGGGGAACCGGAAAGTAATGTCGGTTTTTTACATTAAATTCAAACAGATAAATTTTTAACAAGTGTTTGCTTTTAATCAATGATGTTATCAACAACCTTTTGCCATCTAGTGTGCAAATTTTCAATGCTGGATCGATAAAAATCAATTGGTTTTTGAGCAAAATATCTGGAGATGGCATCTTGGACATCAGCCAAATTTTTGATTTTGATGATACTGATAGCGCAGTATGGTGGGTAAGGCTGGAGATGAAACCCTCTACAATAATCCAAAATGTAAAAGGTAGTTGCTCTCTCCGAATGAATCGGCACGAAGTACATACAGCTAAGCCAGGTTCACGCCCCAAAAAGGAGCTTTGGTGTGTGTTGGTAGAGTATTGGCAGGGTAGTTCATTTTGAAGTGCTGAAACCTGTACAAACTGTGAATCCAGACCTTTATTGTCAACAATTGGATCTAGTAAATCAATCTTTAATTGAAAAGTGCCCAGCGATTTTCAACAGAAAATGTGTTATTCTGCAACACGGTGATGCAAGACGAACCCTGGAAAAAATTAATGAATAGGGGGTGGGAGGTATTGCCATCGTCGGCTATCGTGCCAGCGGATTTCCATTTAATCTGATCGCTGCAACATTTTCTAAGTGGCCAAAAATTTGAAAATTCGAATGATGTCAAAAATGGCATCTCCAGATATTTTGCTGAAAAACCAATTGACTTATATTGATCCAGCATTGAAAATTTTCACACCAGATGGCAAAAGGTTTTTGATAACGAGGGTGATCACATCATTGATTAAAAACAAAAATTTGTTAAAAATTTATCTGTTTGAATTTAATGTTAAAAAACGACATTACTTTTCGGTCCCCGTAGTAGTAGAGAATCGCTAAGACCACGAAAACCAATTGGTTAGACTACAATCATCCTGCTGTGCCAGCCGCTAAGCAAGGACAATTTGAAAAATGACAATGCTCTCTGTATTTTGGAATTACAAAAGCATAATTCATGATGAATTCATTCCAGTTGGTCGATTCATTGATTCAGGACTTTGTAGTGATGTTACAAAGAATGTATGATGGTACCCAGGATCAGAAAACAGAAATCGGGCTTTGTTTAAAAAAAAAAAAAAAAACTGACCACACACTTCTTGTTACACAAAACAACAAATTTCAGAACAGGATGGGATTGAGTTTCTCCCTCACCCTGCTTTGCTTACTGTCCGGACATATTACCTCCAGACTACAATTTGTTCCGGACAATGTCTCACTATTTCCAAGGAAAAACCTATGATTCTCTGGACGAGGTTCAAATAGAGTTGCTGAATTCTTCTGTTCAAAACCTAAAGAGTGGTATTGTGAAAGTATCCTCAAGATGGCAACAAACCATAGAACACAGCGGTAATATTAAAAAAAGTGGAGTTAAATAAAATTACTTTTAAATTAGCAAGAAAGATGGTAATTTTTTATGACTTATTCCATTACTTTAATCTGCTATGATGTTGATGTTTGTGAGGAAGGAGATATTATCAAAACCGTCTGAAAATAATCTTTTGATTACATTTTTTTCATATACATCACCTCTCTGTGAGATAGCACCAAAGTAAAAAAATACAAATTTTATTTTCTCAGGAACAAAAACATTTTAGGGATTGGAAGCAGACTAACATCTGATGTATACTTAATTAATTGTAAATATTATTAAATAAATAAAATAAAATTAGAAAAAGTACATTTTTTCTTTTTTCAGAGATTTATTATGATACTTTCTGAACACTTGGTGAGATGTGACACAGATAATAAGGAGTTTGATAATTATTGGTATCGCTGGACAATAGGAAGGCTGCAACACGTTTTCTTAGCTGTGAGTACTATTATAAAAAACAAATTTGTGCTCATTCAAATCATATAACTTGTTAATTAATTATAAGTTAAAACCATTTTTATTAAATTACTGTGGCATTTAACTCATTATTTTATTTTTTTCATATTGATCACTCAAAATTTACTTTTCAACAAAAAATGCATTGTAAATATCAAAAATATATATGATATAAATATCAGTATATAATATAAACAATTTCGCTCTCAGAACATTATTTTTTTAAATTATTTTTTCAATTCTTTTTGTTTTAATTGGTCTTTAAAATTTGGAGGGAATATCAGAATTTTCAATCTGAACACCTTTATTATTATATTTTAACCAACTTACAATCCAAGGTGTTGCGGAATAGATCTTTGCAATTTCATATTGACCACTTTTACAAATGTTATTGCAGTACATACTCATACCGACACGATTGCTTCTTTAAAAATAAAGCTTCCCTCGCCCCCACCTTTTTGGGTCAATGAATCATTTTTTCTTTGTAAAATATTTTTTTTTATCTTTCCCAAAATGTATATTAAAATAAAATTTATGTTTTAATTTTTACAGCATCACGAACAAGTACAGAAGTACAGCAGCACTTTGGAAACTCTTCTATTCACTCAAGATCTAGACCCTCATATTCTAGATATCTTCCACCAATTTGTCGCCCTTTGTTCATGAATTTTTTTAATTTTACTTAGCATTATTTAAGTCATTTTTGGTTGATGTCGGTTATAGTGAATTATATCACGAATGGTTAATATTTGTAAATTGTATTTAGGTATTATTCATAAAGACTTGTTTTCTTAACACTAAATTAAATTAAATCTAATTAGTGTATATGTTAAAATTTTGTATAATAAAAACTGTTTATCTGTCCATAAATGGTCAATTTTAATTTTTGACATAACTGGCATTTTCCACAAGTATTGGTGAAATATTTATATTTTGATTAAAAATAGGTATTAGAAATATAAAGTATCTATTCATATATATATTTTTTTTTTCTGTGTAACTAAGCTTGTAAAAATATTTTTTACGTTAGTTAAATTGCTGTTTGTATTAATGAGTTATTTTTAATGATGTGTATTTATTGAAAATGTCAGCTAAAGTAACCGCTTTGCCCTCTGTTTCCCCTAATTATTTCTCAAGGTTATATTTTAATATTTGGACGGAAACTGTTCTAAGACTATTATTACATTATGTATTTTTTTCATCTTCTGTCACTTTCATTAAATACACATCACTAGTCAATATCTTTCTCAAGCTTTAAGGAATAAATATTTGTGAAATCTTTACGAAATAAACATAATCTCATTAATTGGTTTAAGTTTTCATTTTCTGCATTGTTCCATTTCTTAACCTCAATTACTATAAAGTTTGTTAAAATAAAGGCAAATGAATCCCAGCTCAGAAGTGATTTAGTACTTAAACTTAAGTTCCCCGTGATTAAGGACATCTTGCAGATCGTAATGGAAAAATAATTTTAATAATATTACAATGTTTTGAGAGCCAACAATAGAAAACCTTCCTGCCGGCTTTGCCTGTTATCATCAGGAGAGGGATATAGATAGTCTGGAGAAGATTGGATGAATTTATAAAGGAGTCGAGGTTCATATGTGCTGGATTATCTGGCCAGTAGCAGGCCTGGGATGGGTCATGAAGCTACGAAAACTAGCCCCTGAATTGTTGATTGTATCAATTAGCCATTAGCCGACTTCATCTGCCGTTGGTTAGTGTTGTTTGTGGAGGTCTCATTTAGTCACTTCGCAGGGGTCTGTTTAGGTATGACTCCGTTGTTGTCTTGATATTTTATGTTCATTCAGAACAGAATGACTACCAGTGAATAATTGACTATTTCATTATAACATGAATTCACAATTTTTAATGAGCTTATGTGTTTTTGAGGAGTTAACGCGATCCTGGTCATTCTCAAAATTCATTCATTTTTGGTGTGAAATAATCAAGTTTGCAATCAAATACATTGGAAACATCTGTGCCAAATACTGCTTTCAATATATTTTTATTTTAAGAACCAAATGAATGGCAAATCTGATTTGTATGAACTCAACTTTATAAAGGGTTTTAGTACTTTCCTATTATCCTTGAACAATATCCCCTAACAATTATAGGATGTATAAAAAAGGAATAGAATAGGAAAAATAAATACAATTAAAGATACTGCTCTCTAATGTAAAATGTTGAAGAAAACTCTATTAACAATAACAGGACAATATCGGAATTAAATACTAATACATTAATGATTTCAGTGGTTTAAACATTTACAAAACATTGAAATAATGATCATAGAATATAAAATAGAGATAATATGTAGCAACTGTAAAAAAATCCCTGATTCTGACTGTAGGTTATTGTAATATTTCACAAAAATATAACTTTATTGGCATCATGTAGACATTTATATTCTTATTATAAGCAATCTGTTTTCATAATGATTGTTACAGTCTTAACAAACAGTGATAAAACACAATTCTACTTTAAGAGGCGTCAAGCACCGTTAGTAACACTATATTCCGTATGAACTTTTCTAATAAATGCTTTTGCTGAATAAGTATGAAATATTGATTCTGTAATTAAAGAACATCGAAGTTTGATTTTCCTTTTCTATATCTTTTTACCCAGGGTTGTCCATTCTCTTCCTTATAATTATCTAGAGAACTCAGTTGGGAATACCAGAAGCTTGATATAACCTACAGTAGGGTGTATCTTTTGGTACTAAATTCTAGAAAAAGGTTTGTTGCAATGATAATCTGGAATGATGGAGAAGTGTCCTGGAGTGGTGAACAAAATCTGAGAAATATGGACATCCCTTAAGAAAAAGATACAGAAAATTCATCCGGTATCCCAAAGAAAAACGTTATGAAACACATATTGTAGTTTACGAAATGAATGAAGTTTAATATGATCCGCATGAGTCAAGGTAATGGCTCGCAGAACATTTGAGTCGAGGTGCTATGAGGGTAGGTCATGTACATTTAAATTGTAAAAATACAGAATCAGAAACCAGTAACGGGGACTTACTGTAAAGTTACATTTAATAATTTTCTTTTTGTTTCTTGCTGACTTGTAAAGATAATGGATTTCTTATAAATATTAAGCTCTCAACCATAAACAATATCTATAGAAACAAAAACAGAGTCTAGAAATTTCAAAAAAACATTGAAAAGGTCAATTTTTACAATTTGATAAATCTGTAACCCTAGATGATGCAGATCCATAAAAGACATCTCAACAAGCTTGTAACCCAAGCTATGTTAACAACAACAAAATAGAACACTTTAAATTAAATCTGTTCCGACATAACATCACATTCATTTATGCATGCACCGAGCTGTTTTACAAATTTGCTGCCAATCTGTAGAAAATAAAATAATGGAGATACGTTAAGCATGCATAAATAAAAATGAATGTTATTATATAATGTATCTTAAGCACCTTCTAGTTATAATAATCAAATAAAAACTATAAATATGTACAAAGCTAATAAACAAATTCTTAGTGCTTATATAACAATAAATTCTAACACATAAGAAATATTGCCAAAATCTATATAATGCCTATTTATACATCATTTATATTAAGTAGACACTTACAAATTTTTATCTCTTTCTCTAAAAAAAAGTCTTTTTTCTTTTGCCGGGGAATTTATTCACTCACGTATAATAGCAACGTGATCGATCGATAAACAAAAATATAATAAAAAGTTTCAAAACAAAAATATAAATATATAAACCTCCCGTGCGGCGGCACTTTTCAATCTTTGTCAGACGATATTTATAGAAGTCTATTTTTTTTTTGTTATCTTTTTTTTCTGTACAAACGCTGAACACATCACTTGCTCTCATTTTGTGAGACTGAGATAATACGATCACAATTGGTGAGGGCAGAACCCTCGAGATTCAGAAAGCTGCTAGCTACTGCTTGCGCTCCCACTGCTTACCGGCCTCGATCATTTCTTCGATTTGGAGCGAGGTCAGTAAATTACTTCGTACACTGTCGCTTTCTTATCTCCGGAACCCGTGACAATATATTTATCATCAGCAGATATATCACAGCTCAAAACAGATGATGACTCTTTGCTCTGTAAGAAAAGAAACAATTCAAAATTAGTACTTAAAATTACAATTTAAATAGTATACATAAATAATTTAATCGGTGATAATAAGAATATCTTTGCTATAATGCTTATTATTATTAAATAGATTCTTTGGATTGTTTAAGAGTGTTGGAATTCAGTGGGTACCCTTAAATTGACATTCATTAGGTTGTATCTGTCTCGAGCAAAATTATTTCCAATTACAGGATAAGTGGTATCAACAGACCAATGGTCTCGCCTTTATGAGCCCACGGTACATGGACCATTTGGAGCAACTCTATGAAATTTTGAATGACAACTTAATACTTAATTTATTTATCAGGTTTCAATGCTAGCTACTAAGCTAGTGGATAGTTATGTGGACCTATTTGTTATGACTAGAATTTTATATTATAGTGACAGAAGTATTTTCCCTTATAATAATTTTTTTTCTTTCAAAAGGACAATGAAGAAAAACTTTCAAATAAACAGTTTTGAAGAGTTGAAGAGAAGAACACATTTGGTGTCATTTAAACCAAAATTATACCATCTCTTTCTATCTTAACACCTCATTGTATATACTTTATTAAAAAAAAAAAAAAATATTAGCTGTAAAATCCTATAATAATTTCATAATCATACTTTAAATATTCAAAAACTTATGAAGGATTTAATAAATCTTAAAACTTAATGAAACAGGCTCAATTTTTTTTTTTCCATTCTTTCCATAACTGTATTTTAACCAAAAACTAGTCAGCGTATTTCAAAGTGTTGTGAAATATAGTTTTAAAATTTCAGATTGATTTAATCATTTTAAGGACCATTAATGGAAGAATATTGACACAGGCAGACAAGAGGGAAGACGATCACGCTATACCTGAATGAAAGTTAAGCTTTACGATTTTTTTAGCTCAGAGCCTTACAACAAGTAATGGGCTTTACCAGCTAGTAAGCAACTGAAAAAGGCGGTTTGAAGAATGCTGAATTTTTTTTTTTTTTTTTTTTCTTCATAGCCCCTTTAAACTTACAGACAATTATATACAATTATAGATCCTCAAGTGAATCCATTTACAAATTATTCTGTATTTCCTGTAGCATCACTACATTATAGAATGCTGAAGGGTTATTAGAAGGACTATGTATATCTTGAGATAATTTTAGATGGTGGGTAGGGAAAATATCAAGGCATCTATAACCAACCAGAAATTGAACAGTGGAAATTGCTGTCTATTTTAAATAAGGAAAGTGAGAAGAAATAGGATACACTAGTTAGAATTTAGCTTGCAATTTGAGCTAGCATATAGGAAAGAGCATTAATAATTTTGAGGAAATATTTTCATCAGAAGGATTACAATTTTTGAATTTTGGGTGGTATGGCTGACCCAACAGTTCCAGTCCATTGAGTGTTATATTCTGAGTAACATCTGTCATTCAGAACATGTTTTTGATAAAAAGTTTAAACATTACTATAAAAGTAACAGAAGTTAATTTCAAAGATACTAGGAAATCTCAGAATATTTTCTAGTAGGGCATCATTTTGGATTGAACAAAGAAAACAATATTAGTTTTCTTTGTGGATGATATTTTGAAATATACTGCACTTTTTTAAAATTTGTATCCTATGGTGAGATAAAAATGATTTTCATTTCATGTTAGTTACCACATGGGCAACAACCAATAAGTTCATGAATATGTTGAATGTCAAAATGCCGTCTATAAATATACCCTTTTCTTTTATCACAGCCGATATAAACTGAAAAGTATTCACTTAGAAAAGAATTGTTACTTAAGTACAATTTGGACGAGTGGACTTGTTACGTTCACGAAGAATGTTAGAAAACTTGATTTTGTCGTAGAAACAAAAATCGAGAGTAATTTACAGGTGTAGATAACTAGTGCTAAGGAACAGTGATACTTTTATTAAAATGAATGGCTTATAAACAAACGAATAGCTAAAATGACTCTGTGGACAGACTGAAACATTTCAACCGTAAACATCACCATTTAATTGTCCCGATCATTTGCTTACTGGAGGTTTCATACCTGAAAAATCGAAGCTCCATATGGCGTCCTCCAAGCATTAAGAAGGTTGTCTTTCCCTGTAGAAACGAACCACTTTCCACAAGCAGCAAACCTCAAAGAGAGAACACAAGATTCATGGAGGTGTAGTTGATATTTATCTGGCTTATTTGCGTGAAGAACTTCTACGTTTGAGTTCTCCATGCCTACAGCTAACCATTCGCCGGTTGGGCAGTAGCCCAGTGAAAAGATCTAAAAAAAAAAAAAGGTTATAAAATCTCCAACTACAAGAATTAATACATCTACATTTTTTTCATTATTGATTTATGAATTTTACCTGAGAAGAGAAGTCATGCTGCTGCAGTTGCCTTCCCTCCCTCAGATCCCAAGAGCGGACGGTGTTATCGAGACCACCAGTCCAAAGCTTTGTCCCATCTGCAGATATGTCGATACATGATGCACCATCAGTGTGCCCTTGAAATTGCCTCACAAGGGTTTGATTATGCAAATCCCAAACAGCAATATTTCCATCAGAACAACAACTGAAGCATACCTGCAATTAACATTATTTTCTTAAAATAATTCATAATAATAAAATATTGCTAATGGTTACCTATAGTAGTTTAGTTTGAACATCAATAACTTAAAATTACTGAACAAACTTTAATCAAACCAAAATTTTAACGATTATTGATTAAAAAGACAAATTAAAACAAAGAAAAGTTTAAAAAATCAACAGGAACGAAGCTATAGAAAGCCACAGGTATGTTGTTATAAAGTTACTTTGATAACTAATATATAGGCCGAGTCTCTGCCAGTGTTTTTTTTTGTAGGTTAATAATAATTAATAAAAAATATGTTATTCCTAAGATATATAATTGTGATGTATACCTTGCTGTCAGGACTGATAGCTAGCGCGTAACATGCTGGGGCACTAGAGGTTAATTCCGCTTTTATCCTTGGTGTAGGAGACGCCAGATCCCAAATCGAAAGGTTACTCGCTTCTCCACCAACAATTAACGTTCTTCCATCAGGAAGAAGTTTCACTGATCTGATGTAATTGTCCCTTTGCTGAAAAAAGATACAAATTAGTAATAAATATCAAACAATTATTTTGAGTTTACAAGTGATAATAGATTTGAGAATAACTTAAGTTCTTATGCTAGACTTACTAAGCAATCAAGCTGAGAGACTGGATTCTTAGATCCAGGTTGACTAATATCCCAGACTTTTACGCAGCCTTTACCACCAGTATAAACATATTTAGTAGGATTTGAAATTGTAACCGCACAGACCACTTCGCCATGGCTGAGAGTATTGATCTGTCGCGCATGCCTTGGTATCCCGGGACCTATGAGTGCATCAGGAGGGAATGGAACAGGCTGCATTTGTCCTTCAGCAGTAACATGGAATGAATACGCCCTATAAAAGACAAAAAAAAAATGTTTAAACAGCTTCTACGCCAAAATTAAGCTTCATGTAGCATTTATTGAAAGCAAAAAAGTAGAATCTATATACTTACGGTTTACCACCTGGAATGGCACCTAAACTAGGTCCAAGGGATGCCCTCATCTGCGAATGCGGGTCATAGCCAACCTAAGAAAAAAAAATCAGTATTAAGAGCCATTGAGCAAAATTATAATTGGAGATAAAATAATTAAGTCCCAAGATTGTATACCATGGGAGGCCTTGGGTAACTGTTGAGCGCAGGAGGGAGATTATTGTGCAAGGCGCCATATCCTGCTTGGAGATCATGTGGACCTGCTCCGGCTAGGTAGTGCGGGTATTGTGCTGCAACATTATCTGTATAAAGATTTTTTCAATAGTATCTTGGAAATAACTGCTTTTTGAATAAATTAAAACTTAACATCTATCTATAAATAATAAAACTTAAACTAATCATTCCACATTTAGTGCTAAGGCCTTTGATGTATTTTAAATTTGAGAGAGAAAAGTTGACAAATGCATCAACAGATGGGGCTGTTTTAAGAAACTGTATCAAACAGCACATATCACGTTGTTTGTTTTTTTTACTGGTAAGTATCAATGAAAAATAAAATAAATATCTTAAAAATAATTTTTGCTATCAGTAATAAGAGTGAGTTTATTCAATGCATAACAAATAAATCTGGGCTACAACTATGAGGGACATTGAAACTAGCAAGATAATTGAGTACCCTTAGAAAGATGAAACATTTTCTATTACAAAAGGGGTAATTATAATTTTTTTTTTTCGTTTGGTAAATTATTAAATTTAATAAATAAATATTTAATCACTTACATAATGAGGGAGGTTTTACAAGAGAAGGTTTGATGGCTCCGGATCCAGCGACGCTGCCGCTACTACCACCACTAGTCGGTGTCACAGATTTCGAAATGGGTGTGGTCGGTTTTTCTTCCATCTTTTTCGTTGATGGCGTGCTTGCATTCGACGATGTACCACTCCTCGGGCTGGAAGACATTAATGATTTATTGTAATTTCATATTACTAATAATAATATCAATAACTTAAACCAAAATTAAAAACTGATTATGATCATTATAATTGACATGTATTTCAAAACATGTTAGTTTGAAGTTTTTTTTAAATTTGTGGATAAATATTAATAAATTGTTTTAATAATATTATAATTTATTAAACATATGCCCGGTGTGAACGATAAATACCTGTGTGGACCCACGTGTTCTTTTTTAGGGGCAAGTTTATCCAGACCGTTTTCTCGAGGGGATGTCGTCCCATTCGGTGGCGAGACAGGGTCCTGAAATAAAGTGAAAAACATTATAATATTTGATATAATATATTTCTTCTAAAATCAAGTGCTACAAAAAATAAATAAATATATATATATAAAAAGATTCTAAAATAAAATAAATGTGATAGTTGACAACAATAAAAAAAAAAAAAAAAGCGATAACAATAAAAAAATGTAGTTACAATGTAGGAAATTCAACAAGTCATGTTTAACCATTTAATTTACGGCTGTTACATTCAATGCCTTAATTTTGCATGCAGTGACAACAAACTAAAATTTTAATGACAAGCATACACATTTATGCATGTACAAGAAATAGCACAAATTACAACATCGAAGAGCCACTTGCAGTTATTACATGTTCGAGCAAGTTTTACATACCATTCATAAAATGGTGAAAAAAGTGACCAGGTATAATTACCAGGTAAACTTTATACTTGTCTTTATTTCCTTTTTACAATAACATACAATAATGTAAATATTTGATGCCGGATCTTCAGCGGCTTTTTTTTGTTAATTCTTTTTATAATTTAACTAATGTTAATTGGTCATGCACAGCTTTCACCCTAAAGGTTATTGAGGTAGTTCTCGGATTGTTAGAGTATGAGTTAATCTTACAGTTTTTAATTTTATTTGTTAGCAGTTATTTTAATAATTTTTTTTTGTTTTTATTGTTGTGTAAAAATTTGTGCTTACCTCGCTGGCATCGTCTACAACTAAGTCTTGGTCACTTTTTTCCCCGTCACTAGCCTGTAAACGTACAGAAGCCGATTAGAAGAAGAAAGAACATGTGGTTCTTCAACAAAAATGAAAAGTTCATCAAACTTTTTCGGGTCGAATAATAAATAAAAAATTAAAAGATAAAAATACGTGTGCCTTATCCTAGTTATTTAAAAATAATATAGCAATGGTTATTCTCCGAGAAAAAGTCGACTGTGGCTTCTGTATTTTAAAGTGGCATGCAAAAACACAATGACAATTTCAAGAATACACACTAGCAATCATATGAGAACTTAAGCTGTTATGTAATAATTAATCTGATAAAGCAATAATTTCATTTGAAATATAAATTTTAAAATTACAGGAGTCAAAGCAAAATATGAATACTGCATAAGAAATGATTGATGGTAAAGAGGCAGGAAATGGTCAGCCAATGCAAGGAAGTAACGTTTAATCTCAAAGTAAGCAATTCAATGAAAAAAGCCTGCTGTTTAATAATGCAAAAAGGAGTAAACAGCAACAGATTGAATAAAAATAAGTTATTTCATGTGAATATCACATAACATTTTCTCACTGTGTAAAAGAAAATCATAATCATTAACATCTATTGCAATAGGCTAGGGCTAATTTATTAGCATTACATTGACATAAAAAAAAAAAACTTCCTCAGAATTTAAATACAATAAGTAGACCTAATTTCGTCTTATCTAAAACTAATCATAACCTGAAGTCGGAGGCCTCATGATCTAATGTAGCATAAGCATCCAAAATAAAAGCCGTGACTTAATGCAGGGATCAAGTCCTTCATTGTTCTACTTAACGTAGGGAGCCGTGGGCAAGCGCTTTTGAGACCTACACCGGATGGGAAAGGGGGGCTTGAGGACAGGCTGAGGCAAGATCGGACCCCCGGAGAAGTCGAGTTTGCAGGATTATACTGAACAAGTTTGATTCCATAGCAGGCTAGAGGCGTGGAAGAAGATGCAAGACTAGTGCTTGATTCCATAGCAGGCTAGAGGCGTGGAAGAAGATGCAAGACTAGTGCTTGATTCCATAGCAGGCTAGAGGCGTGGAAGAAGATGCAAGACTAGTGCTTGATTCCATAGCAGGCTAGAGGCGTGGAAGAAGATGCAAGACGAGTGCTAGATTCCATAGCAGGCTAGAGGTGTGGAAGAAGATGCAAGACTAGTGCTAGATTCCATAGCAGGCTAGAGGCGTGGAAGAAGATGCAAGACAAGTGCTAGATTCCATAGCAGGCTGGAGGTGTGGAAGAAGATGCAAGACTAGTGCTAGATTCCATAGCAGGCTAGAGGCGTGGAAGAAGATGCAAGACTAGTGCTAGATTCCATAGCAGGCTAGAGGCGTGGAAGAAGATGCAAGACTAGTGCTAGATTCCATAGCAGGGTAGATGCGTGGAAGAAGATGCAAGACTAGTGCTTGCTTCACAAATTGAGGAGAGCTGGATACATGACTTTGTCTGCACAAGTTCTAATTCAACATGGGGCACACACGACACTCTTTACAGATGGTTCCTCGACAATACACACAAGCAGCATTACATTCATAGTGGTATCCATATTATTACACAAGATGAAATACCTCACCAATCAGACAAATAAGTGGTGGGGGGAGTATAATATGTTGATTAAAGAGAAAGGATAAATTAAAGATGACACGAAGGCCTGACTATCTGTAACGTGTTACTCGGTAGAAGGCATACATTAAGTTTGCGGGGGGGGGGGGGAGATAACCATCGCATAACCTCTCTCATTTACATAGGCTTCATTAGCACGGGATCGCAGTGTCCTTTATCGCTTCCCGCCGATATAAACTGCTCACGATCTCCAGTCGGTAACAGACCTAATTAGAATTCAACGTAAACCAACTCTGCCCGTTTTTTCCTCTCTCAATAGGCCCTATAAAAGCCACTGCACGACATCCCCAAGAGTGTTATAGCTCACAGGCTCCATTTCGGTTTTATTGACAGGATTCGCTTGTTATTTAGTCAGTTGGCTTGGTCAGGCAAGGATGCTGTACATTCGGCTTAATTATAAGCTGTAATACTGATAGCTTCATATAGGCCACTGGACTGTATCACTAGAAAAACGGTATTGATAGCCAGTTTAATAATATTAATGCATTTTTCGTTCAGGCATTTCTACAACGCGGATCCATACTGTTTCAATGCACAGCAATGCTCTCAATAGTTATACGACAGGCTCGGTGAACAGCAGTCCGAAATTTTCTCTATATTTGTCTGTTGAAAAAAAACCAACACATGGATGTGTGTTCCAGCCCACAGAAGGACACGGGCCGTTTGGCCAGCCAATGGAACGGTTTCCCGATTTTACGATTCATTCAACACCAGCCTCTTCGGAGCCGAGGGGGAGTTTTTTTTGCCAAATGAAGAGGGGATGGATTTCTTCCATTATCGATTGACTGTGATCCTCTAGAAGTTTTTTGTCATTTAAATCTTTTTTCCTCGCAACAGTTAGACCTCCGAAGAGAGAGCGGGGCTCATTAGAATGCAGATGTACAATTGTACATTATCAGAAAGGAACGATAAATGCCTTGGTTCGGATTCAGAAGAGATCATGACCTTCCTGCCTCGACACATAAAACCCAAAAGAATTAAATAAACTAACTAAAAGAGCTTTTGAATCATTCATTGACGGCATTTTCGACGATATAGGGCTATATCCCATTGTAAACAGCAGAAATCATTCAGAATTTCAGCAGAAGAATGATTTTTTATACCTATGAACTCTTGACACAATAGTCCTTTCTGACCTAGAAGTAATTCTTGAGCAGTGATTAACCAGAACACGAGGGAATAAGTGGGCTACCCATGGGTTGGTCAAACTGCTTCAGGTCATGCAGGTAGACTAATCACTTACCAGTAGCGACCTCTGGTGTTGTTTAGCACCATCATTTTTATGAGCAGCGATACGATCCACTCATAAATACTTTATCTTTTATGACCGGTAGCGATTTTTATCCTTTCCATACATATTATTTTTTCTGTTCCTTTTCGCCCTCTCAGGTTATTTGCGTTTTCATATTTTTTTTTTTTTTATGAACTTTATTTTTAGCTACACACTAATTTCACTTTATTTTTACGATTACTATCATTTCATTTTACGGGTGTCTTAAGCCGTACATTTTATACTTGAGTAATAAAAACTTTATGGCCCCTTTAATGCTCCTTTATCCACCGACCCTCGCCTCATAATATATCTCGTATCTTATTTCATGCTGTCGATAAACGCCGGAAGATATATCGAACAACTGTTTTTTTGTTGTTGTTTTTATTAACAGCAACAAGTGGAGGAGTGGATATTTAACACTTGCAAAACCACCGACATAAACCAGCGTTACGACATGAAAACAAAATTAAATAGACCAGGAATCTGACATATATATATATATGAAACTATCGAAATAACATAATATATTGTTATGCCCGTTCTGAATTATGGCGAAAATTTGAGGTAAATATTTGTCGTAGAGAAACAACAGTTAAAATGCCTGGAATTTTCACTATTTGTACTTACATGCTGAGGTTAGCGATTGTATTGGTTCGAAGATAGGAAATGTTACATGGTACCTAATTAAGTACGCATTTGCTAACGTGTTTTAAGGATTTGACATTATTAACAACGCATATTTAACTTATGAATGCAAGTTAAATATTAAATATGCCAGTAAAAAGAGAAAAATTAAAAAATCACGAGAAAAAACAAATGAGAGAATTGTCTGAAAAAGTTGAAAAAATTGTCTGAATGAGTGAAATGGCGGCTATAACGACAAAAAATGCTTTAGAATTGCAAATAACATGGGTTTCGCTGTTACATTAAATTTTGCAGAGTTTTCACTCCATGCGCAACCACGCACAAAATATAATTAAAGAACGATGAATTTCTTTGAGTTTTTTTTTTTTTTTTTTTTTTTTTTTTTTTTTTTTTTTTTTTTTTTTTTTTTTTAATGATGAAATTACAATCTGCCTACTTAATAGGCAATAAATAATTGAGATAAGTTGTCTTTTATCCACCTATTGGTACCATTTAAATCGTTAAGTATCTCTCAAAATTATTCAAACTCGTGGAGTCGCCCACCCTAGAATATAAAGTATACCATTAAATTCCTAATCACCGTGAGTGTGATAAAATATAAAAAACAAAGAGGCTATAATATTTCTTCGCTTATACCCGACATATCACTGAGGTATTAGTTTGCCTCAAGCTAGTCGGGTGGGCTTCAGCCATTGACAAGTCACTCTTGAAACGAAACACTCGTCTGTTGGCACTTGAAGTCAAGCAGCAAGCTTGAAGCCTACAGAGCTTTTAATTAGAATTCTACCGGCAGAGGGAAAAGGTACAAAAAGGCTTCCGTTACACGATTTGTGAAACCAACTACGGGCGAAGAAGCCAGGCAGGAAAAAAAAAGAAAAGAAAAAAGGCAGCCGGTACTAATGACGTACTCCAACCACAGATGTCGGCGCTGAAACGACGAGCTGTCAGCCCGACTCAAGCGTACTCTGCAATTACGGACAACATTAACGGTTTAACCGCAGTAACAAGGTTTAATAATGTGTTTTTTCTCTTTTCTCGGTTGAGAGGGATTGAAATGAAACTGATATAATTTATCAGAAATGAGACGTTGAACGGCGCAGGTAATGGCGAAATGACATTTCATTACGACTGTAAACATACGTTAAAGAGAAATAGTTTAGAAATATTATCTATAGTCATTCTGAGACCAGGACTGATCGGAATGTTTAAGTGCTGGATGCTGCTATGAAATTACCTACCATGGGTGTTAGAACGGGGAGGCAACCGGTAGATAGCAAACCTAACTAGTAACAAAGGCCCTTGAATAGGCCCAACAACCGAAGTCAGGAAGTGTGATTGGGTAAAAAAAAACAACGTAGTATTCATACTCACGTAAAGAATGGGACTGAGGTTCATGAGGGAAGCTGAGTAGACGAGAAGTTATGCTTTAGTAAAACCTGACAAACCCAGTGTTTAACACAATGACCCCACCACCCCTCCCGCATCGATGGCAACAGACTGTCGGGGAAAAATTAGTATGTAAGTTAGTTTTAAGGTTGATCAAAAAGGTGAGCCCCATCACCTTTATTAGTCAGTTTAGTCCAGTCACGTATAATGTATATCATTATACTTGTTTATTCATTTTATAATCTCTATAAAATAACAAAACCTGTATATAATGTAGTGTGCCTAGGTACCCCTAGGCCCCACCCTCGGTAGACTCTCACTACCTTCCCGAATCCACCCGCCTCCTTCAGGCATTCCACACCCTATATCCTTCTCATACACCCTTCAAATGGGGGACTCCCCTTAGTGAAAGGCACTCATTAGCCCAAAATAATTTTCCTTTATTTTTCCCACATCCTATTTTATAAGTTTGAGAGCTAAGGAAAAAAAAAAAAAAAAAAAAAAAATGTAGTGATGCTACAGGAAATACAAAATAATTTGTAAATAGATTCACCTGAGGATATATAATTATCTGTAAATTTAAAGGGGCTATGAAAAAAAAAAGAAAAAGAAGTTATGCTATAATAAGTTAACTATAATCCAACTAGAGCAAATTTCGAAAAGTACCTTCTTAAGCCGGGAACAGAAATCTGAAGATCCCGTATTTAAATCTCGGTCCTTATTTTTCTTTTTTACCAATAATCATGTAATTACTAAACATTATGCCATAATGTATGACTAACAGTAATACGATTTAAGTAGCAAAACTAATTCAGTGCTCTTCTGAAGCGGACATTTTTCAAAGCATCAGTGAATAGAACCCCTTTTATTTCTTCTCCCCCGAGGGGCCCCCAGCCTTTTATTCCGATTAGACCGTAAGGGGGATTATATGTCACCGCACCCCCTCTCATAGCAACCCTAAATCTTCCTCCCCCACTTTTTTAAAAATAAATTAACTTACATTATGAAAATCCATTTACTTTAAACTAACTCTCATCGCATTAGGGCACCCTTTCGCTTAAAACGAACACACTTCCTCAAAGCCTTACCAAGTAACCGTGTTAAAGAAGTTTTACTATTAAAAACAATGTTTTATAAAAAAAAAAAAAGTATAAGTATATATAATACACCACAATGAGTAAAATTGTTGGACCCGGGGATAAAGGGACGAACGTAGCCTTTGAGGAATGGTTGCGGCTGTGATTGGTATATGACGGTACTGAAGCCGATTTACGACTAACAAAAGGTAATAAATAAAATACAAAAGCAGTCAAACATATTTAAGTTTACTTGCAACACAGATATGTGTGACACTAACCTTTAACAAACAAGCAAATACCATGCAAAGGCACAAAGTATTCTCCACAGGGCTTATGGTGCGATCAAATTTAAAGCGATTTACTCAATAAGTAAGGTTCATCCCTCCTCTCTTGTTAATAAATAATAATTATGAGATTCGTGATAAGAAATTCGGTGTATAATTTAAATCCCAAGAAATATACACATTTTTTTTTTTTTCAACTCTACAACTTCTATACATCATAATTGAACAAATGGTTTACATACTGTCAGATAAGGCACCGTAATAATATAAAAAAAAATGAATATTTGCAAACTTGTTTTTTTGCAGGAGGAGGGACTAAGCGCATGCGCACAACAATTAAATAATTATGACTATAACTCACGTGACAGTCTTTCTCCTCTTTCTTAACTTTCTTGTGTTCTGGCTCGGGGGGGCTCCTTGGTCGATACTTTTCCCTTTCCGCAGGGGAAATGGAATTCCTCTGGAAAAATATAAAAATATACATTTAATAATAGAGAATAAGTTAAATTTATCAATAAAAATTAATACTAGATTGAAAGCATAGCGGTAACATTAGAGTAAATGGTGTGTGAGAGAAGGTAAGCATAATAAAAAAAAATTGACAATTAGTGTATTAAGCAGTATAGTTTCCGGTTAGAGTCACTTCCATTTTTCTGCATTGAGATACATAAGGCTTTTGACCTTCTGATTTGAAGAACATTTTAATTGAATATTATGGCCTTCTATTCTGCCATTTCACCACAAAATCTTTTTCTATCTATGGAATTGAATCGAGAACATTTACACCGTGAATTGTTTAGGCTAATTACCGCACTAAACGAGGGCACATCTAACCTTACATTACATCATCTAGTATTTGCGTTATTTGGTAACACTGTGTCTCTACATCACCCAACCACACCACGATTTTTTTTTTTGCTTCTTTCTAGTTATATCTATTTCTCTCTGAAGTATTGGAAGAATATTTTGCTCACACATTCTCAGGATGTGGTCAATTGTTACGTGCAAAGTGCCAAATGCATAGTGGTATCGGCTGCAACTGTCTCTTGAAAGCTACATGCTTCTTTATATGAGCTTTTACATCTTCACGAGGAACTATTTTTACTTTGTACGAGTAACGTTGTCGAGTTTGACGTAACGGAAAATTGAGCATTTTCCTGTAAGTTGAAACACTTATTGTAGGAAGTATCGTCTATAGGATCGGTGAGTATTGGACCATCGTCAATATTGCACTAAGGGATAGACTTAACACTATAACGTTAATAATAGACTTGACAATTTTGGTTTGGAAGCAAATCATGCCATTGTTCAACTTAGGATTAAGCGAATGGTGACATTTGAATGGCGGATGAGGGGTTCTTTTATATCATATCGAAGTGAATAAAGTTTGAAATCATCTATGAAAAAGTATATGACATACTCATACAAGAGAGTTGACTGGTGAGCCATAAAAGAACGGAAATCGCATTAAGAGTGCAAACGACAGGGAGAGATGGATAATGGATCGTATGTATTATGATAATCCGCTTTTATCAGCGGGCCTTTGTCACTCCTTATGCAACACCAGTGCTAATCTTATTTCGGGACGAGGAGGGTGCTGTGACAGCGATATTTCAGACTGCGGTGAATGGTGCTAATGACGTACGGGGGAGGGGGCTAAGAGCCAGGGAATTAACTCGAGTGTGTCCCGGGGGCCGGCAAAAACGTCAGCAAACAGCCTCCGGAAGCTGGCTGATGATAAATTCTATAGAGGGTAGTGGGGGAGGGGCGCACCGTTTTTGCTCCCGGTGTTTGTTCCTCCCCCCCAGCCCCGAGGGATAATTCCCGGTTGTTATTCATGCTCACTTTTGCTCGGGAGCCAAAGCCCGCCGCCGAACAAACAAGGGGTGGCTTACGTGGACGGAATCCCACCTTGCGCCCCCTCGGTATTCCTGGCACGACGCACCCTCCCGCCGAACCATTGATACGGACGGTTTGTCTTCATCCGAGGTCCCTGTCTTCCAACTCATCCTAGATTAGGACACTCGCTACCTTGGGGCATATAACTGATTCGGACAGACAAAAGGAAGGAAATAACTGAATTAAATAATAATTTATAGTCATCAGTAAGAGGCAATGAAGAAAATAAGATGAGGTCTGTCGTTCTTAATTAAAGCTGTACCAATCTCAAATGAAGTGCTTGGGGTATGACAATCTAACTTCGTAGATCAAAAATACTACGCGAAATACAGTGAAATAGAACGCCATGACCGTTAAACAATTAAAGATCATTAATCTTCTTCTGACTAGGTTGAAGCTGTAATAGTTCAGCTATGTAGTTGGATCTGTTAAATGGTGACGCCCTTAATATAATTGTGATGAGTGATTTTTATTTCATTTCTTTCCTGAGCAATACGTTTGAACAAAAGTAAGAAATGTTGCGGAAATTTGATAAAAAAAAGTTCTTAAAGTATAACTAAAACCAGAAATTTCTGTCCCTTGAGGATACTTTCATCTCGTGGGTGGCTTTGTTCAGGTTTTGCCTCCATCAGTATCTTGGGTCCTCTCTTATCGCTTTCATTTCCTGAGCCGATCCCACTTGGTCTTTCCAGCCATTCGCCGATGGAACTTCATACCAACTACGTTCAATCTGGTTGCTTGTCTATAAAAAATGACCCGGCTTTTCGCTCTGTATAGGAGAGCTGCATATCTCATAATATAGCTTTGTTGAAAAATCAAAATGGAAATAAACAGTAAAGATAATGAGCCGATGAGGTAATCTGTTTTTAATTTCCGCCATTATCCCACTGCCCTTAGAGAGAAGAGCAAACAGTGATTAGATGCGGCCTCAGTGAATAGCATCGGTGCGGTCTAGTCGGGTTACCGCGTTCCCTCGGGCCGATCCCATGACCATTAGTGGTCTCCAATCTTGTTCCTATTCACTTCACACGCTAGCCACCCTCCATCAATTCTCATTTCCTACGTCCTCCTTGATTGGTCGTTCCTATTTCCTCTCGGCTTCAAAGCTCAATCAATCTGGAGAAGAAAAACGGGAGACTTAATCGAATTAAACACAGGCCACCGATAATCACTAGTGACGATTCCGCAATACGCCCTTAATAGATATGAAAACCTTTTATGCCTTGATCACTGGGCAGTTAACAAACAGAATTTTTATCATAAAATAAACGGAATAACATCTTGGATCGATTATTTATGGTGATAGAAGAAGAGTAGATAAAAGAAAGTGATACCTTTGCATGAAGTACTTCATAAAGAAAGCAATCTCGTGCATCGTCATTACACCCTTATGTGGGTGATAAGTAGGAGGGAATGGGTTTTTAGGGAAAATGTAAACCCTAGGGGCGAGAAACATGCACATATCAACAGAGCAGATGAAACCAATAAAGAACTTCTGAACAAATTGGAAACTGAGCTACGGTGAACAGTCCACGTGTGAACAGAGGGATTTGAAGAATCCGAACTGCGTCAATTTTCCTTAGGCGTGCGCTAAAGCAGACGGCAGTAGATTTCAGTTTAGTTCACCTTTCGAACCCTAGGTTTTTGGAGGTAGCCTCCTCCTGTTTTCACTCAAAATATCGTCAGAAGCAACTCATTTTTTTCATTGAAGTAAAATACCACACTTAATAGGACATTGCAGACAAGGGTTTTACAAACATTGTGAAAATAATTTAAGCCCATTTCGGTTAAAAACCAAAATTGAAAGCTTGTGTGATAATTTTTTTTTGGCCTAGGAGAAGAAGGCATATTTTTATATTTATTTAACCTTGGTTTGCAGTGTTCATGTTGTTTATATCATGAGGTGTCAGTTTGGAAGAAATGGGATAGTTTAGGTTTAGATAACTAATACTTCGCAATGTATGTTACCACAAGGCGTTATATAACACAGGAGGCCCTTGATACTGTGCTATGGAGGGCCTTAAAAGACCCCACCACATCCTTGGTGAGAATTAGGAATTCCGTAAAATGTTTTTTTTTTTAAGTTTTACTACTTGAAACCGATTTTACAAAGTTTTTAACTTTTTAGTTGAACAATTTAAGTATTTACATCAGGAAGCATTCTAATCTGCCTTTTTGAGTAAAATGTTTTTGTAGTTAAGGGCTTCAAGTTCTATGTTACTAGTTTACCGGCTGGAGGAGCCTTTATCCCGAAGGGGACACTGCGGTGACCCAGCGCGGTCTAGTAACTCCTCTAGGACTGTGTACACACGGGCGACCGGTAAGACTGCTTGTTGGACTAGACGACTATTTGCCTTCCTCTAAGGAGAGCGGGGCACAGCAAACAGGACGGGAGGCGGTATTAGAGAGAGTGAGAGAGAGGATCTGTTGACACAGGGCCCTATTAGAGGTAGGGGTCCACGTGTGTCCATTATTATAATGTGTTTGGAGAGGGTGGGAAGGAAATGAAAACACCGCCATCGCCCGTGTTAGGAGAGTCAACAGCTGGCCTGGCATCAACAGATCCATCACCTCCCCAGTTCTTGGCTTGGCCCGGTCCGAGATCCCTTGTTTTCCGTTTTTACAACCGATCGAGATACGTTTTGAAATATGTATTCGACACCATTCTCTTTGAATAATAAATTACAATACAGGGAAATTTTAATCGTGTATATTATAATACAACTAAGGCCTGTATATCAGATGTTTTCTGGTGGCTTTCCAAAGATCTCCTTTACGTAAATACGTGCCATGTCAGAAACCGTTTATTCTACGATACTGAGTGACAATAAATATGTCTAGCTAACAAAAAAATATATAACTCTGTTGTAGTGCAGGGGTTATTGGCTTGGGAAAATTAGCGTAAAAGAGATGTGTAGTGACGAATATTGACGGGAATGGAGAGAGGCTTCTGTAGTTCCCACAAAGAGAGCATGTTTTCAAGTTTTCTAGCCTCAATCCTTGACTTGATCTTTTTAAGGAGCTGCACAAACTCCCTTAGGACGCAGAGAAAATTCTGACTGGATCCAACCCTTTAGGAAACAGGTATGTGTTTTATTCCCAGCCCCTTTATGAACGCGAATTAAAATCACCTTTAATAAATGTAAAAATTATTTGAGCGTAAACGATTGCGTTCTCGTGTGTTCAAACATCCAAGCGAGAAAGCGGTCAATACCGTTTGATGCCCAGGCGTCGTGCACCTGTCAGCATGATGGAACGTTACCTGAAAGATGCCGGTAGGTAATAAATAAGACGAGACGAAATTAGGCTGGTAATGAGTGGGATACGCGTGTGGTCCTCCTAATTGGTTGTCTTTACGGCCGCTATTAATATTCTCTAGTGAATTGCCGCCTTTAACGTCTTGCAACGCGTAATGGATGCGCGGCACCCTTCATCCACTACCGTCGCTAATTACTGTTTTTTTTTTCTTGTTTTTTTCAAATCCTAATTGTATTTTTTTTTTACTCATTTGTTTCTTGGAGGGGCAGCATACCGACGTGTCACGTCGAATTGGCCCTTATCTCAGGCCCACGACGCTAATGCGCATAATTTCTAAGAACTTTTTTTTACAATGCCGGATATACATGCAACAAAATACTTCCATCTCCAGGGAGTGCTACATTTTTCATCTGGTGCAACGACAATGGAAAAAAAGTATACTCTAATGGCCCACAAACTATTTTGGATCTGAAAAGGAACATATTAAATTTACAAAAATTACGAGAATAATCATTTACAGTTTTGTCGCAAACTAGAGATATACAAATAAACAAACGTAGAATATTTATGATTGATTCCCACAATACAGTTATAACTCATTAAAGCACAACAAGATTAGCAACTTAAATAATCCAAACATTCCAAAATAAAAGAGAGAAATCACAAAATTGTTTTGTGACCACATTCATCATCAATCAAGCATCTAATGTTCAAAGTAAACCGAAGTTAATAGCTGAAGCGAATGGTGTTAGATACATGTTACCATGACTTATGAAGCGACAATTGGCCAGGAAAAAAAATAAAAATAAAAATAAAATAAAAAAATAAATAAAATAAAATCATTCAACATACCCTATTAAGTCTTGCTTCCTCAGGTTTGGAACGTCCCGACCAAAACTAAAATAAATACAGACTTATAAAGAAGCTTATAAAAATAAAATTCCTACCACTAAACATTATTAAATATTAGGATGGTTATATTATTAAAAAATCAGAGCTATCTTATATATCTTTAGATTTGAGCCAATATCTATCTTTTTCTCAAGCATATTCATAAAATTCATTCATTAATAAATCACATATAAGTAGAAATAGTAACTAAAATTAGTACTTTTTGGCAGGTGTATGCTTATTCAGCCCCCAAGCTATATTTCCTGATTACCCTTAACTGCTCTGTGTGTGAGCAACTGATTCGCTACTTCTTCAGTCAAAAATGAAGAGTTCAATATTGAAAAAGTTTACCTTTTCCGTGATGGAATATTACATTTCTTATCAGGCAAGGTTAATATGTCGATAACATAAATAAATAAGGTGTTTATTACTTTAAAATAAATGGCTCGTTACCATAGCTACAGTGGAAGAGCTGCATCAGTACAAACCAAGGGACAAGTACAGTTCCTATTGCATCTATGAAGTTACGGAGCACTCTTCACAAAAAAAACAAAAACAACTCGGGTGTCGTTGAGCAGATAATAATCTCCACTTGGCGCTGCAGACAGACCCGAGTTGAATACAAATAGCATTATTTTAATTGGGAGGGGGGGGCCTTGAGGGGCAAGAGAGATATAAGAAGGACAAGTGGAGGGAATCAGAGCACCCTCGGAATTTCTTTTCATCCTTGGCTGGCTGGTCGCTGGGGGTGAAGTACCCTTTCAAGTCGCCTATCGGAAATCCAACCTTGTATTGTGGGCCAGCAAATAGGGCCCCGTAATTTGCGACGCGCTCGGGGGAGTGGAAGGGCAAATTGCCCCCTCCCACCACTCCAGCCCTCCTTTTTTGCTACTCTTTCCTCCCTCCTTCCCTGAAGACCGCATCTCCTCTATCCCTGCCAGAGCCTGAATTCATTATAAGCCGCCTACCTGAACCAACCACCACACCAACGGTCTTTTTTTCTTTTACAAAACTACCACCAGAGAGTCTCGACCCACCCCGCCGACTAACAAAAGGGGAGGCAGAGAGGGGAAAGAGATTAAAGAGAAACAAGTACCGGGGCAAGAAGAAAGCTCTTGAAATATATATGACAAAGGGCCGTTCCCTTTCTCAAAGAAATCTAAGGTTTTTATGGCTGCACAGGGGTCTGTGTTTTCCTTTCTCATTCAATCAAATCTCTTTCAGAGCCCTAACTGATCAGGTGTTATTGAGAATACAACCCGCCAAAACCAAACTATGAGGTTTAATGCATACATTATTACAGGCAAAATCATTTTATTATAAAGTCTCTATAAAAACGGCCTTATACATATTTTCCTCCTTCAGTGAATTTCTCTAGCAAAACTAAGGTGGTGTAATCAATAATTCGCTATTCAGTTATAATAATAATCAGCAATTCGTCGGCTAGTTGTTATGTATGATGTTACTGAGGGGTATTCTACGAGTAAGAAATAGGGGGTAAATAAATTCGACTATTTATATTTCAAGCTTTCAATAAATCGACATTTTACTTACTTAATGACATTATATACTCTTATATATAGTATTAGGTACATTATGTATACATAGTGCTATTGTTTATCATCAATACCCAAATAGATTTCCTCAGGGCCCACAACCCAAGCAGAGAAGGCTTAGTGTCATTTTTACAGTACTCTAATTTTGTGGATGATAACATTTTTGCATAAAACCTAATATTTTTTGAAATATTCTCAAAAATAAATCACATTTCTACACTTTTTTTCTCCCCCCACCCTTAATCCGAAGCGAAAAACCTATCATTTCTGTACCATTTACTACGGGAAGAATGATGAGAAATTAATGAACGTTAATTTCTGTGTTAACTCCCTAGTGCATCTAGGGCTTTTTTAATAGTGCCACTGAAAAGTATTTTAAATCGCTTTTTTTGGGCTGGACCAAGTTAAAAATAGAGGTAACAAACATCTTTTTTATTTTTAAAAAATATACAAGTTAAAAAAAAACCCAAAAAACAATAGTGGAAAAACAATGCGAGGACGGGAGGGTAATCAGAGAGGGACTGTGGAAGCGAGAGAAAATGGTTTTAATTAACAAAACAGTGTAGGGCTCCGACCCCGAACATTTGTCACAATACAGAAACAATTAAAAGCCAATTAACGTGATTATACAGATTTTCGGGATTAATCCCAAGAGTGGAAGGAGGCCGGGGGTGGGGGGAGCAATTAGAAACATTTAGGGTCGGGGTGAGGGTTTAGAGGAAGGGTTGGAGAGAGAGAACCCCACCAACCCCTAACCCTCGAGTTTAATTAAGGGCCACTTTATAAGGGAGAGCCCTGGCCCTACAAAGGACCCGGGGACAATACATCAGCGGCCGTCTAAAGAAACAGGCCCCCCCCTCGCTAATTTAGCAGGCTACTTATTGTAATTGAGCTGAGCCGTCTTCTGCCCTGTCTGACAATTAGTCATTAACACTTTGATCCTCTTCTTCTCTCTCTCTTGTATTAATTATTGCCCACTCTCTCGCCGGATTAAACTTTCATCATTTTATTTATTTCCACTTCCACAAAGATTCTTTCTTGCAGGAGTCGAGGTCGAGGGAGCCGGAAAGTATTTTGATGGCTGTTTTGAATTAAAACGTTTCCGACGAAATGACAAAAAAATTTTTATATGCAGAGAGAAAATTCGAAACATTTAATAAAAATACGTTAAACGGATTTTTTTTTCATTACTTTCAATTAGTTCCGCAAGAAAGCCGCTGATTTATTAAAATATTTTTCTAATGAAATATTGTTTTATTTTCTTTGACTTTGTGGCTACTAAGGAAAATATGATTTATTCATACTACCCCCCTTTATACGTTAATGTACCAAGTAAAAAGCTGAACTAACATCCTTGATTATCCGGGTTTTCTTTTTAATGAATAAAATTGTTTTTTAAAGAGATTGGTTCCATATGTCCGCGAATATCAGTGGTCCAGTTTAAAAAGAAGGTACAGAAAGACCGATTTTATTTCGGAAGGAAACTGAGCCAAATCC
This sequence comes from Acanthosoma haemorrhoidale, assembly GCA_930367205.1. NCBI lineage: Eukaryota > Metazoa > Arthropoda > Insecta > Hemiptera > Acanthosomatidae > Acanthosoma > Acanthosoma haemorrhoidale. The sequence continues at coordinate 87,567,766 of OV884015.1, read as the reverse complement.
ATGATGTGAAAACGTTGAAGCTCACTGATGACAAAATAGTTTTCATTCATTTACGAACTGAACCTAGGACATCTCAAAGGGCATAAGCAGAACAGAGGATAGAAAAATCAAACCTGAGAGTAAAAAACAAAAGGTGATAAAAGACTAGATCATAGTTTAATTAAGTTGCTTATGTATTATTTTTTTCTGTAAGTATTTACATATGTAGTTTAAAAAAAAAAAATTTGTGGCTACAAAATTGGTGTTTTTTGTTTATTTGAATCATTGTTCGGATACAATAACATGTTTTTCGATTATCTGTTTGTTTTTTTATTATTCGGGAATACTCTCCCTGCCATTTACCCGAATAATTGAGGCTCTACTGCAAATTGAAATATTCTGGAGTATAATCTTAGAAACAACATAGGAAGGAGACTATTTTTTAAGGGGTAAAAAGACCTCCGCAAGCCTTCTAACGTAAGATTATGATAAAAATAGGACATTTTTATATACGTACTGTACATATTTGATTATACATAACCAGACATCAATTTTTCTTTTACTAGCGCCTCAGTATTAAAGACATACATAGGGGTGTAAAAGATAAAAATATAAGCATTTTTTCATTCAGTAATATGAATTGATAATGAACATCAGGGTATTTATTTCATTATCTTGAAGTTTTTCTGTTTATTAATTTATTTAAAAAAATTAAATATAAGGCCTGCGCTCACTGATGGCGAGGACTTGGCGCATTAATAAAACTGAAGTGGGCTCTCAAAAAAGTCCTTAAAGGCAGGAGTTGAAAAGACTTTGAGTGGGTGGCGGCGCTCGGAAGCAGGGCTTGAGTGATGTTGACTATGGAGGGCTAAAGACCAGTAATGGGCCTCTTCATCTTTTAGCAGAGCGTGTATTAATTCAAGTATCCATAGCCACCCCCGCCCGCCACCACCCCAACCCCTCTTGGGAAAAATCAATAGACAACTCTACAAAATAATCCCTACAGAATGGATGGAAAAAAACGCAACTAGAAGCGTCACTGTCACACGCTCATTTCAAAAGTTGTTTATTTTGTCAATTTTGGCAACATTTGTTTCTTTTTAATCACCAATAATAAACACCCACCACACTTCCCTATATTCCTCCTCGGAGACTAAAGCGGTATTGGGCTCTGGACCTGCTTTAAATGTTACAGTGGGGTTACCGACCAAGTTTCTCTTATCATGTCCTGAGCGTCTGTGGCACTCACGCTCTTGGTCAGCTGGCTCATATCCGGTGATGCAGCTGATGGGGGAGTTTGGGGGACTTCCCAAGACTCCGCTTCCTCTTTCGCATACGAGGGAGCTGACAACCATGTGGATTTTGGAGGACTCTGGGCTGTTTGTAAATACTGTATGAATGAGCGAGTGAATGGATAATTATAAAAATGGCATGAAAGAGTACATTGGATACAATTACTTATTGCCCAATAAGGCAGATTATAATGTTATCGCAATGAAGATCTCTTCCTGGCTCCGACTCAGATACTCAACTCTGGGACTAAGCAAATTCCAACCCACGCATGACGTAACGGACTGTAATGCCAAATTAAAGATAAATTGAACACTTCGCTCTGGGCCCTTGAATAGCCGACAGAGCGAAATGGCGGACATGTAAAGTTAGCACAGACTAATGGACCGATCGGATGACAACTACCCTCACTAACCACGAGGTTTAGTCCATGGTGCTAGCTGCACGGGCGGCTTTACGACAAGGAATATTCATACACACGTTTAATAATAGACTAATGGGAAATTACTATACATGCCATAGCTGAATTATATAGCCGGAGCAGAAACAGCATTATGCAAATCTGACTGAAAGGTCTAATGGGCTGTATGATTTATCGGATAACAAAGTGGAACGCTTTACACCTTTCATTATGTGGAACCGGCTGGCATGAATAACCGAAGCCCCTCTGCACAGGGCGGTAAATGCCAAGGAAAACAAACTAATTAAAATACAAATGAGACGAATACAAAGTACTGATTAGGTGGGACAGAAAGTGGTTCCCGGTATTATTGGATCTACAACAATAGCATTGTCTTTTTTTCTTTATTCCCTTTCAAACGTAGCATCGCTGTTAATTATTCCCTCTGGCATTGTCATACGAAATTGAAATCCATTTCGAAGTAAAGAAATCACTTTGGAATAATGAATGGTTTTAACCAACATTCTACTTTTAGAGTGGTAACAATCCAAGTAATAGTAATTAGTGGCTATGACCGGATGGCCTGAAAACATTATTGTAATAGATTCAAATCCTATCATTGCACAATGGCAAAGCTGCTGACTTGGAACACCGTCGTTCACTATCGGAGGCGGGAGGTGAATAGTGTGAGGACCAGATAGAACTCAACTTCTCTCTCGTTTATACCAGCTTTGTTATGAAGCATATTTGTCAATGCAGCGTCCTCCACAAAATTCCGGAGAGAGGATGAAACGAATGGAAGACAAAGTAGCGTTAATATTTATAGGCGGGAAACAGCAGTTTCTGCAGTCCGAACAGACAACAATAATCTCCGGCTCGTATCGAATTGATAATAGCGACCGTCGACAAAGAGGATGGCACATCTGAAGAATGGAGAACAAGTCGCGGACATAATAGGGGGGCCGTTATTAGCCAGCACAAAAGGCGGGTAGGATAAAGGGTGTGGATGGCAATAGGTTTAGAGATGCAAAGCAGGGCCCCCTTTGTCGGCAGTGGCTACCGGCTCACGCCCCATTTACCTTCTCCAGCTCCAGCCTTAGGCTCCAGGATTAGGGGAGGGGGGAGATAAAAATTTGAAACTTGTCCCGGCTAAGCTACTTAGGCTCCGGGCGAGGAGATAGCAGTATAATTGACTCCAGCCGGGGGCTGAAGTGGTTTCCCTTGTAGCGGCAGCCAACTTTTTATCTCTTCCCCCGTCTTCCTTTTTCACTTTTCGAAAAACCTCTCATGTCACCAACTTCAGGCGCCCTACTCCAAGTCATTTCCTACCAGCTCCACCTATTCTAACGGTTTAAACTGTACCGTTTTATTTAAAAAAGAAAAGTTAGCAGGAGTAGACCCATTGCGTTAAACCATTAGGAAAATTAATCGAGTTCACAACCCATCCACGCATCGGAGATAAATACACAAAACCAAATCATTTGATAATGATTTGGACCGAAGTGTTTATTTAATGAATTCCTGGAATGAATGGATGTGGGGCCTTTAGCTGAAATTATTGTGGTACATTAATACCTGACAAGGTTCTTAGCAAACCACTCTTTAATATTGTGGTAGTTTTATGAGTAGAGTTGAAATCTGCATTTAGTTTTACTCCACAAACTTTTATTATTTATAGTGAGGGCTTTCGGCAACTAAATACCAGCTTAAGTTTATGCTCTGCAGTAGAGAGTCTAATCTGTTTTACTTTCAGGGTACTTTAGATAAAACAAATGACCCTAAAACGCATAGTTTAATCTGAAGATGGCATGCTGTAATAGCTCATTAAAAAAGTAATAAATTTTGTGAAGTAGGATTATTTAATGAAATGAACTTTTTTTTTGTCTTCTTATTTATTATTTTTCAAGACATTGCTGTTTTTAAATGAAGACACATTTCCTTAGCTCCTGCCTAATTTCAGAGACAAGAATGTACTATGTGCTGCAAAGCTCAACCTACCGCAATTGGTACTGGTGTATATTGCTTTCTAATAACTTAAATGCGGGATTTATCGGAAGGGGTCACAACTACGGACACTGCGATCCACAGCAAGGTCATAAAACGGACATGTTTAACTTTCTACTTAAGCGTTTAGAAAGCAAACCAATGAAAAAATAACTTCAGCATATAGAGCACAGATGATGAACGGCTACTTTAATAGCCTGGTAAGTAATAATAATAAAAATAACTGTGAAGAGACAGATATTTTACTTCTCAATGCACTTCACACACTTCAGGATATCATCTCTTAAGAAGAATTCTGAAATCGTTTCCGCATACGAATTAAATATAACTTGTATGTAAGCGACTAATCAAAAGCCCGACGGAAACTATTAATATGGAAGATAATCATTAATCAAACGTATTAAGTCGTGAGAGGTGACGAAATACAAACGGAAGGGATAACAAACTGGAAGAGGGAGGTGGGGAGAGACTGAAAAGTTAAGGGTCGGGGCAGACTGGAAGTGAGGTGAGAGAGGGTGAGAAGTGTAATTGGGGAGAGGGAGGAGGGGTGTGAAGTATGACGTCGACTGGAGGGTGTAAAATTAATGCCGGGTAGAGGAGGGAGCTGCGGTGGGAGGAGGGGTTGTTTGCGGAGGGGAGGATCAGATTACCAAGGGCGGGTGTAGACCGCATGTGTCGGGGATAAAGCGGTTTTCGGATCAATACTCCTTACCGCTGCTCTCTCCTCCTCCCTCCTCCCTGCTCGCTCTCTCTCTTTCTCTCTCTCACTGATTCCGCCCGGGAAATAAAATATCCAGGCCCTCCCCAGACCAATTTATTAGGGGATGTCACTTTAACCACCGCCTCCGGGGAAACAATTTGCTTCAATCACACCCCCTATTCCTCTCTCTATATATCTATGCCAATGCACAGCATCTTCGTCTTCAGGTGGGCAACTTCATTTTTTTTTGGTAGTTCATTTTGGAAAGAGCTTCGAATATGCTATTGGGAGTCTATCTGCTTGTCTAAAAAACACCCATGTCTTTCCAGAGGTTTATTGGTTTCTACTCATAGATTTAAGCGGTATAGACCATCATACAGAAATTGTTTTATATGACACATTATTACAGAAGACACATCAAGTTCTTTGACTCGATGACCAAAACCCTCTATTTCGAGACATGACACCTCCACCCCTACCGGCAAGATGGCAACTCTCAAGATCTAGTTACGCAGACCAAAAGTGGGCATCACGGCTTGGCCCACCAACAACAAGCCTCTAACGGGCACCCATCACTGCTATCCAACTAAATAAGACTGCACTACATGCCTAGAGGGTCTCTAGGCCCAGCCACCAGTGGACTCTCACTAGTGTACCGCAACAATCAACCTCTACCCACACTCCTTAATTCCCTCACACCACCTTCAAGCAGGTACTCATAGTACAAGGATCCGCTCAACCCAAATATTTCTTTATTTTTCCCTCATCCTTAATCTTATAATTAGAGAACTAAGAAAACAACAACAAAAAAAAACCACATTATTATAACACACTCCATACCGACAATACTCTGTTTGTTTGGTTGGTTGGTCTATGATAAATATAAAATAATTACACCTAAGCTTAACAAATCCTTTCTGAATCCACTGTTCAGTAGAAGCAAAGATAAATTAACGAAAATATTTAAAAAATATAAATAGAAGTGATTCTGAGATCATGTACTCGTATAAATACGTCGTCGAAGACGAAATATCTCTGGTCTTACGTGATGATCTATTTAACACCAGCATTAGCGTAGACCGGAGATGAAATTGTTAACCCGTTTCGGCCACTGTGCATCGGGAGGGGGAGATAAAAATATAAAATAAAGTGATTTGCATCACCTGTCAGCATGAGGAGTACCTCAAGGCTCCTCATATCACATAAACTATTTAGCATATATATATATATATATATGCTTTCCACAATTCAGAAGTATGTACACAACCATGCTTGCTCATTTAAACTCATATTTTACAATAGGCCTTAATCTCTAAAAAGAGCAATAACCAATTAGCAAAAAAACATTTTTTTATAAGTAAAATTAAAATACTTATCGCACAAAAAAAAGAGGGAACGCTGTAATATTCACATATAGGAATAAATAAAAACAACACTCCAGGTTTTAATTTATTTTTCCTTAATAAATTTCACTCAATTATTTGTGAAACTTAAAAGATCAAAGTAACACATCCCATTTAAAACGTAGCGTAATTCAATGATAGCAGTTGAAGTGAGTAAAGGGACGGGACCTGAGTTTGAGCTGAGGGGAGCAAACTCATTTAATTAAAATATAAGCCCTTCCAAAGAGAGGGGTGCAGTAAACAGGCCCTTTACCCTTTCTTGCTAAACGCCATAATTACGAAATTAGATAATTGTACCCTCTAACCGGCAGTGAATCTATCGCACCTCTGAAAGGGTAATTAAAATTTATTTATATTCTTGTCCTCTCCAACTTTGTACTGATAGCTTTTAGTTTACTTGTTATCCCTGCTTCATTTCAGCTCTTACAATCGTGTCTGATTGTTGGTCAAATGAGGATTTTCAAATGAAACTTTTTTAGAAGTGTACGTTAAATCCTAACTCACAAAGGAAATAATTTCGCGGACGGCAGGAACAGAACCAGGGTTCTCATAGATGGTAGCCAGGTCTATCCCTTATGGGATATCGATCACAGGAAGGGAGGAGGGGAGGTAGCCAGGGGCGCAAACCATTACTCCACTGTGACAATTCTTCAGACCGGCTAATATCAAATCAAAAATTGAAGAAGACACCGTGCATTTATACTTTAAATTGGTTTACTTCCTTTTTTCAGTGTTTTCTTTAGACTTGCCAGACTGACGATTAGACGTCCTTGTCCGTATGTAATGATAGCTAAGAATTACAAATTTACTCATATAATTCAAGACTTATCCGAAAAAAAATATTTTATATGGGACTCTGGAATAGAGGCAGTTAATGGTTTTGTGGTCTAACCCCCTACTTCTGACAGTCAATGGACGTCATTCAAGATGAAACTTTGACTATTGAAGAGCTTTTGACTATTGGCACCTGAGCAATATCAGGAGCGAACCACCAGTAGTTAAACCGCTGGAGATAGCTGGAGCTGGAAGGGCAAAGGAAGCGAGTTAATTAAACGGCAGCTGCTACCCTGCCACAGAGTTTGTTGCCGGATGCCTGGAATAGTTGAACCCGGCCAGACCGCAGTGCGCGCACCCTCGCCAACCCCTTCTAATTCCCTAATTAGGCCAATTAACAGGGGTGTAGGCCCTGTTTACATGTCGTTCTCTCCGTACCCACCGCTCCCGCACAGTCGGGATTTATATTAATTAAATGAGTTTCGCGCGTCAACTTGTTAAAGCGCCCCTCTCTTTAATGTCAACAGCCCTGTTAAATATTTACTAGAGCTACGCAATCGTGACCTTATTTTCTAATGAATTACGGAGCTGAGTAAATTCAAAAATTTTCATTAAAATTATCAACCAGCGCGATGAACTTCCAGCAGAAGCTTAGTCTAAATTTATAAAAACAATTTACACGACGATCCAGAAACTAGAAATGTATTTGTGAATTTCAATTTATCTTCCACTGAAATGATTTCATAACATCAGGGTTTTCACAAAAACGCAGCTAAACTCCTTCCATAATCACCCCATCACATGCAAAATGTTTGAAAAACACCAATATACACCAACTGTCGTCTAATGCTACAAACATTGCAAGTTCTAACGAATGTCCTAACGATAATCAGAGGAACGAAGGTACGGAAAAGAAAATAGTTAACCCCACCCACCATCTCCCGGTCACGACTGAAAAATTTAGATAAGGTGGGAAAGCGGGAGTGGGCAAAATGAAGCGATAGTCCTACCCAGCAGACTGGAACTCCAATTAACTATAAACGACCCCCCCCACCTCGCTGGGCCAAGACAAAACGATATCCCTCCCACCCCTCTCGTTTTGCGGCCGGCAAATGAATTGATTTTTTCCACCGAGTAGAGGAAAAGCAGGCACAGGCGCATGGCGGGATCTGACGCTGCTTTTTGGAACTAACAGCTGCTACGCGGGCCCTGAACATGTAATATAGAAAACTTCGCAGTTAACGAGAGAAGGCTATAATGATTATTAGTTCATAATAAAAAGTAGAAATGCACAGAGCTGGGCGATCGCTTTGACTTGGTCGAACGCTGTAAATATAACTATTGTACTTTGGTAAACAAGGACAAAAAAAAAAGAAGTTACAATGTCGTTTGGTTTACTCTGTCGAAAACATCTATTTGTTCGGTAAATAAGACAAGAGGATCGATAGCGAGGTTTGTTTAACCATACCGAGACAGTACACAAACATACCCGCCGTACACTCTCCCTATGCCGTCAACATTATTTAAATATTGACACGCCCTAGCGACTGACAAATATAATTCAGTACGAATTGCCAATCAACGGAGCTGGAATTCTGTAAATGTCTCCGTTGTCCATTCTGGTGTCACTAATGATAACATGATGAAACTTTGATGTAATTTCATCATCCGTAAATTCACTTTCATAACCATTGCTAGAATAATGCAAAAACACACCTCTAGCTCATTTATAGATTTGGGCCAAGAAAAACATGAGAGAGAATTCTAAAAGTGAAGAAAATCGCTATATCGAAGAACAATGGGCAATAGAAAGTGGGATCAAAAGTTAATTAAGCAAAGACAAAAAAAAGGTGGAGCCTCACACGGAAAGTTCACCTCAATCAGTTAAGGGACGTAGAAAAATTCAAAATTACCGCAAATATTCATGGATAGGGACACTTTGAATAGAATTGACACTATGCAAGCAGTTATTATGAGTTCGAATTACTTAGCAGGATAACTACAATTTGTGTAATGTAACTATATGGGTTTAAAGAAAATATACCATCAACTAAACACTCGCGCTTGTTAAGGAGTGATATGAACTCGAGTAGATGTTGGATACGAATTTTAGACAGACTGGACGGAATGCTTATTATGAATATTCAATTAATATATAAACACTCTCGTCCTTTAGTATCTCGTTGCCTCATATTATTTGTAGCATTGTTTTGCAAACCACTCCATTCCAGACGACTCCGAATACCCCCAGATATCTCTCAATTTTCACGAAGTGTTAAAGATATTTGTGCCCAATATTAATCATAGGGTATATTATTAACTGTTACATGCCACCACATTCACAGCCCAAAAGATAATCCGAAGAAATACTTGAATATAGCAACGCCTTATGAATTGAATGGTTCCCATCGATTGTCATTAAGATTGTCCATGAGTGACAGCTATTTTGCATGGACAGCAAATGAAAATGTGGATTATGCCCCCCCCCTCCCCGTAATTGGTGCTCGAATAAGAAAATTGCTGAATTACTGATAAGCTCAATGAACAAAAAGTGAAAAAAGGTGTTTGCCATATCGCCGTGAGTGCAGAAGGCTGCATCGCTGTTGTAACATAAGCCCGCTATCGTAAATCGTAACGGGCCATGCACACAGCAGTTTTGTTATGAATAAACCCGGCTGCGAAGTGGCAATTAGAGGCAGATGTAGCACTGGCAGATAGTTATAAAGGGGGAGGGAGAGTTAATGGGGGTTTATAGCCGAGCTGGGAGAGTTTTTAGAGCACATGGACATCTGTAGTGTATGTGGCTGAGAACAGTTTCATAGAGCGTGGCCCCCCTGATAACGGGCCGTCATTGTACCAGCACGTACTCAAGCCCTGATCCCTCTGGGCCTGGGGGAGGCACGCCTCTCGACAAATACTCTATTTTATAATTAAACATGGGGCGGCAGCCGACCCCTAATCGGGCCCCTTGCCCACACCCCCCGTGGTGCTATGCCCCCTCTTGACTCACCCCCTTTATGAGGGAGAGCCCGGCTTGTTTACTTTCGAGTCCGACTGTATCTGTTTCCAATCGCACCCTAGTTGCCGATTAGCCGGACCAAATCCTTTTCTCTGGCACTCTATCCCTTTCTGGACTTTCGGAGGGTGATCTATCCAACTATCACTTAGACCTATTAAATAAAAATACAAATAACCAATTTACAGGTGCTTAGCTTTTACATGTAGTAACACCCAAAGTTGAACTATATTCTGCATGGAACGAAATTTCACGTGGAAGAAGTCGAAGTAGACCATAAAACTTCCAAACGTTCATCAGTGCCCAAGAGAGAATACTTTTGAGTCCGCAACGGATAAAAAGAACGTGTTAAGACAAGTCGTTCTCGGGAGCATAAGAAATTTATCGATAGCCAAAAAGATTTAGATGTTTCTAGGTTAGATGTTTATTAGAAAATTTATATCAATAAATGTATACTTCTCTCTGGTATACTCACAATTAATTTTATATTATACTGACAGAAGCGCCTTCGGCAGCCTACACTACCTTATTTTCAAGTAAGTAGTGATTCAAGGTAAGAAGTATTGATTCAAGATATTATAATATAATGTCTAATTATAATTAAACTGATAGAATAGTTAAATAATGACTCCATTTCTTACGGCGATCTGTTACTCACTTGTATATGCAGTGTGAAAAGGAGAGAAAACAATTGTCAGTTTCAGAACCATGCGAAAAGACTTGTTTGCACAATGAACTGCTAATAAGTAAGTTTACCAGATGTCAAATACACTGCTCTAAATATGTAAATTTAACAAGAAAGTCGTCATATTAGCAATTAACAGGACACAGCTAAAATGGAAAATGTCACCAATATGAAGGGTTTTAATAAATAAAGTAATCCCGCTGACAGCCCTTCTAATAAATCCAATAAATGGCCATACCGCACTAATGGCGAATAAATTACAGCATAATTACATCTATTATCGGCTTGTTGAAAGGGAACTTAATAGGGCTTAACTCAGGCCATAATTAGGATCTGAAAATTAATATCATTGATGTATTTAAACAGATTCAAGGTCAATTCAGTTTTGATGACACAATAACTTCACAGAGATTTCTCAATTAACGTTATTAAACTTAGTTAACTGAACTTGGACGCCGATAGCATTTATCGCTGTTGTGTATACAACGAACAAAATGCAACAATTTAGTAATGACTATCAATAATTTTAATAATTGAATATGTAAGAAGATAATGACAGAGGTTGCAACGGTAGTTGGTAGGTAGCGCTAAGGTAATAACAGCTTTAATGGCGGGCTGTCATCCCGCTTTTATTATTACCGGATTCTCTACTTTTCTATTTGATTAGCTACTGTATCGTCTCCCTCCAAAGGCTGAGTGTCCGTTCTAGAATGTCTTTTTCTTCTGTAAGTATAAGCGACAATCTATCTTCCTGTTTAGTCTAAGGAGCAGAATATTGGCTTAGAGTAAAGAGCCATAAATCCAGGATGCATACAGCCGAATTTTTCTGAAAAGTAATTAGAATAACGAAATGGACAAAATGAGGAACACTATGCATTATTACGTGCATTCTATGTATAAAGGAAGTTTCTCCAGGATACCAACAGGATTGCTAAGGTAGAAACATAACTGCCTCTTTATGTGATTATCTGTCATTAAACTAACCCCTTAATCATAGTTCATAAGGCCCATAACCCAACCCTAATAATAATAAAGGTACAGATTGAGTTGCATCCTATGTATTCAAAGTTTATAGGTTGGTTTTGAAAACTACCCTAAATGTTATTCACCACCGGGCGGAGAGTACCCCGAAGACCCCTGAGTCGTTAGAGCCGGCGGGCTGACTACTGCGAACAGCTAATTCTATAAATGAATTTTAATCAGCGGGTCGCCATTAGCCGGAGAGTTGGCTTACAGAGGGGACCATTACCGAAAACAATTTGTTAGACCCTCACCGTCTTAATTCAAGACCCTCTCCGGCCTGGGGTCCCTAACATAGCTAATTATTACACCGACACAGCCCACTTGGAGCAAAACCTCTTAACAACCCCACTATAGAATCATTCGTCCTTTGGAAGGGTTTAGTTTATGTACACCATGTCCCATTTCATCAGTTTCTCTCTACAGGGGTTATCCTGTTTGTACGCCGTTTCTTAGACTTCTTCAGAGTGTAAAAAAAAAAAAATCATCCGACGTCGAAGGGACGGTTTAAAGCCACAAATATTACTTTTTTTTATGACAAACTTAATTGCCTCTGAAAGCAGCTCAGTATTTTTTTTGGTTTGTTGAATTTGAACCCCTGTTGCCGTCTCTCCTATGGTGTCTTATTTTTAGCTCTTCCTGTCTTCCCACATCTGTTTAAATTTGCAATTTAAAAATCTTGGACCATCATTCCACGATGTATAAGACATCCGCAAAAAAATTGTAGAAATCTTACAATTGTACCGAATCATTCTGATGCCAAGTCAATACACTCGAAAGTAAGTACAGTTTACCCGCGTACAGACAACAGTATCAATGGTTTCTCGGAAAGGGTATTTGATTCGGAAGAATGGGCACAGCGGATGGTCATGTCAGGTTTTAACGCAATCAAAACCACCCTCGCAGGCAGCTGGCGGGCCGACAGCCGAAGATCCGATGAAGATAGTCCCTCACGAGCGGCTGATAAACTCCGGACAAATTAGATTATTCAATCCAATCTGCGCTGTGGAGGGAGGAGCGGGCGGCAGGCATCTGTGGGGTGAGTCAGGCTGTTAGCGCCACGACCCATAAAGCTGCCGACCCCCGGCCCAAACATAAAGTCCCCACCTAACGGCTTATCGATAAATTCATTACCGATAATGCCCCAGCCCCCCACGCCAACCCTAACCGGACCAGTTCAAGCGACCCTGATTGATTGCCTACAACGAGATTGCCTTCCTCCCAGATGTCCTGTCCTCCCAATAACCGATCTCCCGCCCCCTTCCTAACTCCATCTTTATAACACTTATACCCCACTATACACATACGCAGGCATCAAAGACAAAACTGGAATCAACTTACATACATTGATTGTTTTTAATACTAATACCGCTAACAAGGGATATCACAGTTTCCTGATTATTTGTCTATTAACAAGAGTATTAATTAATTAGTCGTCCAAGTTCTCTTCTATACATCAGCTGAAGGTACTTAAGACTGCTTTCATTTCTTTCTAACGTATATTAAATATTTTGAAAGTTAACACCCATGCTAGGTTGCTTTAGATTTTTTTCAATCATCATTACTCCTGTGCAATGCGGTCTCGGGTGCACGTCATGAGATAAACTATAGCATCCTTATCCACAATACTTCATCACGACTTAGTATACTGTGATATCCCAAAATGGAATCCATGGAAAGGTGGCCATTCATTACCTTTGAGGGAATGTACTGGAGATTTCATTGCTCACAGTGTCTCTCATGTCAATCCGAATGAGAGTATTTCTGACAATTGAAGGGTTTGCTGCAAAAAGGAGGTAGCTCCATCCCATAGCTGTTGGGAGTTAGAAACACTTTCTTGTGTCAAAAAAAAACCTCTTTTATTTGGCACAAAAAGGATGCAGCTCCAATCGTAATATGTAAACACCATAATTGAAAGTAAGCAACAACAATATTTTTACATAACTTAAAATTTGAATTTTTTAAACGTTTTGTTTGGTTTCCCAACAAATGGAAAAATTGGAGCTACCTCCTTTTTGCAGCAAACCCTTCAATTGCCGCAATGATTTATAGACTCAAGTGTTGAAAGACATAACCGTTTAAATCATCATTTAAATATTCTCAAACATCTAACTAAAAACATAATAAAATATACACAGACGCATTCATACAAGGAATATTAACTGTAACATACAAACTAGATAGGAAGCCGAACACCATCAGTTAACAGGGTAACAGAAGGTGAACACGGACTGTGTGTAAAGGGAAGGATGCTAATTAGATTTGGCGAGTCAGGGAGGCAGCAGCATGTGCTAGCGCTGAGGGCGTGAAAGGCAAACAGGGCTTCTGGCACCCTCCTCTCAGCAAACAAGGTCCAGCACATCTGCGCTCTTTGAACAGACACAGCAGCACTGGCTGTATGCTTCATCGCCTCCACTGGCAATATTTAGTCTGCACATCCCAGGGGATGAATCCCAGGAAGAGAAGGGCGGTAATTTAGTACTGGATTATAGCTAAAGTTCCTTCGTAAAACTATAAATATCAGAAGAGCTGCGATTTAGAGGGCTGCTGAGGAAGGGATAAAAGAGACAACTCAGGAATAAATGATTAAAAAGAATTAGCTCTAAGTAGGTGATTAGGGAGAGGTAGGATGCGGGAGACAGTGAGAGGGAGGAGGAAAGAGTAATGGAGAATTACTTAAGAGGCAGAAGCGGACTGAATTATTGAGGGGCCCCCGGCTGAAGTGAAATCGGCCTGAGGTCTGTGTCCCCCCCGCACACCGGGCCGGGGAATTACCTTATCCTACTGGGGGGGCTTTTTACCCGATACCCCCCCTCTCCACGAGGCAAGTTATGAATAATAGAATAGGAGGGGCGGGGGCGCCTCCTGTCGAGATAAACCCTTGCAATATTAAGAACACCCGCACAGGGGTTGGCGGGGGAAAAATGGCTTCCCTCCCGCTAGGAAGGGGTTAAACTTTTAGAGGCTTCGGGTGAGAGAGGCCTGGGTAATTTATTTATAGGTGGGGGGGGGCTCCTTGTTTACGGAGCCCCATTACCCCCTCCCTCTTCGCCGCGGCTGTGCGGTGTAAATGTTAATACACACGCTCGCACACACCTGCCCTCTCCTGTGTCCTGTGAATAGAGTATGAACTTAATTGACTGGTTTACTCACATGTCTTTCTTCGGCAGAGTTGTGACCTGAAAAAAACAATAAATTAGCACTTAGTACTGACATATTTACAGTATATTATTCAATAATATGTTTGACTACGGTAGATTAGTGGTATGAAACGGAGATAATATTTTCACTAAAATGTACAAAGAAAGAAGGGGTATGATAGCAATAAGTAGTTATCATACTATACGGCCCCAGTGCTCAACAACATGCTTGATGGGATGAACTGACTTGACTACACAAGAAACATGGAAGTGAACTGTTTTAACCGGCTAAAATTGTTTTCTAAAACAGAATTAATACGTAGTAACATACAGACAAAGCTCACAGCTACGGGATGCGGTGGACATTGCTTCGCCTCCGCTTCCCTGCAACAAAGGGGACTGGAAAGACGCTGCCGCACCGAAACCTCTGAATGGACACCCGCTAGTTTTAAGGTTGAGAGGGTTCGGTAATTAAGGGACCTAAGTAATTAGCTTTGAGCATTGTCCTCAAACAAAGGGCGAGGAAGTCCTTTGTAAAAGACAGCTCTGGGAGGCAGGGGTGGGGGGGGGTCATTAGAATAGCCGCGACAATAGGATCCTCTTCTCGGGGCCGAAATACTTCCCGAAAGGGATCGCTTCATAATAAAGAGGTAAAATATCAACCCACAACTCACAATGTAGTTTCCATTAGATGGCAGTCAAGATGTAATCCACCCGCTCATCACGACTCCAATTTGGACAACTTCATTGGTTGCTTGGAGTCTTGCTATTGCTATTGGAGTCTTGGATCAATTGGTTTAATTTCCAGGAATATTATAAAAATATACATATATATTATTTTTTTTTAAATAAACCTTCCTTGTTTTTTTTGTTTTTTTTGCAACGAAATGAAAATGAACTAAACTGTGAGTAAGTAAATGCACAGAATAAAAAAGATTCTAAACTAAATACAGAGACCACTATTAAATTACAATTCGTTAGTAAGGCCCATCATAACTTACGCAGCACTTTGATTGAGCTTTGTCCTCCTGAGCTTAGTAGAGCCTCATCAAAATATCAGCAAACTTCAAATAATCCAAAATAAGTTTGTAAGATTTTTTTAACAAACCAACATTACACTACAATAGTTAAGTTGTACAAAGTAATGATGAATATATTTTAAAAGTGAAAAGAAAACCATTTATTTTTTTTGGCGTATTTGCCAGTGTGGGTTGAACCTTGATGACCGATTAAAACAATTTTGAATTTGATTAAAACTCTCAAAATATAAAAAGAGGAATGGTGAAAAAATAAAATAACATGGAATTTGTAGTTTGGAAGGGGTTCTTTTACCTAGACAAAATTGTTTTTTTCTTTTTTTTCTTTCATAACCCCTTTAAATTTATAGATAATTATAGATCCTCAGGCGAATCTACAATTGTAATGTGATTATATAAATGCATAGAAGACTATTTTAACAGCTCGGCTTTGGTCGATGAAATTATTAGATTTTACTCAAGTTTATTAATAGACTTTTCTACCTAGCATGTCAGTATTAGGGCTGTGTGCGAACTGTATGTCTGTTCTCTTACACACAAAATTGTGCAGACAACATTGTTTTAATCAATTATACCTATATAATGTAAACATAGGGAGAAAACATAACTTCAGAACAAGGGGCTTAGGGCATAATATGTTATGAAGAAATGTTTTTATATATGATTCTAGTTTTTATTTATATTTTTTGTCTTTAGGTTTTTTATTTATAATAATTCCTAAAATAAAATTTATATGAACTTTAATGAATACTTTATTCACAATCAAGAGCGATGATGTTAGTACTTTGTTTTTAGACTAGATCTATTGCATATTTGCATAAGATGATTTTTTTATGTAAATTTTGGTATTTTATTAGTTACTTGTGAGGGAGGATGGCGTCTACGGAATATATTCAGGAAAATATTCAGAGAACAGACATACAGTTCGCACACAGCCCTAATACTGACATACTAGGTAGAAAAGTCTATTAATAAACTTGAGTAAAATCTAATAATATAGTCTTCTATGCATTTAATAATCACAGTACAAATTAATTTTACAGCGAAAATGTAAGCGGTAAATTATACAAAATAAGAACGGACTTTAAGGCTTGAAATCGTAAAACATGGTGTCCTACAATTAATTAGGTAATTGGAACACAACCTTTTATAGAGTTGGAACACACTCGGACAAAATGCGGGAGAACAATGAGGAGTAGGTGAATATTTGTCAAAAAAAACATAAAAAATAAAGTCGTGGAAAGCAGTTGTTAAACCAGAGGGATTTTATTGTAAGGGCTGACGCTAGGAGTAGTAGAGGAGATAGGAAACGACATCCGGAAAAGCAAAGTGCCATAAAGACGGAACGGGCACCTCAAGCAGCGGCGGCGGTAAAGCTTAATGGGCGGTGATAAAGCATGTTTTATTAAAGTGAGGCTGGCTTTTTACGAGGGAGGGTCACGTGACGATAACGCTCCACGCTGCTAGGCCGAATGTTTTTTTATCATGCAACAGCCCCATTTACAGTTATCATATGCACTAATACCCCGAAAAGGGCTTTAAAAAAATATAAATAAAAAAAAAATATGCGTACTATTAAGATAAACTCCCTCCCTCTCTTAACCCTCGTCGCTTTTATTTCCATCGCTGGAATAAAATGTTTATATTCTTAAAGCGGAGATATGTACAGGTAAAAAGTTTTTAGTGATTAAAAACCTTTTGTTTTAATTAAAAAAATAGATATATATATGGGAATGCTAACAACCTAATCGCCCAGAAGAGATTAATGGAAAACCTTATGCTTAGGAAAACAATATGTTGCCATATTTTTATAATGAAATGTAAATAAACGTTACAAAGTAAAAAAAAAAATGTAAAAGCTGTGTCAAACGAGATGTAATACTTTTACATTTTTTAAAAAATGTATTTCACTTGATATTAAAAAATGTACTCCGAAAAAAAGGTTATATTTTCTCAATTTATTATATTCTGTATTTTCTTTTCCTAAATAATAATAGTTTCTTCTTAAACATTATCAATTGGTTTATTTCTCCATATACACTGGTCTACTATATGTTGTAATAAGTTAACGATAGCTGATTTTCACAAGAGAACTACAACTAATAAGGCCTAATAGACTAAAGGAAATCAATTAACGAGTTTATGCAGAATAAAACGATGTTTCGAGCTAATTCGAAGCGAAAGGAAGATTGGAAAGGGAAGAGCTAAGGAAAATGTATTTCGGATGAATGATTTGAAGACAAGCAGTGAAGGCAATAAAACAGAAACCTCCTTCTCAGCCTTGGATATGAGCCTTTTGTGAAGCGAGAAGGAAGTAAGTGGTACTGCCTGGCGGTAGGTTTAATATGAGAGGAGCGGTGGCGGGGGGTTGGGAGGAAGGGTTGAGGGCGGTTTTTTAAGCAAACCTCCACGATCGGCCTCCAGAACAGACATCAAATCCAATAAGCCTCCAAAGGCTGTAGGATATATTAAAGTCATTCTACCGGTTCCCTCCAACTGCCGCCTGAAAAAGACTAATATAATCTTTATGGCGGTTGGTGAAGGCGCTCGTTTAACCAGCCCCGGGCACTTGTTTTATTGCAGACCCCCAAGACCCTTCTATCCCGTCATAAACTCAAATTGCAGGCTCTGCCCTAGATCTCTCCCCTTTTATTTTTCTATTTTCTTTACTCCACCTTCTCTATTTTCCTCCTTCGGCCTCTGTGCCATTCCTTGATCGCTTCTCGTACCCTGATTAAAACAATAAAAGTTACCCTACTTCTATGTCATTACCTCTTAAATGGGCGTTATTAAACAGCTAATTTATGGCTGTGGCATGGTATAATGCCACTATTTGCAAAGTTGGATCAGAGCTCTTTCGACAACGTTAAAATACCTCGCACATTGGCATTGTTCACATGCCTGAACTATTAATCAAATCTAAATTTGACAGGACGGTAAAAGCATGAAAAAATACCAGATGCCACAAAGTCGTCTCTAAGCCTGGTAAGCTTTGTGGTAAGCAGTGAATAAAAGATCCCCATCCAACATCTCTAAAAAAATTCAGTTGAAATTTAGTTCTACTAAATGTTTAAATTACATTTAGTAAATTAATAAAAAAAAAAGATTTTTTTACACCTACGTATATTTTCATAAATGGATATGTAAAAGCAAGATGAATCAAGATTTTTTATTTTCTTTACGGGGTAATAAAATAAGTATAATAAAAAAGTGAACAAGTGGATACTTGGAGCGAGTAAGGATTGAGTATGGTAAGCGGCTATATCAGTGTATTGCGAGGGAGAGAACCTATCGCGCCAAACTTCTTTCCTCAAAGGGCGGGTTAGGGCGAGATTTAGCCTCAAGGCATTATCGACCCGGGGATAAAAAAACAACAACGACCCTCAAACAGAACAGTCATCTGGGAGTAACCGTTAGACCCAGTCACAATTCCCCCAGGGCAAATCCATTGTCTGTAAACTGCGAGGGAAAAAACGGGGCCCACCCCCTTTCAGAGTGTAATATTTCTGACTCTTCCGGAAACCAACATTTACTGTTTTGTTCTCACAATAGGGAATGGACTTGAAACATTCTTGTTAATATTTAATTCAAATATGATAAAATCATTTATCATCGTTACGTTTT
Source organism: Acanthosoma haemorrhoidale (assembly GCA_930367205.1). Classification (NCBI taxonomy): domain Eukaryota; kingdom Metazoa; phylum Arthropoda; class Insecta; order Hemiptera; family Acanthosomatidae; genus Acanthosoma; species Acanthosoma haemorrhoidale. The sequence goes on along the minus strand of OV884015.1, from coordinate 87,548,694 downwards.
CCACGGATGAGGCTTTCTTTGACTTTTCATAAACCCTTAATAACAGATCGCTACATACAAGCCTTAACTAGTATCAAATAATTTACAATTGTACTTTACTTTATGGACCACAGACTATGCTGGTAATTTACCACGATAAGGTACTAGTTCAGGTAATAGTATGGACTTACTACCTTTTCTAGACAATGATCTTTGGATGAATGAAGAGAGAAGAAAAGCTCTCGGTGGTCTTTCAGGAATAAGCGAATTCCCCTTTATAGAAGATTTTTAATTTACTGCCTATTTAATCTATAATTTATTTATTGAAGAATGTTATGAAGAAATTGCACAGAACCTTTCAGGACAAATTATTTGGCCATTCGACCCCATAGGTACAAGACTTATCCCCCCACTCGACTTACTCCACAACGCCTAAAAAGAAATTAGAAAAGAGCAAGATACTAAATACTAAATAGGTCGGTTCTTAATTTATTTTTTTGTTTAATTACTTTATATATTGTTTAATTTATGGACTGCTGGTTAGATTCTGTTTTTTTCTTTGCTCAATATTCATATCATGTCCTTTCACTAAGCCTCCTAGTTTATAGTATTACGGTCCATAATAATGAATATCACAATCATGGATAATGACCAACCTGTGCAACATCCAATTTTGAAATTGCTCGCTGGTCATTCTAACATGACAATAGTCCATTACTAAATAGGCAATTAGTCCTGTCAATGGGAATTGTTAGTTTACGTTAGGTCGAATTTAATTAGCGGCATCCCGGTCGATATTGCCATAACTAACTGAGGGATGTTTGCAGGGCACAATTAAGGGACCGCAAACTCAGGATCACAGGTAATTTACTGTTTATCTGACAGGTTTTTGGTTTGTACTTACTTATAGTACACAGGGTAAAGTAACTAGTAAGCAGGCAGTAGTTTTCTTGTAATAGACCCTAAATTATGTTTTTAGAAGGAAGGGGTTGTCTCCGAGTTTTTTTCTTACATTGTTAAGTCCAAGAATGTTTTTGTTACATTCAAAAAAATACGGTTTTTTAAATGTTATTCAAGCCTATCAATCAATTACGACGCCCTCTTGTCAGTACATTTTTGTGATTAGCTTTGAAATTTCTAGAAGATCTGAAATGATGACAGACACACATTGTATCTTGCCATGTCTCTTGGGAATAGAATCTTGACATCCATGATCATCATCACGGTTACAACCAATATGGCTATAATATTAAAACTTATTTTTTTTTTTATCATATCCTCTGCTGCGTTATTATTATATTACTAGTTTATCTGAAAAGCATAATATCCCACGGTTGGCTATCTCATTCAGGATAAGAGCAATAACGGGAAAAGTTGTGAGCCGGGAGAAAGAGGACTTAAGAGCTGTTGAAGGGCCCAGAAGCCATGAGCTCGAACAAACAGAGCCCCCGGCGCTGCAACAATGAACACCGGCGGGGAGGCTTTGGTTGAGGGTCCGGAAAATAAATTGGCCTTGGTTTCCCCGCTCCTAAATGGAAGGGGGAAAAGAGCCTTTTCCTTTATAAAACGGGCAGAGAGCCCCTTAGGGTAGAATTAGGGTGAGAGGGAGGGGGATGATAAAGGTTATTGGTGGGGCGGTCGAGGGGTAATATCTAGTTCGTAATTGTTTAGAGCGGAGCCACCCCAACCCCAGAACCCCACTTACAACCCCATAAAATCCCCATCCTCACCAAACCGCCGTCAAACCGCTAAAACCTCTCGCAAATATATTTCTCTCTTGTTCGCCCGCCATTCACCAGGAGTCTTCTCTGTGCTGCGAATGACTCCTATAACCTGCTTTATGTCCCTGGATGTGTTATAGACCTCTTTACATGGTTAAGTGAGTTCGGTTCTGTGTATTCATGGATGGCTGCCAAATACAGAGCAAATGTTCTACATTAGGGATGCTGGATAAAGTCAAGGGAATTTATTCAGCAATGGAAGGACTCTAGACGGCAGTTAGCCAGGTAACATGGTCCGTATAAAATACAATATAAATTATGCATCACATACCAGAATTTAGGTCAGAGTCAAAAATTCTACCTCTTTACTATACTACCAAACCGTATTTACAATTCGTCACCAACCCGATAGGTGGGGCTGGAGTTTAACTTTGAGATGAGCCAATAATTTACCATCCCAGTGCTTTTCTCAGTATCACCTCTGTTGTTTAAAAGTGATCTTTAAGTAGACCGCATGACCTCATATTTAGAGCAAATAAGCCAACAGGACTATACCTCTTCGCTTAGGCTTCCCTAACCCTACCACCAACATACAACAACATTTCTATAATATGGAGTCGAGTACTATAACAAATGTCGGTATAAGCTGAATTAAAACCCTCTTTAGGAAAGAACACAACTTATAGATTTAATATAATATTGTGCTAAAAGGTAAAGGAGGGTTTATTAAAAACGGGAGGTTTATTTCTGGCCCAGCCCGCTAACCATTAGTTGATATTAATGGCAGCGGATTCTGGCGGTTGTGGGGGGTGGGTGGAAGGAGGGAGTAATAAACAATTGCCCCTATCAACCGGCGCTATTGTGCGGTTCCCTCGAGGCCTCCTTGATAAATGAGTCCGAATCCAGGAGGCCGTGTTCCTCGTAATTAGCGATATCAATGGCAGTGGTGGCGGGTTAATCGGCTGGTGGTGGGGGGTAGGAGAGGAGTCAATTTGGGGACTGCTGGGGACAATTAGAGGGAAGTGTCCCCATGGCAACCTCCTCCCGTCCGGATGTCTGCAACTCCCGGGGAGTGCAGATATAGTTTGAAGCAGCTTGAGACTCCCTTTCAACATAATGATCTAACACCAATACCTTTGCTGGTAAAGGGCATATTATATTTGTTTTAAAAGAAATTGTTTTTTCCCGACTTTGTCATTTGCTGTACTCGAATTTTCAAAGACATAAAATATCCGATACCTGAAAAAAAACAACCCCAAAACCCATGAGCAAAATGGTTCAGAGATGAGGTTTGGAAGGCTTAACTGAACTATAGAGATATGAAATCATGGCTGAGAAATGATGTTGGTATTCTTTTACTTATATATTTCATATCACATATAACAAAAAAAAAGGGTCTAATTATTCAGAATGCAAAAAGACAGAGACCGTTAGGACTGACAAATAGTTGCCATCTTGGGTTGCTGCTAAAATAGAAATGGTAGGGATAAAGTTTAGAAAAGTTAATTGGAGATACCCAAGGACAATCTCATATCTGAGACGAAAATATTAAACTGTTATTACTCACTATTTGTCAATCCACGACGGTTAAATGATTAAACCCAGGTATTCCTTCACAGACCGGAGGAGTAAACGAAGTGAGATTTAGAAGGGCGACAGAAAGGCAGGGATGGCCGAGTATGACGGGAGTAAATTAGAGTTGGATCTGACGCGAAAATGGGAATTAGATGACGCCTGAGTCAGTTAGCTGACAATTACTCGAGCACTGAATGGGCCCGGAGCCATTTAGTGTTCCCGCTGGCGGCGGAGAAGCGACTCACTTCAACAGTTTCAAAACATCTGCTCGTCACTTCAACTCCCCTTAATTCCTTACATGTCGCCTGTCTGTTAGGTTTCACTTCAGTTCTGCTTGTAATGCACACTCGTAGTAATTAATTGTGCCTTTAAGAGTTTGTTGTTTTGAGCAGTTGCGGCAGAGGCTAGATGCTATTTCACTAGAAGACCCATAAAATAAAGTGAGTTCGTAGTCAGGCGTAAATTTGAGTGAATATATTTGGTTGAATATATATATGGAAGAAGTGTATGTAAGCAAAAACTTTACCTTTCGCTTCCAGGCCAGAGAGGATTCTAACCTCAATGGATAACATACCATATAAGAATTCTTTATCATCAGACCGTATTAATAAGATATCCATAACTAATATTGAGGAGAGAGAAAAACAATTAAAACTTTCAATCTAAGTAACGTGTAAACTAAACCCCCAAGTTAACTGATAAATGTATCGAAATCAAAGCCGAGAGCAATCTGCTCACGAAAGGGTGCATCGTTGGCCCGAACAGCGCACAGGTCCACCAGCAACCCACTCAAAGAGGAGTGCTCATCATCGATAGCTCCATACAACATTAGCCCACCTTTAATGACGGAGCGCTTGCCCAAGCACTTCCAATACGAGATTTAGGCGGTGGCATTGTAGTGGGGAAGGACATTAATAAACGCATCAACACACCGTGGAACTTCGTGTGAGAACAATATGTCAAATAACGAATCATCGAGAGGGTTGAGTAGCTCCTCAAGAACAATGCACAATACGAGACAGAAAAATCACAGCGGTACATTCTTGATGTTACGACTTAAAAATATTTAGCAAAATGGTAAGAGATCACAGCGTCTTTGGGCTCATATTAATTCCAGTTTGATCGGCTATCAATTCTATGAAACATCTCCATTCAAATCCCCAAAATCACAGTACTCGAGTTGAACGATCTCGGGACTTATACTTAAAATAATCAACCGTAGAATTAATGAATGAACCCATTGGGTTCCATATAACAAAAGCTATCCAATTTCATAACAAATGAGTAAATTTAATAGTAATATTAGCAGTTATATTTTATAAAGGAAGCTACTCTGCTCAATGAAAATCACCAAAAATACCGCAACATCTAAGGCAATATGAGGGTATAAAATCAGTTTCTTGATATAAAATGATCTAGACGGAAAACTGGAATTGGGAAAGCCCAGATAGAAACAAGCATATTCCACTTTGGCCGTATTGCTATGCACATCATCCGCCCTCGCCGACCGAAGAAAAATTCAATTTGCATATGAGATCTGATTCCTCGGAGCGATATTCCCCGGGGGAAAATCGGGACGTGGAAGGAACTTTGTTAGGGAAACAAATTCAACTTCGTTTAAAAGAAAAAAAAATAAAGAATCGGAGAAAAGAGAGACAGAGAACATTCGAAATCCTCTCCGCCGCGTTGGAGAAGTATTAGCAAACACAAGAAACAAAATAGATTTTCTTTTTTTTTTTTTTTACCCTGATGTTTATTTGACCCCCCCTATGTATCCAGATTGTATGTAGAGTAACATAAGTATATGTACGTTTAGTGTTCAGTCAATGGTATTTAGAAACTACGAATACATTAAGATCGGAAGATGATAATTTTAATTAATTCTCTACATTGTTACCTTCTTACCTCAATGTTGTATTGGGGGAATTCTTTTCTCTAACCTCAATGAGTAAAACTCTTAAGAATGAATGTATATAACGCCTGAAAGAGGCTGGTTACCAAAAGCAATCTTAAATCGTTAAAATAAGGAAAATTACTTACCAGACGCCGACTTGGTCTCTTCCCTGTGGAGGTCTGGTTTAGCAGCGAGCATGCTGAGAGGGTGCGCTGCCGGGCCAGCAAGAGAAGCAGATAGACCGAGAAGTGAAGCTGCCGAGGTGGCTGGAGGTCCAGGCAGCCCGGGATGAGGCATCATCGGGAGTGGAGGAGCATGACCGGCGTGCGGGAGCTGTCCGGCGTGCATCTGTTGCTGAAACATACATCATCTCAGCCGTAAGCGACAAAAACAAGGTAATCATTAGTCAATGAAAAAAAATTAGTGATTCGCAAAGAGCCTGTAAACCACTACCCTATTCAATTTCTGATATTTTTTGCATATTTCGTAAGTATAACATCTAAAAAATAGTGTGAGTAGGCTAGTCCTTTAAAAGGGTCAATAATCTTAGCCGTTTATTTTGATAGTGACTTAAATCCATTTTCAAAAAAAATCATGTGAACTGTTTTAATGTTTACATTTCTACGTTAGCTTTTCATTTTTGAGCAAATTGTATCTAATATGAAATATCAAATCTCACTCCTAAAGTAATATTAGTTACATTTTCTGTTAAATAAAAAGATAACGTTGTATTAGAACAGTTACCTTGATTTTGTTTGAAAATGGACTTAGTTCACTTTCGAAAGTAATAAATAAACTATTTAAAGTAATAAAGAATTATTATTAGCTCAGGCCGAATTCCGTGGCAAATATTAAAAGCTGTAGTCCTGACATAAAGCTATTAATATTAACACCGGCATCAAACACTAGATTTCTATGGCTAACGCCCGTAACTTTACTTTTTCTTCTTTACTTTACATTCCTTTATGCGTTACCGTCTTTAATGTGGTGAAATATCGTAGGAGCAACGGCTCAGTCTTTTATTTTTGTACTTCCTACCACTAGATAACTAGATTTTGGTTGTATCTTCTATAAGATTAGGTCAGATTGAAAGTATCCCCACTCTCGCAGCACATAGACACGAAATGTGACTTTTTTTTTTTTTTCAACCACTCTAAACTATTTTCTAAGACTGAATAGAAATGAATCTAGGATCAGCTGTCTGTAGAGCGAGAGATTTGACCTCTTATGTTGCTCATCGCGGTACTAAAGAAAATTACCTGTAGAGAAAGCTACGGAAACTGCAATTTGATACGATGATTGAAGCGTCTAGCCTCACCACTTGTATCACTGCTGAGCCGAACGTCTCTACAAACGTGATGAGCGAAAGGACCAAAAGTGTATTCAGCTTACCAAATGCAATTCTCGACACTATGTTCAAAATATTTGTTTTAATAACTAAACCTTTCTAAATAATATACTCGATGAATGAAATATGAACTGCAGTTTTGGAGACAGAATTCGAGTAATAAAATAAAGGCTAAATGCCCTTAATTCAAAACATTCATTCCTGGTCTGGCGAGAAATCAATAGCTTCGAAAAATATGTTTGTTAGTTGAAATAAAGAAGAGAAAGGCAATCAAGTTCAAATATCAAAACATGTATTCACAATGTAATTAAAATAAAAAACCTACCATCATAAATATCGTAGAGTATAAAATAGATTCGCTTTTAAATGTTACATATGTGTACACTATTTTGAGTTAGTACAAACCATATTTTCGATAAACAATATTCCATTTTTTTTTTTTTTTTTTGTCATTTATTAAAGCAAAATTTTATATTTCCTTACCAATAATCTCGGGAGGTCCGGTCGTTGTTGCTGCAACATAAAACACAAAAAAAATGTATACAATTATTAAATTTTTTTTTTTTTTATTTAATACAAAAATTCAATAGAATGAGCTTGTCAACACAGGCTTATTACAAATTACATTGAGATGACAAGCGAAAAAATAAAATAAAAAGAAACCACAATTAAACGAAAATGTAATCCTATGGATAAAGAGTATATATGTACAACAGCATAAAAAAAGTGTAATAATAAACATAAATAGAGATAAAAAGAAAAAGATAAAAAAGATACTTGATACAGTAACAACAACAGGACCTCGGAACATATTCAACTGCATTATTCTGTTGAACGCTATCTTCCATTTTGCATTAACTTGTAATACTTGGTCTGGTACATACTAGCATGCATAAAAACAGCCTACTAATTTGGCTAAGTCCTATTGAACAGAATTATACAAATACCAAAATTAAAATAATAAAACTATTCGCGATTTAATTGCCCAGACCTGATGCGAAGTGTCTTTGCTAGGAAACAGTAATATGTTTGAAAGTTGTGTGCTTCATAGCAGCTTAAATAAAAATTAGACAATCAATCTAAAACGTCTAACATATACTTCACAATGATGATTATCAATTCAATAGTGATTTTTTAGCAGTTATCAGAAAATGTAAAGATAAAAATAAATTTCAGGAAACTTTCAGTGGGCATAGATTTTGTTTTTCTCTTCTTGTTCCGAGTTACTGATAAAGACAGAAAGAGTAAGTCGAAACGTCATATAGCAATAAAAATTTAACATGTTTCACGATTTTCTATGAACTATGAACTAACTATGACTATAGTTGACTAACTATGAACAAACAATATTAATTATGTTTTTTCTCTTAATTATTGCATTATTAATAAATAAATAGACCTTTTGTGCAGGGGAAACTCCATTAAATCCATTAAATGACTATTAATCAAATGGAACCAAACAACACAGAGGGAGAGCACAGGCCGACGTAAACATTTGCTCGCTAATTAAAATACGCCATTATTTGTGTTTGCTTCATTTCATCCCGCGTAGTATGCAGTCGGTGGCGAACAGGTAAGCGGGGGAGAAAATGGAATTGAAATTATTGATAAATAAATATTACCAGTTAATAAATATTTATTCAAAGGCGGAGAGAGTGTTGACAGGGAAATCCCCCCCCCCCACCGACTCTCGGTTCGCTGACGAGCCAGGTATTTGAGCGCGAAAACGTTTGAAGCAAATCATGTGGAATGCGGGGTCTGATTGATGTTGACTCTGAGCGCGGGCAAATACTCATTTGGCCCCGCCCGCTGGCCAACCTCTGTATTTTTCTTTTCTCTTTTTTTCATATGAATACCGACAGGACGGTGGTTCTGGTCGGATTAGCTACACGTTCGTTATCCTAATTAACGGCTCGCACTGTGTTCGCCTTAATAGGATTCAACGCTCGGAATATTTTATACGGATAGCCACGAAGGTAAAATGACAAAACAAAAAGGGAACGAATTGTTTTGTAGGGAATCGATGAAAAGAAGAAATATTTGTGTACGAAGAGTAGACAAACAATCTCATGTTAGCATCAGGCCCCTGTAGATGCTGTTTATCACCTATAAAACCAACCAAAGAGCAGGGAGTTTAGTTTAGTAGGTGATTCTTTTAGATTTTAAGATGAAAGAAAATCTTTTACTCAAGAACAGTCAATTTTTCACACATGTTAATCTGGCGAGATATCGCGTAACGAACACAATTTTCTTCTCCTTAATCGTAACAAATAAATAATTATTCTAAAATATTAATAATTAGCTTATACTGTCAGAACCCTATGGATTACCAAATTAAGGCAGTCTGAGCACTGACAGGGGGTAAATATCGTAAATGAACAAATGCCAAGCGATAAATACAAGAGTTGTGAATCCGCCATTGAGTTAAATCATACTCAATGTTCCCCTTAACATCAGACAAGGCAGGGATTGGTCGATTTCATCGTTTTGTATATGCGCTTTTTTTTTTTAGGTTCCCCTATAGGTTTTAGGAAGTTCCCCCTATAAAAAAAAGAGGATAACATAGTTAGCATCCGTAGGATTGTAACATACGACCGGCCATTAGACAGAGGGGGACCGTGTGACAGGGCAGCCCTCAGCTGTTGGAATAAATTACACTTAATGCGCGACCAAGGACGGGATCCCGTTGTCAACTGCGCACTGGAGCGTGCTCGCTAAACGGTCATGGGCTAGGGAGCACTGGTCCCCTATGGTTATGGTTGTCGTGATATCAACGACTACCCAGGGGGGAACCGAATCTGTATGCTGATGAAAGAGAAGGTAAGGAGACAATATTCATCGTGACCGAAATCAAAGAAGAGAGGAATTGGAACGGAGAGTAGCTCACGTAAGGACAATATCCCTGGGCAATCCGAATGGGAAATCGGCGGTGGAGCGTGAGGGAATCAAACCACGGGTGGGAGGAGGAGGCAGAAGATGGACCAATACTGGCCTGCAAGCCGGAGGACTAAATGGGGTTAGCCGATGTAATTAGTAATTTAAACCTACAGCCTCCCTCCTCCAATCAGGCCCCGACCGCCAACTTCCACTTGCCAAGATAATTAACTTCCATACCTTGCCGTAGGAACGGTACACATCCGCTGTGTGTCTTCTATTATCGTGCCTTCAACCGCTGCGCAACTCAAACAGGCGTCGGTGTAACCTGGCCTAAGTAATTAAAAACAAACTTAACAGCCATGAAAGGGAGAACACACAAGACAGCAGCCGGCACTGTTAGTAAAAGCGGACATTTAACACACTAGCAAACTTCAGTTACGCAAATTATGAGTTCTTCTAATCACGTATCTGATGACTAATGACGTATCAATGAATGGATTATTTAGTATCTTTTTGACTTTATTTATTTGGATATTAAGGCTGAAGCCCCCAACAGGGGTTTCCAATCCAATATCTTTGGAGCTTATCCTCCTCTTTATAATCACTTATGTCTCTACCCTTCTTCGCATTCCTTATACTTTCACTTTTTAAAGGCAACTTCCATTATATTTACAGATCTCGGCGGTGTGGCTTGTATATTGCTAAGATTTGACAGATTTATACAAGTCAAGCTTTCCCCTGGGATCATGCGGAGAGCGGTACAGAGACAGCCCTGTTAATTTAGACCAGGGAAAGAGATTACAGGCTAATCCCCGCGGATGATGGAAAAAAGCCCGAGCACCGCTGCCTTATTAAAACTTAAAGACTCTTCTTCTCCCCCCTCCCCTCTTTCCTTTAAATAACGACACGAAAAATGGCGCTGGGATCGGAGCCCCTCTCGAAGACTTTCAATTATACTTTTTTAATCAAGAAGGCCACCCCTCGGAGCCGGAGGGGAGCCAGGAAAAGCCCCTCATTTGCATGTTATTAATACAATTAGAGCCCTCCTAACCCGTTGGGTATAATTTAAAAAGAAATATCCTCTAGCTGAGGAACCCCCCTAAGTTCCCAACTTTCTAAATCATTAAGCTGCAGGGGCGGTAATCCCGTAGTCTCCCTTTTACATTTCATTAACTCGGCGACATGGGGGCCACACTTTTTTTTTCCTCTGTCCCCTTCTTCCGATACCGCTTCCAAGTAATCTTTTCAACTCCTTTTAAAACATTTTCAGACAGCTATATCTCCCACAATTACTCTAAAGGCACTCGCCCCCCCCCCTCTCTCTCTCTCTAGCAAGTCTTTCATAAGCGAAAAAACTAATGCTCTATACCATAGGAAAAACGAATTGGCTTTATTAAACTAAATTGCTGACAATCTGAAAACTCATAAAAGATGAATTAATGTAAAAAAAATCGAGCATTCCACAGAATGTGCATTTTCCGTGGTAGAACCCTTCTTGCCCCGGCTGTTAACAAAGCAACAAGAAATAACGCAGCTCCAACAATTCTGCGAAATCTCACGGCCGCATAGAGCGGCGCTGACGATGGGAAAATACTGCAATCAGCTCAGCCCCGCAGAGACAACGGCTTCAGACGCCATTAGAGGGTAATAAAAGAGCGCGGCATCAAATCGGCGACCTAAAGTGTCAATCATCCGCCAGAGCGCTGGGGCATTAGAGACTAACTAGCGGGCCTTAGCCTTCGCAAATTGCCAACGACCCGGCTTCTTCCGACATACGGACTGATTGAGATTTAACTATCTCATGCAGCCGGTCCCCGCTGGGACTCCAGTCTCAGGAATCCGGCGAGTTAGCAAGCTGATTGCGTTTAGCTTGTAACGGACTACCCAGGTTCAGTTGACTTATAAGAATTCCTCGACCATAGTAAAAAAAAAAAAAAAAAAAAGAAGGTATTGCATTATATACAATTTATATACAACAATTATATATTTTACGATGTAAACAAATGCGGTTTTGGACTAAGGAGAAGGATCTTTGGCTGAAATATACTCGGAGGAAAATAGCAAGTAGACGACAGATTTGACATTTCTCCAAAAAATAATTGGGGAGTCAAAGTAAATTACGAACCCCTGCAGGAATAAATAAATACCATAGCATTTAAACGGTTCGGTTCGGTCTTATGCCCTAATAAGGACACCCAAGAAAATATTACATAGATGATATGAAAGGAATGCCCAGAGCAAAGGACATCAAACTGCTGTGAAGCGATTGGCAGAGGAAATTTCTGCATGATCCAAATCCAGGACTGAAAAGTACTTAATATAAAGACGCATCTATCCTGATGGGACATTGGAAACGACTAAAAACATTAAATCAACATCAAAGTACCTCCAACATAATAATTATTATTTAGGATGCTTTCGAAGAATATTCAAAATGGACCAAAGTGGCATTACAAAAAATGTCTGAACATTCACCACTCAAACTTGAATAAACACTAGGAGAAAACATTTTTAGTATTGGCTTTGAGAATGTGGCAATTATTCAAGCAAACCTTGGTCAATGGAACGTTTACTAATACTAAAGCTGTAATATGTCCTGGCTTCCAAATTGTGGCTGTACATGGTCAATACAATTTAGAAAGTTATACACTCGTATGGTCGGGCAATTAAACCGGCAATTGGGCACAGGCCAATAAAGCAATAGGTACTTAGCCAAAACACATAAGTGCACATTAACCAACATAAATGACGGATGCCTTCACTTACGCCAATTATTGCGTTGAGTTCTGTCATGGTGACTTGCTTCGCTCGTTCTACTGCCGTCGCAACTTGCTGCTGGTGCTGAAACATTAACATTGCAAAATGTAATACATACACATAGTTCGCATGAATGATGCAAAATAATGTTCATGCATTAAAATGAATCAACATCTTGTAGACGACTCACCTCAGAATTTAGAAAAGGTAGGATTTGAGCGATAATGGCATTCAGCCGTTTGGCGATTTCAGTCTGTAAACAACGATAAAAGGAATCATTAGTGTCACATAATTTTATTAAAAACAACAGATTTATTTTTTTAGTCTGAAATTTAGGTACCTACATTCTACATACACCATTCAAAATATGAATCGTTTTTTTTATAATAAATGTAAAGAAAATAGTTGAACGGTACCGTGAAAGAACAAAATGAATAACTGAAACGGTGGCCTGTTGAGGCATGGAATGTTTTCCATATATTTAAAATTAAGATTTGTCATAGCTCCTTTCGAATATGAGAGTATCACTTTGCAGTTTGATTGTAAGTCATGAAAGCTATCAAGGATCAATGCTGACAAAAGGCCGAGCGCAGGACGGCAGGAATAAGACAGCCAAAAAGATAAGGGATCCCTTATGTCCCCACGCCAGATACAGAGAGTCAGTAAACAAAACAAGCAGATCTATCAATCCCCCCCCCCAAAATATCGAACCATACCCAGCTCCTGTAATTGAGCCTTCCGACTGCCTCCCTTCCCCCCCTCTTTCCGGTACAATGTTCCCCCTAAAGGTTTTATCGGAGACCCGGGGGGTCTCACAGCGCGCATTCTCTACGCTCCAATTCGCCACTTTATTACCGTATTTTTCTTTACAAGGCCTTTAATCTCTCCTTATCGGCGGGCAAACCAATATTGTGCTCGGCGCTCTGGCAAGAGAACCCGCATCCCTTGAAGGCTTCGATTTCCCGATAATATACCTTGTCTATATTCACTTACGAATCGCTGGTCGTTTGCTGGCTGTAAAATAATATTTAAAACGCTCTAGCATTGGAATTAGATGGTAACTATCAACATCAGGTAAACTTGGAGAGCAATTAGAAACAACCTGATCAAAGTTCGTCTATGCTACTGGTGGTTTTCTACGATAACAGTGGTATGAGCACCTTCGGTTAAACGGAAACTGTTTGGTTTAACATATAATTACGGGAATAATGTCAAAAGCCTACCTGTTTCTGAAACTTCGTAACTACTTTCGCGACATAGAAGTTTTATTTTTTGACAACGTTCAGCTCTTGGACACTGGCGCTCGAACCAATCATCCAGATTGCTATATCATCAGATGAAATATATAGGAAAAAAGTTTCATGAAAAATTAATGTTGAAGTTTTATCAGCTATATGCCTAGTGCAAATCCCTATAAGACTGAATGTTTTTTATAAATATATGCATCTAAAGTACAAACCACATTGAAGTTCAACGCAACCGGCTGTAGGACATATAAAGGAAATAAGATTGCAGTGGAGGCCCTGGAAGAAGTGAGAATGGGCCAGGGAAAGAACGGGGCAGGGGGTAATTGGTGGAAGAATCAATTACTTGGATAGCCCTCTCACTACCGCGGAGCCGGGGGTGACAAATTGTGTCAAGAGGGGGGCGCCCATATGGGAGGATTGGAAGCGGGGCTATTTTTACTCGGAGCAATCTATTACAGTGTGTCTCCCACCATGCAAATGAGTTGTTACTCAGACCCTCTTTCCCAGCACATATCGGCCTTGTGTGGGGCGCCAACATTTATAAAAGCTCCCACCATGGACAGGCGGGGGGTTTTGTATTATCGGACTCTGCCAGCCAATTCCAGACCGAGTTTTTTTTGTTTTTCGGCTGGAGAGTGGTCTTTTATTTTTTTCAATTCACTCTCAATTACAATCGAACCCTCCCCCACCCTCCTCCCTTGACATCCACTCAACTCTCTGCAAATTGAAACAACTAACCCAAGCTCGACTGGGAGGGCGAATATAAATTTATAAAGGGGAAAAAACTCATCTAAGCCTTTGTAAATGTTTACTTAAACAAGGTTTTTATTTATTAGTTATTATAATCATAAGCATTAACAGAATTATGGGCAAATCTTGATTGTTGTAGCATATATTTTTATAATATTCTATATAGATAAATAGTAATATGTTCCAATTTAAATACAAATCATGAGCAGTGGAACACCCTCCAAGAAAGTGGAAGAAGTGCTATAATCCACGTACACCAAACCAGGGAAAAAATGAAAACCTGCAAAACGTTGCGGGCCCCTTAATCTAATCCTGCATCTCCATTAGGGAAGACTCTATCCCCCTGGTATTAATAATGTTATAAGCAAGCGAGAGAGAGTTTAAGTGCGACAGAGATCAAACGACTCGGTATCTGGCTTAAAATAACAGAACGGCTGTAGCAGGGCCAGGTGGACCGTTGCCAGAAGCTAATGCCTTGCCTCTCACCAGCCTATCCTTCAGGAACAGCGGCTATTCTCGGCTTCTCCCTCCTTCGGGCATATATCACCTCCTGGCACACCGAACCGTCCTCCAATATCCTTATTTCAACAAGTACGGTCGGTTCAGGATTTTTTTTTTTTTTTAGGACAGTTGAAAATCTCACGAATTATAGCTTGCGCTGGTGATTAGTGTTTAATAATATCGGGAACTATCATTTTCAAACCCTAGTATTCAAAATTTGACAATTTATTTAGAGAGGTACTTACTCAGTGTATAAGAAACTAAATGCATCACGATTTCGACTTCCTCATCAAAAATACGGTATTACTGGAATGTTAAACAACTATCTGGCCGGTACAGGAAATCCTTCCAATTACAGCACCAAAACTGGACCCTTTCCTCTCCACAATGTATTCCTTATATAGTATATCTAACAACCTGGCAAGATACATCTAAGTGTTACCAAACCTGGAGTCGTCTTCTCAGCAGAGCGTGGCAAGAAAACTTCCCACGAAAGGCTGCCGGAAAATTCCCTACAAAAGGTCACTACTCTCACTATTACAGTGAAGAATAAGAAACGTCCCAATCAAACTTTATAGTTTAAAAAAAATTGCTCAACTATTGGAAGTGCCAGTACTCAACAACTATGAAATATATCAACGTACATATAATTCCAATCCGATTTCACAGGATAACGTTAAAACTATAACGGTCAAGGATATAAAAACAGACATTAATTAAAGTGGATTAAATTGTATTAGCGGATGAGAAAGCAGCTTCTCAAGAGACTACTTAAGATACAAAAAGTTCCCCAGTCGTCGAAATCTAAAAGTGTTCTCTTATTATCCAATCAAACGAACTATAAGATCGCTTTAAGGAAATTTGTAATCAATCCTCTTTAGGTGCTGATCTCTAAATTTCTATTTTTTTTTTTTAAATATTCTATAACACTGCTGATAAAAACAAATATCCATAATTTAATAAGTTAATAACAAAAATAATAACATAAACGTCATTTAGCGATCAAATGGAAAACCTGGGTATATGAGTTAATTTACATTTGGAATCAGGATCGGACACGGGTTAGCAATTAATTGAGACAGATGTCTCGAGTCGATGTTCGCCTTGGCCCTTAATCTACAATCGAGCGCCTTGTCCTGAGAGATCGTCGTCAATTGATATATCGCTTACCATCGAGCGGACATCACTACCTAATTGCGATACAACTGCGTACAATAAAATACTGCTAACGATACAATTCTGACATTGGAGAAAAGAGGAGCCTTAATATTCGACAAAACATTAACGCAGTGAAACTCCTACTTATTTTACAATGTACACGAACGTTTCATTAGCAAAGATCCTGATAAGACCAATACAATATGTAAATATAGATGCCAAATTTCAATATTCAACCAACAACTTAAATTTTGAAATAAATCCAACCCGGTCACTATAATTCGGGAGAATAAAGAAAAAAAATGTTTCACACCATAGCACTATTTTTTTAATGCTCGCATGTGACAGCGGTGTACTAAACGAGTGAGCTATTGAACACTTTAACAACTGAGTATTAAGGAACTGGATGTTTTTATTTTAAAACAATTTCATACAAGAAGTTATGCAGACACAAATATAGAAAAGTCACCCACAAAGAAATTAGACGAAAATCTCAAACCTTCCATTAACACAGGCCGATATCTTATGATATGAACAGTTAACTAAGTATTGCCTTAAAAGCGACGTGAACCAGAGCTGACTATGCATTCATTTTCAGTAGTCTAATATAAATATATATGCATCTTACACATATATATTATACATATATATTTAAATTATACTACTACTCAGTTATAATTAGAACCATTCTGAAAGGTAATGATTTGTAATGAGTGTATCGCTTCTTAAAGGAATGTATTTACTGTAGTTGCAGAAGTACCTTATGATATAAATCAGGTAAATAAGGGGTATACAGGTAATATATAGGTAGTATATAGGTAGTAAGGGGGAACAAGCCAAAGGCGACACCTTCGGAAGCAAGAAACAGCACGAGGCACACTATTGCTCCGAGGAGGTAGGAGAGTAATAGAAGGAGTAACAAAAAAAAAAAGAGAGACAAAAAAAGAGAAGGGAGAAAAAAAGAGAACAAAAAAAAAGTGAGGGAGAATGGTAGGAGACAGGCAACAATGAAGAGACACCGACAGAGAGGAAGAATTAGAAGGGCGAGGAGGGGGAGCAGCTGCGGTGCTAAATATTCATCAGGTCCGTGCTACTTGGGGCTGACACCTTCCTGGGGATCAATACTCTTGTCATCTCTCTGCTGCCTCTCTCTAATCCCTATATCTGCGACGTCGGTTCGTCTGTCTGCCCGAGCCCCCAACGCTAACTCCCGGAGGGTGCTCAAAGGGATCGATAACCTAGGATGTGTCTGTCCATCGGGAAAACAGCACAGCGTGGAAAGAATTGTCCTAGTGTCTCGGTGATTAAGATGCCGATGAAGCCTAAAGAACTTTCTTCAAGCAGTTCGTTGCTTCTTCAATCAGCTAGTGTAGTTAGAAATCTATGTACATGGATATAACCATAATAGTGCAAATACACGCCATGCCGACAGGGCACGGAACCCTGCTAGCTAATACCGTGTGTTAAATCCTGCCATTTGAATAGACAAACATTAAACGCATATAAAAAGTAAACATACGGAGCCCCCCCCTTTATGCGGTTTACAGGGCTAATCCCCTTATCAATTTTCATGGTGTTTACTAACGGACAAAGGGGAAGGGGGTTAAACCTCCCAGGGAGAAACCGCACAGTGGGGGTAGGACGGCTAATTCCACATCTGTTCGAAGCTGCATCTGCCACGCACATGTCTGCATGCTCACTGGCACGCACATATGGCAGGGCAGCCACTCCCTGCAGAGGCCTCTTAGAGTCAATGGGGAGGAATAGTGGTGCGTCACTCGGACGAGTAAACAAGATAAATACGCCCGCTGCTGGTATGGGAGGGGGTATTAGAAAATTAAGAGGGTCAGTCATACTGATTGGGTATACTCCTGCTCCTCTGCAATACAGAATATTAATAATTTTTCAAACTAGTTATCTTTGACAGCCTAATAATGAAGAATGGAGGGTGTGCAATCTGCAACTCCCTTTTCAGCATAGTCACACCTTAAACTAACATCTGATAGGTTTTAATGATTACAGGTGAACTGAAAAGAATTGCTCCGGGCATGGTATTGAAGCAGCATTAAGTGGTAAGATATTTATTTAGATTCCTGTTTTAACTATAATACACTTGATTCCCAAATGTGGATTTAGGATGTCGCTGGGCTGTTTGTAAATACTGTGTGAATGCAAATTATATACAATAGCATGAATGAGAATATTTATCACAATTACTTATTGCCCTATAAGGAAGATTGTAACTTTTTCAAACAGAAAAAAATACTACCTTCGACTCAAAGTTTCCTAAACCGACTTTCTTGACAAGACCGATCCTATTCAGAATCCACATTCTGCTATTGGTCTAACCGCGGAGCAGCTAATGGCTCTCATTAATATAAAAAAAAAAAGAAGATACCGCACCGATAATGACTGTAAATATTAATACAGCCTGCTGATGTAAACATGGCGTCATCAGTTAAACATATCCGATTACCTCAGTCATGCACGGCATATCACGCTGGGTCTGTGTTTTATTCAGCATTTTTTATTGCGTTGGCTGCCTATTGCCCCGACCCGTGTTTTATTAAAGCGAGGTCTCCCCCTCCCTATCTCTCTCTCTCTCTCTCTCCCCCTCATTTTCTCTTTCTATCTCTCTCCACCGTGTCCGCACCGAGGCCGATAATTCGTTTTCGAAACTCGCAACTCTAAAGGCAACTGTTCTGCGGATGTGTGCGATCCGCAGAATGAAAACTCTACCCTTTTTAGTAAGCGATCTGCGAGAGGGAAACTTTTTTTTTAAATGGGCCACTTTAATATATAAAAATATAATAACCCGTTAACGGACTTGTGTTTTTAATCTCCCCTTTCAATAAACTCACTCCCCCAATGTTTATTTTTAATACTCGGCTTTTGTGTAAATAATAAGATTTTTATTGAGAGTATTACTTCACACGTACACAGGTTATTTTCATATAATCCATCCGGTTTTTATTTTATACGAAAAAAATTTAAATGAACAATACTCATTCTGAGTAGTAGGAGTCTGCTTTATTATATACAACAACTTAAGGTTCAACTTATTTTATGTGAATGTGAATTTATTCTATTTCCATTAATAGAGGCCCCGATAAGATAATAAATAGCACATTAGGGTTGAACGCAAAATCAAACGAAATTGAATAAGGCAAGAGGCTTACAAAAAGAGAAATATTAAACTATTCAAAATATGGTGAATTGCTAAAAGGAGATTTTTAATGGATGTTTTTATATAAAATACTTTTAAAAATGCTAAAGACTTTTAACGAACGACAATAAAAATTCTATTACATTTATGCACTCCGCCAAATGCCTGTAAATGCAGAAAGAAGAGAAATACGTAATCCAATTATTTTATTATTTTTTGTACATTGTATTATTTTGTTTGAGGTTTTGGAAAAAAAAAAAAAAAAAAAAAAGGCGAGACCACTAGACCTTGATTATAGTTTAACGATATTTTAGAAAGAGTCATGTTTACCTTTAAACTAAAAATTGAGAAGTTAATTGGAACTTCTCTAATAAAATAGATGAATTGTTCAACCCTTACCAAGGCGGCGGGAGAGAAAGAGACATAAAGCTAATCCAATAAAAATTTTATAAGATCAACAAGACGGTGTTTGACTTTTGAAATTACCTGACGCAACCCTCTACAAACATTTTGCTACCCCTTTACCGGGAAGTTCTGATGCAATTATCTTTATTTTTTAGAAATTTTCAGCCCTTCAAGATATAATATTTTATTAAATTCACGACTGGCATTTAAAAAAAAATAAAAAAATAAAATGAGAATTTCATAAATGCATTATGACTAAAACTATAACCTTAAGGTCAAGGAGACTTATGTAATGAAAGACAGAAATTTGTAGAAAACAGACCAACAGGATCAGATAGAATTCTCGGAATGCAAGGAATAAGCGGAAAGAATGGCAGAATGGCACTGGGGAATGTTAGCTATGGGATTATTAACTACATTCCTCGGCATGAGCATCGCTAGAAAGGATCGTTCAGAGCTGGTGTTCGTAAAATGGAAAAAAAAAAAATTAACGCTCTGCACATAGAAATTTTCATTTTTTTTTTTGCCTAACATTTTGAGCCGATATGAAAAATACAAAAAACTTATTAAACTTTAAGTGTATTAACACTCCATTTGAAAGGGCAGGCGGAATCGGAAAGCCAATAATGGCATCGAGTGAGTAAAAGAGAGCTTACAAAGAAGCCTTTCAAGTATAAATAATTCGAGGAGACCTAATAGGCTTTTGCTTAGCACTAAAAACAGCTTGAATTACAAATCCTTTTAAACAATTTACAGATGTAATAATTCCCGTTTGGCTTTATAAAAAAAAAAAAAAAAAAAAAAGATAAAAAAAGCGTAACCATGAAACCTAACTCTCACATCTTGACAGAAAAGGACTTCTTTAAGAGAGAAAAAAAGTTATGATTTAGATTTAATTTAGTTTCGCCATTACTAAGAATACTTTAAAGATGGTAATTCTCAAGTTTTGAGTCGTAGACCAACTGGATATATTTTATTTACATGCTGATATGATTATCAGTGTTATATTTAAACACATACGATTTCGCTAATAGTTCTTTCCATGATTATGAATGAAAAATATGAAAGCAGTGTCATTTTGAAAAATGAAGATGGCCCCACAAGAAACGGGATGTATGCAAATTGATTTTACCCGGAAGCAATGGTGGCCTGTAGCTTATTTCTCAGATTTACATATGAATCCACACAATGAAATTGGCCACATTTTTATTATTATCACTTATGATTTAAATTTGACAGTTCTAAAAATGTTGCAGTTTCGTGCTTTCGAGCCTTAGCTTATAATTTATGAATCCACATTTTTACCAGATATATTGATGAAGATGACTTAACCCTGAATAGATGCACCCAATAGCAATAAATATTTTCAAGTAAATAAGGAAACTACCGATTATGGTAATAATAAACGTTTAAGAAACGCCAGAGCATCCCTGTGTTTGAGTTGTATAATGCAGTAATCAGTATGCAAGGCCTAGTTAAGAAATTAATTACTCCCTAAGACACCGTAAGAAGGCGGTTTAGGACTTGGCTAGTCGAGTACAGCCGAGAATCTCATTAATTAGGCTGGAATTATAACCGATGATAATTTTCACGCGAGGGACTAGAAGGTGGAGAGCTGTATTATTTCGTAAAAGGCCCAATGTATAATGGATGAGTTCCGAGGAGAATCCCCGACAGTTTGTAAGCCACTCGGAGGATAACCATGAATTAGGATTTAGCATAAACAGCGCTTTACAGTCAATCCCATTCGGCCCGCTTGAGTTGCAGGTTCTACACAACACAACACTGTGTTCTCGGTTCGGGTCTAATAACTAGCGGTAAAAGTGTTAAATGTTTTCATTGGATTGAAATTAATTGAGACACATATTAAGAAATT
This sequence comes from Acanthosoma haemorrhoidale, assembly GCA_930367205.1. Taxonomy (NCBI): domain Eukaryota; kingdom Metazoa; phylum Arthropoda; class Insecta; order Hemiptera; family Acanthosomatidae; genus Acanthosoma; species Acanthosoma haemorrhoidale. The sequence continues at coordinate 87,527,440 of OV884015.1, read as the reverse complement.
AAACACCTTCTGTTTCTTCGGAGCTTTATTGATCAATAACCGAACGATTTCGACAGTGCTATATAGTTACTACCCATACCCACTCGAATTAGTTCTAGACCGTCGAAAACGAAAACAATAAAGGTTTGGTAATAAGGCAGGTGTTTTATTCAGACAGGCAGTGTACATCGACAACTAACAAATCAATATATACGTGAATTGCCTGGGCATTTGAAGAATATTATAAAAAAAATAAAGCAACTGAAATAACGAGTAAAGGTGTGGGGGGGGGGGCCCATTGGCTGTGCTTCAATTTGTTTAATACTTAAAAACGATAAATACTACAAGATACGTTCAATAAAAAATACTTGATTTTATTCGTTTTAAACTCAGGGTAATAGAAAATCACTTTAAAACAAAAAGAAAAAAATTGCGACTAGCTAAAATATTTTTTTATCTGTTTGATACGTTAACATAAATATCTAAAATGTTTTTGTTTTTTTTTCTATTGCGTACCGACAATTGTGTTTTTTTTCAGCGGTGGGAAAAAACAGAGCACTAAATCATAAAGATTTTTTAAGAGACTATAAAGAGGCGATAAATTAAAAAAATTAAGTATTGGAATAAACCTTAAATTCTGGATGGCCAACTAACTGTTTTATTTACTATGGCTGTGGTTTATGCACTGCCGGAAATCATAATTTGCGAGGCCTTTTGAAGTAGACGTGAAATGCTCTGTAGCTGTGTTTACTAGATGGAAAGTAAACGAAGCCAAAACAGAGATTTCGAAATGACAGCTCAATGCCCAGATCCGTCTATTTCGGTTCGTGTGTGTTTGTATTACGTCGGAATGCATCAGCTCCTATATTTTCTCCATCTTTTTTTTTTTTTTTTTTTTTTTTTTTACTACATCAACATCCCTGTCCGCCGCTAACTGCTATATTATTTTCATTACTAGAACATTTTTAAAACAACTTTTTTAACGATGCTCTCGTGGAAAGAAAAAAAAAATCGGGCAAGGTTAGCCTGAGCCGCTGGGAACGTCCTTGTCACGAGATGTTCTGGTATAATTGTCCATTGAGGCCGACGGAGGAAACGGAAGAAGTCGATTGGGCTGTTCTATCTGCCCCCGTTATCTGACTACTTCCGCTACTGTCCGTTCTAATATTTTCGCATTATTAGTGAATGGGGTATTATAGTAGCGGGCTATCTCGGCTAAGATCTCATTACTCCAAATGCTATGGTCATCAGTTGACAAAGATGAAAAGGAAGCTGTCAACCTTTTAATGGGATACATTTTGTGTCATGTCCTGACTATAATGGGCTGTAGTTAAAAGTGGATGTAATAAATTAGTGAGAGCACTTTCAAAAGCCTTTATTTATTTTCGCATGCTGTTATGATGTGCCCACCTTCTTTTAGCAAGGATTCTATCTCTTCTTCAATGGCCCTTTCCAAGTCAAAACACCTTACCGCATTAAAGTGCCTTTATATAAATTAACTATGTCAGTCCAAATGACACAATTCGACATCTTAGTTGATTATTAATGACTTGCAAGTTAGTTTAAACAAAGCAAAAATTGAACTTACACAAGGGATATTTATTGCTGAATCAGAGGCTATACTTTCAAAACGTTATAGTTTCAGCAAATATATATATATATATATATATATATATATATATGCACCAAGCCAGTTAAAAGTCAATATTTTAGCTGTTTACAAGGCCGGAATGATTTAACAAATAGAATGAAGTATTTGCGGGGGGAAAAAAATACCAATTATTTTGTTTTCAATATCATTTAATCAAGTTGTATGAAACTTTCAGTAGACTAAGTCCTAAAGTGGGCATTTATCGATAGTCTCTTTTTACGTCTATAATTTCGTTGGTACATATTTAAAACTTCTTTTTTTTTAATAATAGATCAAAAATTAAAACTTGGCTGTTTTGGGAAAATAGTAAGGCGGCTTTTGAAGTAGTTAGTATGTACTAGAACTAGTTAAAACAGTTTATTCTTGAATATTAAAAAATAAAAGGTTTGCAACAATATTTTTTTAATCATTAAGGCACCCACCCGGATATGGAACAAAAACTATTGGTTCAAAGCAAAAGGTGAGCCCGTTGTCTGGAGAGATCTCGGTCCGTTTCAAGTCGCAACTAGAGCAAGGGATATAAAAATAGACGGCACGGAGGTGAGATGAGCTTGTCACAGAAGGGTCTGTATGTAGTTGGAGCTGGAGTGCCCTCGAGATGTTGACAGTACACTTGACCTGGATTCTTTCTGGATGAAGGGTTGCTACCGGGCGAGGGGAATCCTTTTCAGCCTCGTCTCCTCCCTCCATACATTATTCCCTACCTCCTCCCCTTCCAGAATATACTTCCTGTAATCGCCCCGATAGTCTCTCAATCTGTCTTTTTCTTCCACGACCCCCCCGAAGGGAGTCTCCCAGTTCTCCTATTTATCTTTGTTCAAACTCCATTACTTAGGAGCTAGTTCTATACAGCAGATTCACGTTATCATAGAATATTTTATCCATTTGCTTAATAGCCGTAGTTCCATTTATAGTTTCTCTCTTTGACACAACCCACAGAAAATCGGAATTAGGGTGGATAAAGATCTGTTGCCTACATCGCGCTCAGCTGTTTTATTTATTACTTATAGAAGGAATCATAAGAATAGTTAAGAAATGAAAGCGGGATAATCTTTTCAGAATAGAAAAATAAATAGTTTATCTAAGGACCAGCGGCCACCAATTATTATTTTATTTTTTTAATAATTTTTTCTTCCATGTACATATTGTTGATAGTGAAACCTATGTTTCAAAATTTTTTAACATGGATGAAATAGGACATTATTTTAGACCTCCGCTACCACAAGCAAGTTTACCCTTACTAGAAGTTGTAACTTCAAAACTATGTAACTACGATTGTAGTTGTGCCAAGTTAGTCACTAGCTACTAGTAGAGCCGATACCGTGCTAATTGTAGGATTTATTTGTTAGTAGGCTAAAGGCGGACAGAGTAATTACTAAAATAAATGGGGCTAGAAGCGATAGAGCAGAACGGGGGGGGGGGGGGGGCATTCGATTAGGAGGCAAGGTAAACCGCCTGCCCTGCTCAACCGTTAAAAGGAAGTGGAATGTTTGTTAAACACTAATCTGGGACGGTCTCTCATTTCCATCTACCTCGAATAGAGGGATTAGTTCAACAGGTAGCTCTCTAGCACCAGAGGTAGGATATAATTAATTATGCATTCGAAAAATATTCATTTCCACGTCCGTCCGTTAGTTTGTTTAATGGGATTTGCATTTCATTCCCCCCCCCCTTAGGATAGCACGGCGGGAGAGTCCCACGTTCGCTGTTCCTTTTCTCGGGTGAATGCTTCCATTTCAACGTTGACTTGGCTTTTGATTCCGCTGTTCACATCAGCGGTTAATCCCTCTCAACCGTACGGAGTAGCTGAACAGCATGAAATAGGCCAATATACTTCATAGTCAATGAGTAGAAAACAACAAGTTTTTCAAAGATTTTCTTAATTATCTTAAAAGCCACTATACAAACATGGTGAATTACTGTTTTAATTGATGCTTGCCCAACAAGGACGCAACCCTATTTTATTTTATTATTTTGCAAATTATAAAAGGTTTTGGATCGCATTTATAGTGTATATTAATAAATAGTGTATAACTCCAAATTTCCAATAATATTCTAAATTACTGCTATAACCTAGACCGTTATGATAAAAAACGAAAGGAATCTCTAATTTATACCGCTATTTTGGCTTCCATCTCGACAAAAGACTGACATGGAACCCACACACGAGGCTAAAAAGACAAGAAGCAGACGCTTTGGACAACTGTACAGACTACTTCGAAAGAGATCCCACCTCTCAATAGAAAATAAACTACCTATCTACAAAGTTATACTCAAGCCAATCTGGACATACGGAATAGAGCTATGGGGGACAGCAAAAAAGTCGAACATCAAGCGCATCCAATCCTTTCAATCAAAAGAATCCTGAGAACAATAGTAAATGCCCCTTATTACGTCAGCAACAAAACCCTTCACAATGATGTGAATATACCCTATATTCTTGAACTCATCCCTTCCAAATTCGTGAAATTCCATAGTAACATATCCAACCACCCTAATTCCCAAGCACAGTCATTGCACTGCACCACTCACCCCTATAATCCTCCTCGGAGATTAAAACGGCAGTGGCCTCGAGACCTGCTATAATTAAGTGTCAGTGGGAGTCCTGGCAATGGTCAGTTTCTCCAATCATGTCCTGAGCGTCTGTGGCTCTCGCGCTCTTGATCAGCCTCCGCTGGCTCTTATCCAGTGACGCGGCTGACGTAGGAGCGTGGGGGACTTCGCAAGACTCCGATTCCTCCTTCACATGCGAGGGAGGTGACAACCTTGTGGACTTGGGGGCCTCTGGGCTGTTTGTAAATATTGTATGAATGAGCGAGTGAATGATGAATTGTAAATATGATAAGAATGATAACATTTATCTCAATTACTTATTGCCTAATAAGGCAGATTGTAATTTTATCTTAATAAAAATTGTTGAAATTAAAAAATTTATACCGCCAACATCATTACGTGTACAGGCACCATTAGAAGCAGGAGAAAGAAAGAAACGCTTAAACATTTGTTTTGAAAAGGCGAGGTGGAAAGGCGGAGGGTAGGTCATTGTAATTAAGGGAACTAAGTGAGTATGAGAAGGGAGCGGAGCTTGTGAGGGCTTTGTATGAGGAGGGTTCACTTAGTTAGGGATCTACTTGTGGCCTACTGCTCACCTACCACTTGTTTCAACGAGCCTTCTCTCTTAGTTTCTTTCTTTCAATTCAACCCAGTTTGTACCTCAGGTATTATAGTTGATCAATCATAAGACACAAAATAAAAAATCATTAAAAATATACTTAGTAAAAAAAAAAGACTCGCCTGTTTATGCATCTCCACATTGAGACCATACGACATTTCGTAGTACTGAAAATAAAAAATAAGATTATACATTATTTGAAAATTTCAAGAGCATTGGTTAGCACTCATGCAGCATTCTATCAAGTCAGTTAATCATTTCGAAAACACGAGCAAAAGTATATTATGGAATATGTAAATGAATTTAAAATTGTATTTTTAATGTATTTAACTGATATTCCATAAAAGTAATTAACGAGTTATCACTTCAATCTCAAACCTTCCCTGGAGAAGGGGTTGAGTTTGAAGTGCAAAGTCTGTGAAATAAGACTAGATTCATACGTTAGTATGTGAAATATAAATTAGATAATTATCATACGAAGCCAATTAAAGGAAGCGATCATGCAAACACATCGGAAGCAAATAGTGACGCATGCAAAGCATTAATAGAAAAGCCATTCGCAAGCGTGGAGCGGCGATGAGGTGGTGTGTGCAACGAATCAGGCCGGCCAACCTGGTACAAGCGTAAACAAATTAATGGCCTAACATTTCCATTAACTCATGTCCAGGTGGCGACCCTGTAATTTGCTCCCCCTCACTCGACACGCCCCCCCCCCCAGCTCTCTCACGGACCCCGCATTATAATTTCATAATCTGAAATTGTTTTCTCTCTCGGCTCCATGAGGCGGTCACGGAGTCCAAGGTGGTAGATTGGTAGGTAGTGCACAGGTTTTATCTGTCTACCGCACCAGTCCCCTGTCTGTCAACCAACGAACCGAAACAGATCAATCTATGTGTAAATAGGTTATTAAGTACGTGTACCTTTAAAATGTATTAGCTGTTAGTCGATGCATTTATTGAACTAATGACATACATAGTAAATTAGTAATTTGATGTAGCAATCGGTCTTGAACGATTTGGACAAATAGAGTGTGGAAAAGTAATATTGTGTTCATAAGAAGAGTTCTGAGAATTAGTATTTATATACATATAATTAAAAACACAATGGACCACTAGCACTTCAATTGAGTTTTAATTCAGCCAGAGGACGAACTTTGAGTGAATACAGTACGCTGTTTCGCTGACTGAGGAGTGACTATGGTAATATCAACACAACAATAACGGACTTATATTGAAGTGAGGTTATGTTAATTCTCTGGAATTCAAAATGTCAGTAGCGTATTTACAAGCGTATTCACGTCTCTTGCACAGATTGCGCCTAAGCCCACTTAAATGCAGTTCCTACTGGCTTACCGTGATGCCTACAATAGATCATTTGAAAGAGCCTAATCCTCAAAGGTGACTCATAGAAAAGCGGAGCTCGCTTGAACGCTACCTGGACCTCTTGCACCGTGGCTCGCCCCTGCCCCGCCATTAGGTGTACTTTAACACGGACGGGGGCCGATTAGAGGGCGGTGGGGTCCCACAACACCAATCTGTTTACGGCCGGCCCCAATCTCCAATCGCACTCGGCCATCAATAACAATAATAATCATCTCACTGATACCACCTTTTAGAACCGCCGGGTCATTAGGGTGGCGCTCTCGCTCCCACGTACCTGCCTCTTTTTAAATTTAATACCCGCCCTTGCCCATTTATTTACCCTTGGGTTTGGTTTTATTTTCTCTCTCGTTGGTTACCGGTCGAAGTTAGGCTTGCGTCCATCGAGGAGCGCGTTCTTCCGCAAGCTTAGCGGAAGCGGAAGAGAGTGTCGAAGTTTGCTTCCATAGTCTTTTGAATATGGATGTGTTTAGAACAACACGAACCTCGGCATGAGGATAACTGTTTATTGAATATATCATTTACTCTTGAGACTCTGCCCAAGTTCTTTCACAATACTTATTAATAAGCTGGTTACCATTCGAAAGAGTTGAAAAATAATGTCATTCTTCACATCATAGGATCATTATGAATCTAAGTTGCCTTCTGAAATTCTATCTAAATTGCTTCCTTATATAGTTTTCGTTTATCTAGGGAAATTCCACATTGTACCAAAAGCTAATACAAAGATAAGTCTGGAAAAACAAAAGGAGTACGCTTTACTACATCAAGCCAAGGGGGTTTAACAGTTAAAATATTTAACAAAATATCGGGTTTGACTGTCATGTTTTTCTCAAATCCGCCATAAAATCTCGATGTTCTTTATTAAGGAGAGAGGAGGGTGGGGAGTTCAAAACAAGAAGCTCACTGGACAGGAGCCAATTTTAGTCAGAAAATGGCGGCGTTCAGTTTATGGTCTGTCATCCTTCGTGACCGTTCAATTTCTTCAGAGCTCTCCTAAAGAAAAATATAACCGCTATGAAGGTTCTCCGATATAATAACATCATCGTAGCGTGACGGGTCAAAACGACCCTTCAGATATTACAATATAATAATAACGATTTCTCATCGTTGGTATATTATTGCTACAAATGTCACGAATATAGTCGGTCATACATCGAGAAGATAGGAAAATACTCTTAATAATTAAACATTAAAATGCATGAACAAATGATACACAAATGGAAAAAATCGATTTCAATTATATGTTAAGGAAAACGAATTGGAAAAGCGGACAGAGTCAAAAACTACCTTAAATATAGATCCACTTCGTTATGAAGCTAATAATTACTGATTTAAACTTTGATGAGAACGTAGCGGACAAGAAAATGGCATTAAAATTTATGCAATAATGAAAGGGATAGTATTCGGAAATACGGCGGATAGGATAAGGAGCACGAAAGGGTTATGGGTTATTCACACCCCAATTCCAACCACAATTAGATGGCGTTTAATCATTTATGGCGTTGTGGAGGATCCGCCTGTTCGCCTCATTGAGCCCAATAAATGTGGAGCCCTTTTTCATTTTTTACCAGAGAGTGAGAGGGTCGCCACGGGGTGCCTCCTCCTCCTCCCCCTCCTTGAATCTTTTATGCCCTTCCCCACGAGCCGGTCAACCCTTATTCAAATGAGGGCTTTCGACGAGAGCACGCTCACTGGATAATTCAAGCTCACACACGAGTCGTCCCAGGAGGGTGCAAATCATTCTTCACCGCGGCAGCTAAAAGCGGATGCATAATAACTGAACGTGCGGTGTATAAAACTGTCGGTTAAAAATTAAAGGAACTGCATAGCGCAGAAGTATGGGGAAATGAGCAGTGGGCTGAACAATGCATCTAGAAGCACACCGACTCTTTTCCATTGAAATCACCTACCAGAATTCTGGAACTATATTCAAAATGTTAACGGATTCAACTTCGAAAAATGTAAACAGTCAATATAGTAATTTGAAAAATAAATTATATTAAAACTAGCTCAGACGATTTTCATTCAAGCTCCCACGATTTGATCTTAGGAATGTATTAGAATATATCTTTTTGCATTTATATCATTAATATGCCCTTGGCCTAGGGAAAAACTGTTAATTTAATTCTCTATTCGCTACTGAGCTGAGAGATTAGAGCTAGGTATAAGAAGTGGAACCGACTTCACGCTTATTTCCCGAAAATATATCACAACAAAAACACAGTGATGATAATGATAATTGTTAAATTCGCAAAAATAAATTCTAAATTATATAGATTGATTACAAAAAAAAATATACAATCCACAATCCATTAGTGAGCTAATTTTAGTCTCCAATTATATAATTATCAAAATAAACTCAAGATTGAATTCTCAGCCGTCACTTCTGCGTTGTATTAATAGGCCCCAGTTTAAAAATTTAAATGCTCCCTATCAGTAGGAATTCCTTCCCGTTCCTTTAATTTATGCCTTTGATACATCTTTCTCATTTACATGCCACGCCATTAGAAAGAATAACTTATGGAAAGGGTAAGAGAAGAGAAAAAGGAAAAAAAACAACCAAAAGAACATGGAGGGAGACAGAGAATTAGGTTTCCGAATAAGGCTGTCGATAATTAAAAGGGCGAGAGATTTAATGACCGGTGATTCAAAAGGCTACTAATAGAAACTTCAACAATGGTTAATTACCCTCTCACAAAAGGAGCCGGACGGATCAAATCAAACACTCGGAGGAGGAGGAAAAAAAAAAAAAGAGGAAAAGAACAGGTAAAATAAAAAGAATAAGACTATAGAGGGAAAAAGAGGAATAGGCCGGCGGTAGTGGCTAAAGGAGATAGATAGACGGTTAATTCGACTTGGGGACCGTGGGAAAGACGGGACTGTGACCAAAGATATCCTGTTACCGGGGCGCCCTTGTTGGTCATCTCTCTTGCTGCTCGCTTCTGCCTTCTCTTTATTAACTGCCTTATCTCATAAAGCTGGCGGCACTCTATCTTTTGTATCGGTGATTTTATAGTATTTTACTCCACAATCTGAAGACAAATCCCCTGATTTTCTTTCGGATGTTTGTGTGCATGTTACGTTAGAGCTAATAGAAATAATCGATAGGTATAGCCTCTACTTACATCAAATAAAACCAACGTACAAAAAATCAATGCTCGACTTATAACTGCAAACACTATTTTAATAACATTTTTAATTATGGTTTCCGACTAATACCAAAATTATCGCATAATGTGAAACTGGAATCCACTCGAGTGGAACCTTCTCCAGGGAAATTCTCTTTACTGAATTGTAACACCTCGAAATATACTAAATAGTGCTGGATTTCGAGTTCTAATTTGACACCAAGACAAATTAAAAGCGGTACGGAGAAATAATTAAAAAAATCGTTTTAAGAACCAATATTTTACCGTTTTAATGTTTTTCTTATTCGTTGAAATGACTGATCGTCAAAAAATCCAGCAGTTTCTAATAGTAAATCCCCTGGACATAAGTGAATATTATATTTAATTCGAAAAAGAAAATTTAGTATGCGAGTGGTGTAAAAAAATTGTAGAAGGTAAAAATTAAACAATAATTCAGAGGTAACGGATTCATTCGATTGACAACTTAAAAATTGATATCATCAGGGATTCCACACGACCGTCCCAGACAAGGGTGCTAACCTATAATAAGTTGAACCCTAAATGGTACCCAAATAAAAAACGGACCGCATTAGCGATTAAAATATAAAGCTAGCCGAAAGAATAAAAAATAAATAGTATAATAGGGTATTTATTGATGCGTGATAACAGGAATTATTGACACCTTGGGGATGCCCCCCCTATATAATTTAATCCACAGTCGGCTGTGCCAGTATACCTGTCTGGCTGATACAGGCGGTTCGCTGATATCTGATATGTTTATAATTTACCTGTTCGGCTATCTGACAATCTTAAGCACTGCCCTGAGTACTATCTATATGCTAATGTCGTTTTTTTCACCCGGATTATGATGAGTTTTTTTTTTTTTAAATAAATACTAGCCACCAACGATCTCCCCCCCCCTTGCCAAGAGATTATAATTTCAAATTATATCCTTGGAAGAAATTGATTGCTATCAATGTAGAGGTAATCTGTCGGCCTTGTTATTCGTAGACGAAACGTTGTTCAGGCGAGAATGTACAACTACTCAACAGGCGAGGATAAAAAAACAACAAAAAAAACAGTAATTGTATGATTACACTGGAACAGGCAACAGATCAAGGATAATTAAAAAGTTATTAGATACAACGAGATAGTGCAATTGCTCTCTATCTCTCGTAAGTAATGTGCAATGTATCCGAAACAAAGAGCTTGTATAAAAGGCTGAAACTAATCACGGTGTTGACGTTCATTTGTTTTTTTTATTATTATTTGTCTTTAATATATAATACGGCATTGCATAATAATCCATCCTCGATAGATATTTTTAATTAAAAAAAAAACTAGATAGCGATTAAATCTGAGGAATTGATAAACATTAAAACATGACAGAATAATCTCGAGATTACGACCAGTGATCTCACAATTGATTGCCATCTAGGCAGCTGCCACATCAGAATGGCCTTTCACGACTTTCAAGTTAGATTGAATTGCAATATTTAAGTTATTTAACACGGCGAGACATAGGTTTATTAAATTAATTGAGCAGTACCGTGTTAGTGTAATAGGTTTAATAATTACTAGTTGCGTAGCACTGACTTTTCGCACCTCAGACTGCCTACATCCCTGCGAGCCCTTGTCAACATAATCTTTCAAAGAAGTCTATATATTTGAAGCTACTGAAAACTATTTTTACTCTTTACAGAATAATATGAATTAAAACGTGACAGTGGGAGTTCTGGCATTGGTCAGTTTCTCCAATCATGTCCTGAGCGTCTGTGGCTCTCGCGCTGTTGGTCAGCTTCCAATGGCTCTTATCCAGTGACGCGAATGACGGAGGAGCGTGGGGGACTTCTCAAGACTCCGCTTCCTCTTTCGCATGCGAGGGAGGTGACAATTATGTGGACTTGGGAGGTCTCTGGGCTGTTTGTAATTTTATCATAGTAAATTTATTGTTATTGTCGTAGTATTAAAACTTTAACCGACTATACGTTAATAATTATTAGTTGTACCATGTAATATCACTTATTTTATTATAAGTTGGAATCATAGTTTTATTTTTGTTTAATTAATTTTATATAAAGAAGGGAGGCGATCTTCTTGATGGATTTTCTCTTTTGATACTTTTCCGAAGTACCAATAAATGATCAAGAAGGTTCAGAAAAAATATATCGTTAATAAGGACAGGCATTGTTTATTACTTCAAAGCGTTATAATTAGCTGAAAAGAATAAGTATTCAATTTCCTGTCATATAAAAAAAATACTGTGGGGGTAAGGGAAAAATATTAATTACACGGCATAAGGAAGACTGGCATGTTTCAGTAATTAACGCTGAAAGAGTTATATCAAGCGTATTTGAAAAAAAAAATTATAAAAAATATCCCTCACGGAAAATTAAACTGAATTAATTCTTCTAAACAACAAATAAATATACAAGTATATATCGATCGACCCTAACCAGTGATCGTTTATGAATAATTTATAACTCAATCTGTAAACTCATTCATGCCAAATACTTTATTAAATATGCTGACATGGGGAAAGACTGGTTTCTGTCTGTTAAGAGAAAACATATATTCCGTTTGACTAACTGCCCCAATGATTGGTACTCATTCTGAAAGCTGCCCAACCCGTTGAGCAGTGTAGCCAACATCAAATTATCAATTAACTGCCATTAAGTGCACGTTGACGTCTTTAGACATCTACATTTACAGCCAATTAATTGTAACTAACGGTTTTTTAAATTGGAATGAACCCTTTTAAAAATAGCAATTAGTGAATAGCTATGAAAAAAAACAACTCGAACGAAGTGTGTAATTTACAATTTTTGTTTTACGGCCGGACATCCAGAAGCGAAAGAGTCATCAAGAAAACAAACTGATGTTAGGGTTCAGAAAACCCAATGTTAGGGTTTAAAGAGATGATTGGTACAGTCTGCCCAAAAAAAAGGGAAACGAATTTACAAGTAGTCCACCAGAAACCTTTGAAATTTCGAAATTTTATACTATTCCTTGCCAATGTAGACTATTTTGTATTTTAAAAGTTGTTTTTTCTTCACCCTGAACATTATCCTTGTCTATTTTACATACATTACAATCGCCTAAATGACAACATGACTGAAATAACAGGATTTCCATTGGAAAGATTTTTTTAATAAAGTCAAACCCCACTTTCATATCATCGACACAAAGCAATAGGGGAAAAGTGACACCAGTTAAGTAAACAAGTCAAGGTAAAAATAACTTTTTAGGGGAAATTTTACAATTGTTTTTTTCCAATATTCACACTTCACATTTGCTGGTGGTTAACATAATATGTGTAACGTATATTTTAAAAATAAATCAACTTTATCATCATTAAGGAAAATATAAAATACACTCCTTGTGTTCTCACACTTAAGTTCTCCTCGAGAGTGCCCAATATAACAACCACCCTTCTAGACAATAAGGTCAGGTGAACATAAGAAGGTATTCTTTAAAATAGAGAATAGGAGTTAGTTGAAAGATTAAAATGTTACAATAAACTAATGGGAACTGATAATGATTAGCTAAGGCGCATTAGGTAAGTCGTTTTTTTGGGAATGTTACCATTTTTAATCTTAATCGACTGTTCCACATTAGGGTCACCACTCAGGATGCCTTAGCCGAACTAATCGCTCGCACGTTAAGCTTCACCCAGGAATTCTGTCCCCTTCTTCGAAAGCACAGAGAATAGGGACGAAGGGAGACAGATTGTCCAAACAGATAATTAAGGTGCGGCAACAGGCCGATTCTAGTCATTAGGAAATTAGCTGTAGTTGTGCCTTCTCCTCCGTCTCATCAGTTCAATTTCACACCCCTCCATCAATTATTCGGGCCCAGTGATTGCGGGGGTGAAGAATCTAGGCCGGATCTCCTCGCGGGCCGAACACGTAGGGAGCACTTATTCCCATGGAACGGGACGTCACGACGGAATATTTTACGCCGACCCTGAAGTATCACCTTGGGGGATGATGATGGAACGGAGCGAGAGATAGTCCGCTTCGAAATCACTCCAAGTCTACGTGGGATATTGGCCATATTTTCACAATACATCCGATCCATATATAAGAAAAATGGAATAATCAAGACAAACGACATGGGGTGCCAACACGAACTCTAATCATGCGAAGGTCTGATAGCATTTGCACCACATCGGGTGGAAACTGGAGTCCAGCAGATTTCATGAACTCACCTACTGATAAAACTCCATAGATTTGTCTTGGAATGAATCGAATAGGATAAACATAATTTTTTACATTCTGTTTATTACTCTGGCAACATTTCTATCAAATGATCTAGATCGTTATAAATTTCTCATACAAGGCAACAAGCATGTGCTTTTTATTGCTAAATGCCTTCCGCAATAAACTAGGTTTCAGCAGTTCATACATAGACTGTCAGCAATCCGGTGTTACGATAATACGGAGGCTTGTTGCTACATAATACGACAACCGATGACAGCACGATACGACTTTTTTTCATGTTCCCAGACTTCCCTATCTGGGTATAAAATCGGATCCGCCACTCGGTCGTTAAGACTGAGCCCGGGTGCCGTAAACGGGAGGAGGGACCAGACATCCCGGGGTTTACGAGCGGCTTCTCCCACATAAAAAGGGACAAGACAATTATTAAATGTCTCAAGGGCTGTATTTCACCGAACCGACTTTAATGCCACTCATTCCACCCTGCTGATTACAACTCGTAAAACAACCGCCTCTGGCACAGAACTGATTTTAAATTACCGGCAGGAATAGGCGTTGGCGCACCGACGAAAAATTGAAAGAGCTGTATTTTTATTCATTACGGCAGTATTTCATCGCGTTGTATGCATACATGATAATAATGAAATATACGCATTGATATATTTATAAATATAATTTGCGATGATGACTAAACACGTTCCTCCACGTTGAGAGCTAGTGAGCCGGTTCCTAGGGTAAGATGGGAGCTGCAAGTTACACAAGCCAACTCATGAAGTATCTATACGTTGCAAAACGAAAACAATTATGAATTATGATCCTAACTGGAACCACCCATTTCCATTTGTGAAAATAAAATAAATTTAGGAATCATTCATGTCATGAAGCAGCAATGCGAAACCACTTACCCAAATGTGAGCGGCTCAACCATCTTGATTTCTTGGGAAGACATAGACAACTATGTTATGATCATGAAGATGAATGGAAAATCCACTAATGTATGAAATTTGATACCTATTTCAGATATAAATTCTTTATATACACAAGCGAAAGGTACATTGCATGCGTGGTAGTATCACTTGAAATAAATGTAGATATATGGAATCAATCAGACAGATACAAAGTATCATAGGATCAGGAATGCTGAGTACAAACACCATATGGTGTACTCAGAGGAGCGGCGTGGGGAGCGAGCACGGAGAGGGTACTTGTAGGCAAGGAGGCAGCGGGTAAGCGGATACTGCTTTATGCTAATTACCCGCTCGTGGTGTCTTAGGATTTATAAGACTTGTTAATTGCGGTAACAGGTCTTAAACAGGTTGTCCGCCCCTGGGCTACCGGCTGTAACTTACCTGCGTCTAATCGTCCTCTAATCCTTTATCTGCCTCTTATCTCTTTGGCTGTCTTGTGGTGTAGTGGGTGGTGTGACCATATCTTCGTGAGATGTAGTCATTAACATAACCACTACACCATAACTAATTGATCCATGGTTGACAAGTGCCATTTTTTTCCATCTCAGCGCATCTCTGAGGCTACTTTTTAAATGCTGCGGTATTAGTTAGATTATGTACTTAAGGCCGTTCATTGGTATAATAGATACTGGTGACAGGTTGCATGTCCAAAATTTTTTTTAAAAGATTTTCTTTTAACATGATGGAAGGCAACGTTTAAATCAGGTTACATTTTAAAATAACTTGCGAGGAGTTAAAATCAGCAATTTGAGCTTAAAATACAAAGGTTCAAAAAAGTTCATCCTAATTTTCTGAACAACCATACACCTCAATTGTACCTGGAAGTAGGAAGTTGGCAACATATTATTGGTATTAATCGTTGAAAAGAGCGATTAATCACATACGTTATGTTATCGCCATTTATTTTGGTTATTTCCACCATTAATTTGTGAAGATATGAAATTATAAAATTTTTATAGTATGGCATGGTTCCTATGATAAAAAAAGAAAAAAATTAAAACATTAAATGTTTTAGTATTAATTCATTGGTTTAATATTAGGTGTGCAGTATTCGAAAGTTGCTCCCCAGAACAGGGCAATATACGATATAAGAAATTAGGAGAGCGGGGAAACCCCTGGTATTGACTACAGATATAACATATTACATCGTTAAAGGCTACATGGGAAGTTCCAAGTAAATGTTGAGTTAAAAAAAATGATTATAATTTGTCAAGCTCGGCCGTTAAACTATATGATTTATGCTAAGAACATAATCGTTTAAATGCCACTGGGGTTTTCGTAGTGTTCTTTTGTTCATCCGAAAAACTATTCAAGAATATCCACAATTATTTGGAAGATACGTAAACATATAATCGACTCAGCAGAAGTAATCACAAATCTATCTTATCTCATACGACTGTACCAACCTCTGTAACTCAGTTTGATACAGAAAATATTACAGCAGTTAAAAGGTAAACAAGTTAATAATTGAATGAGTACAGACAGTGAAGGGACATTCACAAACTTTCAACATTCCAGACATCCTTTCGACATGACATTTACATAGTTAAATAGTAACAACTCAACCATCACAAACACAGGGCGTGTTGAGGGCTGGTACATTATTTACTCGTAGAGAAGCGACAGTTTTGATGTACATGCACATTAAACTTTCATCTATTCCGCTTAAAGATAGTTTCCAGCCCCTCCTAACTGACTCAACAGGGAAAGTTTCATTAACGAAATTATGCTTGATAATACTTAAAAAGCACTAGGCAACTGATAAATTGTGCAGTTATGAGCGGCAGGATTATAAATCATTGAGTTAATAAGCTGAACTACTCTGTGTCGAGGCTGTTAACTTGTCCATTGAAAGTTGTAGACAGGCTTGCTCCTATAACTTGTCAACTCTTGCGCTCCTGTTTCTTGCTCCTCTTATCAAGTTGCTCAGTTAGGCGGGATTGGTTTAATGCGCAAGTGAGATTTATGCTGGGAGATTTTCAACTCGTGAAGCAATTATTACTCATTAATGCCAGAGTGTAGAAAGCATAGGATTTTTTTTTTTTTTTTTTTATTGCGAAGGAGTGTTTTTATTAATAAATGAATTTGTTAGGTCCATAGTAACCTATCCAACCACCCTAATTCCCTAGCACCCCTATATTCCTCCTCGGAGATTAAAACGTCAGTGGCCTCGTGACCTGCTATAATTAAGTGATTGTGGGAGTCTTGGCAATGGCCAGTTTCTCTAATCATGTCCTGAGCGTCTGTGGCTCTCGCGCTCTTGATCAGCCTCCGCTGGCTCTTATCCTGTGACGCTGCTGACGTAGGAGCCTGGGGGACTTCCCAAGACTCCGCTTCCTCTTTTGCATGCGAGGGAGGTGGACAACCTTGTGGACTAGGGGGCCTCTGGGCTGTATGTAAATATTGTATGAATGAGCGAGTGAATGTCGAATTGAAAATATGCTATGAATGATAACATTTATCTCAATTACTTATTGCCTAATAAGGCAGATTGTAATTTTATCTTAATAAAAATTGTTGAAATTAAAAAATTTATACCGCCAACATCATTACGTGTACAGGCACCATTAGAAGCAGGAGAAAGAAAGAAACGCTTAAACATTTGTTTTGAAAAGGCGAGGTGGATAGGCGGAGGGTAGGTCATTGTAATTAAGGGAACTAAGTGAGTATGAGAAGGATTTTAATGATAAGAATTTTATCTTAATAAAAATTGTTGTTGAATCTAAGAATTTGTTAGGAGATCGGATTAGGTTGTCTAAAGAGAGCCTTCAGGATTTGATCAAAGAAAAGGCCTATTGTGTGGTGGTAGAATAAGTAGATTGCTTAAATAGTTTTCTAGACTAACAAACTGAGCTAACAATTATCTCACAATTACGTTTTAGTAATAGTAACAATATGGGAAAGTTCACTTTCACGAATGAATGAAAAATATATACGGAGGTTATTTATCATACCTACGGCCTGGGGTTCTGCTACCTTATTATATAGTAGCTTTTAAAAGAGCACAAAAGGTTTGAATTATTTACACCACGAGTACATTACGGCTGACCTTTGCAGAGAGTAGAGAAGTATAATCTGGTCGAGATAAATGTAGTGAAAGCATGTTTGGAGGAAGAGAGAGAGAGAACGGGTTTTTCGACGACGAATGCTTTAGGGAATTGTGAAAGGGGACGGAGTTGTTCTACGTAATCACTTTGGCAATGTACATCATAAGGGGATTCAGTTAGCTGTATTTTTTTTTTAATGTTTTTAATCGCCCCCCCCCTTCTCCTCTGTTCCTTTCATTCCCTTTTTATAAAACGAAATGATTTATGTCGAGGACAGCAACCATTACTCATTGTGATAAAACGTTTCAGAAAATAAATGTGTTTTTTTTTTATATTACATTCGCTTTAAGTGTTTCTGTTGTTTTTTTTTTTTTGGCTGGATAATTCGGGAATTATATCCTCGACAAATGAAGCCTTCGAAGAGCTGCTGTTTTTCATCGTTAACAGTTTCAACATTTATTGACACTATTTATCGTTGGTCATTTCGACAAAAAACATTTCTTTGTTTTGTCGAGTTAAAAATACTCGACTTCTTCTAATCTTTCATATAAAGTTTTCGAACTGGCACAGCTTTTATGAGTCTCTCGTTTATGTTTTTACAAATTTTAGTCATGACATGGTCATGATTTACATAATTTACAAGTCGAGAATGAGTACTTGTAAAAGATGTTTTCATGCAAAATATATTCTTCTAAAGAAATGAGGAAGGAATCGACGTTACTGAACAAAGAAAATGCAATTCCCACGATCTAGATTATAACTTAAGAATTGCACAACACATTTACTAGAAACTCGCTTAACACCTTACAAGAGTTTTCATTTTAATAAGATGATTATACCACATGTTATAGTTCTCTTATTATTTTGTGTTTCAAATATGTTCATAGGTAATTGGGGAATGCCGACTGAAGAAACATATCAATTTACCTTAGAAACAACAGCCTTGCTCTAATATATAAAATCAACGGCAATAATAGCAGCTTCTGTACTGTGCAATTAAGTATATAATAAAGTTAGAATGAATTATAGGAAATAGGATAATTATGCAAATTGAAGGATAGCCGACGGCGGGCACCAATTAAAGGAACTGCTCAGAAAAAGAAACGAATATCGGATAGACTAGTAATTAGTAAATTGCTAAGACGGGTAACGTGTAATGTTATAAAGCAGCTCTCGAAACATGTACAACTTAGGAAGGCGGTAACAACTGGGTACTAATGATGGACAATTAAAGAGTATTGAAGGAGAAACGAATTATACAAAATATTTATACTTATTATCAGTTACTTATGCGAAAGGACTGTTAATTTTCGTACGGTAGGGAAGGGTATGTCTTCTTCGATCTCGTGGAAGTCACAGGCTTCTCCCAACTGGGTTTAGATACGTAATATTTTTATTTATTTGGCCTTTTGGGGTAGCGAGGGCGAATTGTTGGCTACAATGAACCTATAGTGAACATTTGCTGCAACTAAATTACTGACATCTGTCAGTAAAATCGTGGCGCAACCCATTAGACTTCCCTTGCTCCAATCTGAACCGTATTTTGTCCAACGCTCACAGATGCTTATGCAACAAGAAAAATCGCAGAGCGAGAATTTGTTGGCATATTGGTACATCTATTAATGGTGCGTAGTACCTCATGACCTCACCTCAGGCAGTACCTCTGTCAAGACACCCTTCATTACATTTTTACAATGTGACCTGGTCCAAAATTAAGCAGAGAGACTACTTCTTCACCTCACGGACTATCGTTTTAAAATAACAATAGAAAACAAGTTACTCATCTACACAACGATACTCCCACCTACCTGGTCCTTGGGGAGAGTCTGGGGAGGGTCAAACCTTCCAATATTCATCGCATCCAGAATCCTTCACAAGACACCCAATGCTTCATTCTTTCTCTACAACTTCGCGCTCCCAACATCCCACACATTCACGATGGGGACACTTCCAGAACTTCCACTCCCGCCTCCCTGGCAATCTTAATCCGTACCCTAATGCTCAATGAACACAACTCATCCCCAGGCGGAAGTGGTCTCGCGAACTCCTCAAAACTAATTTGCATGTAAGTGAGCTCTGTAGCGACTACTCAAGTGACAAGTTAAGAAGGATTTATGTGTTCAATTGTTCAACAAGTATATTGTCCTACTGTTCATTCAATGTTCTTTTTTTGATGACCGTTCAAGTTTAAACAGTTCCCTGACCAAGCTGCATGTTACATGGCGGTCCTTTTTGATTCTGGAAAGATATGCAATATTTTTCTTTTTTTTTTGTTTGTTTTTTTAGACCGTGATGAAACATACTTGATCCATGGAATAAAGACGATTTTCTTGTCCCTGTTCGAAAGTATTGTCTCTCCCTTGAAATCAGGCTCCGAGCGAACTGAGGACATTATAAATTGTAATGAGGGGGACACAGTACAGGCCGACGACACACGAGGAGATGCTCGCTGAAGATACGAGATAGGAGAGGACGAGGTAGCGGCAGGAGTGGGTGCGGACTCAGGCCGGTAATTGATTGGGGCCCAGGACACGTGTACCATTTGCATACCAGGCTCTCCTGTTTACATTAGCTACGGCACGGCTTTACATATTTATGACTCTTGCTCTCTGCGCTCCCACAACTCTCTCTCTCTTTCTGTCAGTGTAATTGTCTATTAGCAGCTCGGCTTATCGCACATGGGCTCTTCGTGCAAAAACTTCCAGGCAGAAAGGTTTTGTTCTTGCTAACGTTTATAGTGATGTTGTGAGATCAATATCGAAAGTCCGTGATCTGTTGGGCTACAGCATTAGTTTCTTAACAAATATATTTTGCTCCTAATTTGAAATCAGCCAACCATAAATTTAGAACAAGATACACACATTTACAGATTTAAACGAACAATAAGAGTATTTATTAATTTTTTAGAATATTATTATTTTTTTGCAGGAATGTTACCAGTTCAGTATGTAGAAATTTACAGTCTCTTGGCGTATACATATCGATCACATCCTAACCGGAATTCGGTCTTTCACCGACGTATTTGGTATACGTCAACATTTACTGGAGGATAATGAGATTCTCTAATTTTCCATGTTTCACCGTTACATATACAATAATGGATTAATAAAAAGTGATAAAAAATACTTTTCATTGATTTAAGTGCTACTGTATTGGGTTTTATCATTGTTATTGCTAATTTAGGTATGTTGTTCGAAATCATGGCCCTCATCATGATGCCTGAACTGATGAAAAGTTTTTTCTGACATATATAAACAGAAATTTAAAAACTTTAAATACGGTATTAAATGATATTGTTTAATTTTCTTTTTAATTTCGCTATATGTTTTAATACTTGCTACAGTAATAGATACATAACTTTGTCGAGAGACAAAAATTTGCATTTCTTACAATGAAGATATCACAACTTGCATTAACACACAGCCTAAAAGAAGTTAATGACGATACTCCGTTACTCTAATTACCCCACTTGCGCGTCAACAATAGATTATACTTCACCGTGAGAATCAATTATATAAATAATAACATTATGTTAAATAACACATAAAACATACCATAATTGCACTCTGTGTAATGCAACAAAGAAATATTGTATAATTGATGAACGGGCCTTCATGTATGGAAATATGAACTGAAGGTTAAGAATGTATAATTGATTTAATGGAGTTAATATGCAATTATAATTTCATAAACATATCCAGATGTTTATACTGTAGAATAATATCAAAATGCATTTAATGAAAAAATATATCATCACAGTGAGAAAAGACGGCAGTAAAGTGAAATCGATTCCCACAGGACATCTGTTACAATTATTTAATGAGAACAGTTAGTGAGGTAGTAGGCTTGTAGATTATGCAGACGAGGTCCCACACAAGAGTCGAAGATTGTCCCATGGTCCCGAGTGTGGGAAGCGGATGTCCTCGGATGGCGTTCAGTGCTTCATAACTAACTACCTCTGCTTTAATGGCTTCATTTGCAGGCAAGTTGCAACGGTACAGCCCATTACACAAGTTACGCACGAATCCTGACGTACCCCACAGGCAGGATGTACCGACTGTACATTCACTGTAGACCGAGCGAGCTTTGGTGGTTTTGAAAGGCTGGTTTGCAAGAGCAAGTGCAATATAGCTCTGCTGGCATATAGCCAGACCGCACAAACCACAAAAGACAGACGTTGTGCAGTATGGGGAATATACGGTGAATTCAATCTTAGTAACGTGTCTGGAGAGAGAAAACCAACCTCAACCAAGGACCTTTCTAATAAATAAGGTTGATCCAGATTGTCACTTGGTGTGGCAAAAACATATCATGGAGATTGTATCCGCTGGTTGTAGTAAAATAAGTCGCAAATGCAAATTCACTTAACTCATAATGCGCTCTCAAGGATGAAAATTACATTCGTCGCGTGTTCCAGGATCACTTTGTCCTATTTAAGTACAGTCACGTCAAAAAATATCCATTGCGCACAATGCAACCTCCTTTCTACATCAGACAGCGTGTGGTAATATACAACTTGCATCAGTTCCTGCCCTAATTATCAAGTTAATGGGAATTGGTTTGAACAATCTGATCATTTTATGGAGAAAAATGAAACTAACTGTTGACGATCCTGATCATGAATCACGATTTTCGAAAATAGGACTTTTTATTTTCATCCAGGCTAGAATCTTATTATTATTTTATTTAAATTATAAATTACACTTCTTAATTAGGTAATATGGCATAGATGGAAGTAAAAAACAAATTTGTTGAAAAGAAAAGGTCTAAGAATAAAAAAAGAAATAAAAATAAAAAATGAAACAAATATCGAAAATATGATTGAATTTCTTTTTGCTTTCCTTCTTTAATATGCCTTAATTTCTCAGCAACGGGGAAAAGTCTGAATTTTAAGACTTAGATAATAGATAGACTTTCAGTTGTTATTAATGAAATTTGCTTAACAGCTCGTGAAACTTGTTGACCTGTAGACTGAAGCTCAATGTACCTGTCTAACCGTATATCCAAGAATTAAAGAAGAACAAAATCATTACCATGCTATAAATTAGATGACGCAGGATCAGGACCAGTGAAGCGACGAGAGAAGACCAACTCCCCATTAGCGGCTACAAGGATGTGACGGATGACGTGTCGGGGCGGATCCACGGCGACCCGATTCGCGGTCATCGGCACGGAACCTTTCCCCTCTTTGTCGCCTAGCCACAGGAGCTTCACCCGGTCTCTTGTAGGGCCCCTGTAACACGAGCGAGGAGCGCTCCAAGACAAGGGCGCGCCCACGCTCCAAACGGCCCGGAGACAGCACGCTCGCCGTACAGTGTGATGGGACCGCGTGCGTGTGGTCCCTAGCTGCAACGAAAGGCCATATAGGTAATAAATATTTATTAAAGCCAAAGGGCAGATTCCAAGAACTCAATGATTCTTTGTTTCGTCGTTAGTTTGTTCGAACATTCTCATTTCATCTTTCAATCGGACCCTTCATCCATATTCGCCTATATGGGTAGGATAACATCCAGCAAAGGACAGAACACTGGATGCGAACCTTTTCTAACCGGAGAAAACCACCGAACTCTCGTCGGTTCGGTCGAGGTTATTGTGCAACGTACTCTGCCACTCCTCGTCATTTCCATATATAGTCTATTATATATAATTTAACAGTGGCTTCGTGGTCAACCATGAAAATTGATATGAATGGAGGTATAGTTTGGGATATTGGTTTGATGTAAGAATGATGTTGATCAAATTTTTAAACTAAAACACATCTACATGTGAGATGGACGATTAAAGTATGATATACGATTTAATTCTTGAATAAAGCTTATTGCAGTTTAAATTTATATCACTGGGTGTTGCTAACAAGAAAAAAACAGTTCTTAGTCCGGCATTATCTGGTAAAAAGTATATAAATCACTATCTGATTTAAAACAAATCGTTAATATTAAACACGATAAATAAACATAAAAGAAAATGATAAAAAAACAAAATACTACCACACACGGACAGTACCTCAAATTGAATCAGTAGCCAGTGTCTATAAAGCGGAAAAAAAGGAAAGAATTTAATAAAGACAATAAAGAAGCAGGATAAAATAAAAAAAAGGTAAAGCGAAGCTATACGGAGGTGGGAGAGGATAGGTTGTATAAACGATGACAGTAAGTGTGAGAGAGTGGGAGAGCGGTGGTCGTGTAACGCGTGGGAGGTTGTAGATAGTCATCTGTTTGTCTTCGTGAGTTGTTGTTGAACAAACAGGGGCTGCCCCTCCAGCATGAGAGCATGCTTTCTACCTAGCACTCATTAGGGGCCAGCCCTTCCATGTCTAGAGAAATTAAAACAGACCTCTTCTTGAAGGGTAAAAACACTTCCAAAACATCGGATAGAGCTTTCAAATATACATTCTCATAAGTTACGTTATATAGATATACTGAAACCTACCTCATTTTCTACCATTCTATTTTTCTAATTTAATAGATCAATTGACCTTAACTAATTTGGTAGGTCCGTCATGAGATCTTTAATTCAACTTGTTTTTATGTCTTCGACATAGGAAATTATCCCGATTGAATCGCCCGATCTCAAGGCTAATGTTATAGTTATTAATAAATTGAGAAACTGGGAATTGTGAAATATATACAAGTAAAATGGTTATAACAAATAATTATAATTATAAATAGTGCTGACATTATTTATATAAAAAATATTCAATTCCTTTTGAACAAGGATAGTTACTACTAATTAGTTATATAAAAAAAATGATAATTGAGCTCAATCTCTTTTTAATGGATCCATAATAAAAAAACAATATCTATATCACCCAATCGATGATATCCGTGTAATCTTCTTCTTCTTCTTCTCCTCTGCTTGTGTTGATGACCGTCAACGGAACGGGAGCTTGCTCTGCTTTGCTCTCTGGCTCTTGGCTAAGACTGACTTTATCTCATCCCCACTCCTAAGAGCATAAGGGCTGATGCTGGACAAAGTGGGAGGGTGGCTGGTCATGATATTCTCAAATATCATGAATGTTACAATACATAAAACATGTGGAGTATAATTTGAGTATATGATGTGAAATTGGGCACACCATACAGAATTTTGAACATGAACGAACGCAAGAACAGAAGAAAAACGTTTTTGACAAATTGAGGCTAAATCATTCTCACTACCTATACGAACAGATTGCAAAGAAGAAAAAAAAATAAGCTTTTTAATACAGTGAATAAATTCATCTTTAAAAATAAAAAAAAAAGTCATGAATAATTTAGGACTTTTATTTCCTGAAATAAAAAAAAAACTCCTCTTCAGAACGAAATAGAAACAGCATGAAAAAAAAATTAATGAAATCGTTTACATTTATATTTATTTAAGTTTGACGGTCTTGTACCTCTGTAAAAGCTTCCCTTTCTGAGCAGGGGATTTAACTCCCCACTAAACTCTGTTTACGATTGCTCAGTTTTAACGTTCGCCCAGTAAAAGGTTTTTTTTAACAATGAGGATTTATGGTCAGTGCCACGCTCCAACAGCCATACATTTTCCAATCAAATAAACATAACAACATTTACGAAAGATTTCAAACAAGGCGTTCACATTTGTTTATCAGTAACAAAGAGGGTTGTATTTAAAATATAATAGGGCCAAAATTAATTTACTTATTAATGAAATAAATGAAGCATTTTTCGATTCAAGATTATATACAAACAAATGTACATGTAACAAATGTAATAAAAATATATTTTTAAAAAACGATTAATCGAAAAAGCACATCACCTCATTTCGCCAGCTCCATGCAAAAGCGGGCAAAATTAGAGAAAACTGCCATAAATAACATGCAGGGGACAAACAAACACAACATGCAAAGGGGAAAACTCACCATGACGTAATGCCTCTGCATTTCAGTTTTGTCTTGGGCTAATTTCTCGATCTCCATCTTTAAACTGCAGACAGACACCACGGGTGGTGGTTAGGACTCAAGACAATTAAGTGCATGGTTAATTAAACTAAATTAGAAAAAGTATTGTACAACATAACAAATAATCACTAAACATAATGTTAAAACAAAAAAATCAAATCAAAGTGGTATACAAATATTAAAGCTCAACAATAATATCCATGTTTTTTTGTTTTTTTTTTGTAAAAGAGCAATCAACGGCATGACAGTTGCTGGTGTTTAGAGTGCTTTATTGTTGTTATTGATTAAGCAAATAGTGCGAGGCGTGCAAAGCTGCGAGTGTTAGCACGCCGCTTCGGTTTGGATCAAAGGACTTGGAAGAGGATTCCGAACTAGGATATTGTGTAGATCGACCACAGATTACAGCTTATTAGTGCGACATTTGCTCAATCTATCTTATATGATTGGCTGCATGTAGATGCTCATATATGACGAGCATCCTGCAGAAGACAATGGTAGAGGAACCATGGAGGACCTTCATTGATTGTAACGATGAAGCATGGAGGTCTAAAAGGCCCCGCATACTCTTCAAAGTTGGAGGGACCATGGTAAGAGAATGGATTTGATACCATACCACAGTTACTTGTACCTGTACAAGAGGTTTTCTGTACCACAGGCGAGGATTTTCTCATTCAATGGCTGGGTGTGAGTCTCCTGAATATGCGAGCTCGCCTACTCAACAGGGCGGATTCTGCAGCCAACTTTATTGGGGGTTCTGCAAGAGTGCAGCTTCATGCTCTGCAGACGTTTTTGCTGGCAGGAATTGATTAATTCATCAGAATTTTTAATTTACAAACGTACAATTGGACAGTGTGGTATAGAATGCTATTGCCTAGATAGCAAATTGATATCAGGCTGCGAAATTGGCGAAGATGAGGTTATGCCGAATTCGCAAAATTAAAAAAAAAAATTAAAGTATTAATTGAGAAAGTGACAAAATTCAAAACTATGTAGTTTCTTAAGAAGAATGAATGCTTTGGTAATGGTGCAAAGGGAACATTGGTACGATCCACCGAAGCGGCCCAGAAAAGCGCCCTATGGCTTTGCATGAGAGACCTCCTTACCATAACGTAGTGACGCTGGATCTCGATTTTCTCGCTCGCTAGCTTCTCGCATTCCATTTTCAAACTGAAAATTCACAATAAATTCCCATTTTTCATAACCATAATTTAGTGTTACATCGGAATCATTTAGACATTTTTTTTTTTTAAATACTACAATATTTTTTTTCCAATAAGACTATAAACGGATAGGCAAATAATATGAATTAGGGAACAGATTCTACTGTAAAATTGTAATATGCTTAGTGAAAACCTCAACATAACATATTACTGGATTACTTCTTTTTAAATTGGTATGAATCAAATACTTAGTTTGTAAAGAACAATTTTAATAAATATTCTTTATTACCTCCTTCGTTATCTGTAAAGTTAAGTTAGTAAAATATAAGATTATTTTTAAAAACAAATAAACATAGTAAATAGTATTAATAAATAAATTCATTAAATATAAAATAGCTCCTGGCCCAAACTTTATATATATTTTTTTTATTTATATATAGTGACCACACTTATTGACTTCAGTCATTTAGGCTGTACAAGAAGTGTGATATATGGTACATAAATATCTATATATTCGACTCTTACCATACAATAATTCAATGGATATATTTAATAAAGAGAGTGAATAACTGGTGTTCGTAATGTTTCTAAGGGACAGCTATTTATGATATAGCTCTGAAACATCAACAATAATGAAACTTATTTTTATTATTTAAAATAAAAACTTAAAATAACCACAGACAATCAAATTTTTCATCAAAAAAAAATAATGTTTAGCATTAAGTGTGCTTCTGATGACAATAATACATTCAACTAATAATAAGACATGAAAATGTTTAAATGCAATATTATACTTAAACAGCTTGCTGCTGTCAATTAATACAGTAATAGCGTGCTCCAAATATAGCCAGTAAATTGTGTGCTTTGACACAGCTAACATCCCCGAACCCGCAGTCCTATATTTAACCCAGGTCGCAGACAAATGACCACAAAGGCAGAAGATGCAGCCACCGCCTGACGCTGGAAGTTCCCACACGAGGTTCGGCTTGAATAATGGGATGGGCCCTCCGTCACACTTCTAAATATAGCTGTTGAAAAATGGACTCTTCCTCTCACTGGCCCTTTTACCCAGGGCGATTTGTCCCTACTCAGTCCATTCCAGATATCTCAATCCCTTAGAACTCAGTCATTCCATATTGGATTGATTTCTTTATTATACAAATGATCTAACATTCCAAGCCTACGCCAAGATGAAATATTGAACCATGTACCACTATTAATTACCAAACCATTAATCCAAAATGCCACTTTTTAAGAATACTATGATTGGAAGGAATGAACAAATTCTAAAAACACCAAGTCTTCGACCAAGAGGGTCCCATTAAAAATGATGGTACCACTAAGGACTCCACAAAAGACATGTTGGTCAGACGTGGGCGATAAGACTATTAAAATGACAATATGCAACAAAATTATAAAAGTAATTTGGACACACAGTCAATATAATCTAAAGTTCGCTCTCTATTTTTCCGCCCAATCCTTCAAAATCAAATTTATTTTTTTAGTTTTTGGATACATTATGGCAACCCACTGCAATAACTCCGATGATTGCGTTCCTGTGATGACTTTAAAGTACTTGAACGTCTAGAATTTGACTTCTCATTTGAAGAACTGGAGATTGCTTAAAACCAAATCAAGGAGGAAGAAGCAGTAAAGAAGTGGATATTTTAGAATGATGATCAAGTTGGGAGTGAAAACATTCATAAATATTTTAAACAAGAGGCTAAATAGGATTAATCAGGCGGAATTTTATAAAGACAAACAGCGCGACATGAGCGAAACAAATAGATATCCTTCTTAAGAGCGAGAAATCGCGATTTCGATACGTCAAACCACAGAAAGAAGGGTTCAAACGGATCCATTCTTGAGGGAAAAAAAAAAAAAAAAAAAAAAAAAAGGTGAAGAAGTTGACTGAAATAAGTAGAATGAAAGCGTGACTGAAAGTTGCAAGAGCTGCGGATGTAACGGCAATTCTGTTAGGCGAAAGGTGCTGCAGCAAAGTGAAACGTGAGCCAGCCGCTCCGCCTAATGGCCTACCTGTACCTGACTCACTCTGACTGTCAGCACAGTTAGCTAGTAATGGCTCCAGTGTATTTCAGTTCTCCAGACGTTTAATAAGGGACGACTCTCAAGTCGAGAGTTGGCGAGCGAGAGAGCAAATTGAGGGGTTGGCGCAAGCAACAGGGCGCAGCTCCATTTTTTCACCATTCGGGTTCACTTAGTCCTGTGTAAACGCGTTCTTACGGGTGGTATTATAAGCCACACTCTTTTTCCATCACAATTCACTTTATATCCAATACTTCCATCCAATCCTTTGGTATGTGAGTGGGGTTGAGTCAATATTAGTCGAGTACTCATAGCATGGTCAATGGATCAGGCGATGCTTCTGTCTGACAACACCAACTGATTTAGTTTTAATTCTAACAGTCTAACAATTTTTATGTCCGGGTGTTTTTACTCTACAATTATACCAATTTTCAATTCTCCATTGCACTATGCAGCTGATAAGAGGACCTTGGGGACTTTCGAAGGCTTCCTTTTTCGCATACCTAGGATGCGTGTATTTGTCTACTGGCCGAGTGAGTGATTGATGGACTGTAAATATGGGGTGAATGAGATCATTGTTTACAATTATTTAATGTCGAATAGATTGTAATTTCATTCCGATAAAAAGATTTATATTATCCGTTTATTGTAAGACATATATAAGGCGCGTTTATGTATAATATGCTTCATGCAATCTGCATACAGCACAGTCGTCCAACCAAACACATATACATGGCCAATCCCACGGATATAATAGGGAAATTTGTGCAATCTTTTTATTTTTATTGTCTATTCAATAAGAATAAATCATAATAATTCCTTGGCAATAAAGCGGTAATAATGAGCTATGTAGATATCTCTGACAGAGAGGATAGCCTAATAGGGGCTGAGATAGAGTGGGTAAATATTTGTGAGGCGCAGCCACACTAAGCCGGTAATGAGGGTGTTGGCCGGCTGCGGTTTGTGGCCAGCCGCGCCACTGGACCTGTCCACTGTGGTCGCATTGTCCTCCTTTATCAAGCCAGCTCTCGCTCAACCTTCTCTGTCCGCAGCTACTTTATTTATTTATTCCTCCGCTTGTTATTGCCTCAATACTACTTCAAGGCTTAGAGAGTGTCTGCACTTTCATACAGGAGCAGAGTCGGTCTGTTTAAGTTAGGCGGTCAGTCAATCCATCTGTGGTTTTAAAAATGTAGGCTTTTGCTACAAATAGAAATATGCTGATTCGGTCTGGTTATATTAAAACGACGGGAAGTAATAACAAAAATTATATTGAAAAAAAAAAGTCGGGTTTTCATTAAAAAAAAAGGTTCGTCGCGTATTTAATACTTTCCGAGCTGGTATGATAAGGATTTTTTATTTGTTAATATGTTTATGCTTTCTGGATTTTATTAATACTCTGATGCCTATAATAGAGCTTGTACCAGTTATTGAGCAGATTAGAATAAGATCTCGAATTAATATCAAAAGTAGGAAGTGATAACGTTTTCAATACTAAAATTAATCCAGTATGATATGTAGCACAAGTTGGACGAGATCAATAATACTGACAGAAAGGTGAATAGGACTCACTTTAATGGCAGCCGTGGAGCAAGCACGGTTTAGTTTAACACTGGTTTGATCAATGCGATTAGTATAGTTTGCGGCTGTGGTGCGGTGCGGATTAATCAGCTAATTGGGGGCCGGAAAGCGGTGTAGTGCAGCCGTCGGCGGGAAATCCCCCGCTACACAGCCGATGAAGCCTGAGATTCAATTCAACTGCTCATCAATTGATGGCTTCACGCCCCCAATGGCTCCTCTCTGCATATTAGTTCTGTATCTCTAGGCAAGGCCGTGGATCCGTGCACCAGCTCAATCGAGTCAATCGGCTAAGCCCTCCTGTCACAATAGAAACGGGGCATATTTAACCGTAATATTCTTACTTCCTTGCTTCCGTTGGATATCCTCTGGCGATATGCGACTGTTACTTCAAAGAAGAAGTTCTGTAATTATCAGATTACCACTTGATTTGAAGCTTTAAAATTTAAGCGTGTCTTTATCTTGATTTCATTACACCATTCATCTACCGAATCACGCTCGACTCTAGGATATTAAACGGTTCCAAATCTCTCAAATATTTTGACCTCCCATAGTGCTTAGTAATAGCTTCCAAATCGTTAAAGTTGCTTATTATTATTTCATATCTGTAGAGTGGTATCTCCTGATGATTATCTGGAACTCAAAACCATCGTAAACTGTCAAATACTATCATGTTTTGTCTTGAACGTTGTGATAGATTACGATTTAGGTTTTTTTTTACTTGGTTTATGGTGTCGAAGCTCTCCGACTTACAGACAAGAAGGGCGTATTTGCTATGAACAAGGTACCAGAGGCGCTGATGCGATGGAGACATTAAGCTACTAGCGCGGAAGAGGAGGTGGAAGTCGAGAGGGAGATAGGGAGACGACAGATAGGACCACCCCCTGCTGCGGTTAAAGAGCTGCACAATCTGGAGAAGAACTGCGGAAGATAAGGAGGCGACGTGACCGGGGAGTAGGTAGGCGAGCTGTTTCCGGAGGAGCTGACGCGCGGCTGATAGCAGCTATCGCACGTCAGCCTGTTTGCAGCCGACAAACACAATCCGACAGTCCGGTATTTGCTCTGTGTGTGGCCGGTAGACACACCACAGCCTGGTCGGCGATAAGGGAGTTTAGTTATCATTGATATAATATTTTTTATATAATAACTTATGTTACTTGTGCAAGGAAAAAAAAGAAAATCTTAATTTGAAGAATAGACGATAGATCTCTTGAAGACAGCAAGAAAATCCACCTATCACTTAAGGAAGAATAGATTGAAAGATAGTTAGATTCACTCAAAGAAGAGAACCGAAAAAAAAAAAAAAACACAAGATAAAAGAATTTCTCTCATTCTGGAACCGAATTCGACAACTCGACTAACTCGTCCAACTAGTAACTACATATTATGATTTGTAACAAGAGTTGTGGCAAATAAAATTCTTTTCAGATAATCTTGAAGATGATTTATGCTTATGAAATTTATTGCAATGAAGGAGTTTCCTGTGGAACTATCCATCAATAAGTGATCCACCCATTAAATAAAATAAATATGAAAGGGGATCTGGAGGAGTGGTCATTGAGCAATGAATGATTGACACCTCGTGACAACCGTTTGTATGTCAATGGTTGAGAGATCTATGGGACTAGTGTTGTTATCGGCTGGCCTATTGACACATCTGTGATATATTCTAGTAGGATATTGTTTCAAGTGTGATTAGGTGCTGTTTATCCCATGAGAGAGGAAATATGTGTTCTGTCTTTGATAATATATTTGTTAATATCTTATATTGGCGTGAACATATAAATAAACAAATCAAATAATTAAAACAAAAGTGCCTGGAATGTCAGGGTCTATATGACAACAACAACAATGTAATAATGTAACTGAGCGAAAAAGTCAAGTGAGAGATAGGGTTAGATGCAATGGAATGTGAGTGACTCATTCACTATGAACCTCTGCATTTGGCGATCGTAACATGAGTTTTGAGGAAATACTCTCAATATAGTGAAACATACAAACAATATACTAACAAAATATGTTTCACAGACAGACAAAAGAAACTTCGGGTATGCAATTTGTAAATAACAACTTTCAAGTAACAACTTTTTTGAAACCAATCCATATTTAGATAGACGTAGAAAACCCCATTAAGTTTCTTAGGCTAATCCTATATGACCAAGTAGTATACTTAATGATTATCACAAATCAGATTCGCAAGAATTACAATCTCTTAGCCCAGGACCCAAATTAACACATTAAAACATTTTCTCCATCCACT
This sequence comes from Acanthosoma haemorrhoidale, assembly GCA_930367205.1. NCBI lineage: Eukaryota > Metazoa > Arthropoda > Insecta > Hemiptera > Acanthosomatidae > Acanthosoma > Acanthosoma haemorrhoidale. The sequence goes on along the minus strand of OV884015.1, from coordinate 87,494,949 downwards.
CTATATATGTATACAGTCAGTAGCTATCAACTATAATTGTAACTTAATGACATAATGGAATAATTGCTTAAAAGTTTAAGCGTGTCCCCAAATGGTGTAGTAATGCTTACGGGTATTAGCTGGCATCACTGGACCAATCAATGAATGGAGTATTCATCAAAGTTTCTAATTTACACCGATATTCAATTTATGTAGATAGGCCCTATTTTATTCCCCCAACGTTCAATAATTGTTATTGCACATACATTTCATCCCAACGATACGACTTGTGATTTTGTGTGAAAGTAAATTACCAACTTAAATACATTAGAAGCATACTTAAAGTTCACGAATACTCGTGTAAAACACAATATACACAGTTTAATGTGTATACAAAAATAAAAATTATGTGATTATATTATTATCAATGGAAACCTTGGAATAATGAAATACTCAATTCTGTCGAAACCTTCTATACAAATGCTTACTTGTGATATTGGGCCTGAAGAAAACTAAATTCTTCTTTTATCCTATCACAAGATTCCCCGACGGTGAACTTAAAAGGCTGGCCGGGTTGCGGTGGACCCTAAAAAGAAAAAGAAAAAGATAATTAGTAAGGTACATCATGAATAAAATTATATTATATTAGTACATAATAGTATAAAATATTAATTGATTTATTGAAAACAGATTAAATTATGATGTCATTTATATTAATAAGTAATTGTTACTAAACTAGTGTGTAGAGAAATGTTTCTTAATAAGTAAGTAAAGCTTTTAAGTTTCTCTAAAGAATCTATACAATAATCGACAGTAAGGTATTAAAATTTTCTGGTATATATTACCTGATTAGAACAAACTAGCTATTGAAAACGACATTCTATCAAATAATCTTCAAATTCCAACAACAATTTTATTTCACACCCAATCAAAACTGTAATGGAAGTTAACAAAGGATAGTATAGAACGCTTACAAGTAATCTCCAATGACAAGTCCAAAACAAACTTTTAAAATCGGTTTGATATAAATACTGTTTTGTCCAGATCGGACCATTTTGAGCTTTCTCCTCATAAGGGTCAATGTTATGGAGGATACCTGGTTGAGTAGTATGTGTAATTAATTCTTAAATTACAAATACATATCCTAAAGGCGTGTTCTAATTTATGTATGATGGTATCGCTTGAATCAAGGGAAGGTATCCTTATATCCAATGCTGGCAGACGACGCAGATCCCTTTTGATGAGGGAAGTGACGCCTGTTGGAGACGAGATGAAGGGCTAAGGGGAATTGCTTTGTCGTCCTAGAGAGGTCTGACATAGGCAGGAGGGTAGGGAAGGGCTGAGGAAGAGGAGTCCTGTAGTCCTGTAGGACCCTAAGTGGACTATCGACCGCCGGGTCAGGAAATCAATTCCCGCCCCAATCAGGCCCATGGTTGGCGGGGGCGGGAGGTAATTGGCGGCAGCCACCTGCCCGCGGGTAATCCTCCATTACCTCTCTATCTTCCTCCTGTTTCTCCACCCTCCTTCTCCTCCACCACATCTGCAGTTCATCCCCTCCGGGTTGAATGTCTAATCCCTACGGCATCACCTTCCTAATTTAACCATTTCCTCAGTAAATAGATCCAAGGATCAGCACTCTAATCATATTAGTTTTTTATGAATTCAAAATGGACGAAGTATTGTTTAAAAGAGGGAATGCCAAATCTTGATACCACCAGTCAAAATACACGAAGTATAAAAATAAATGATAATGTTGTATATTATTGATTATTGCACTTTACCACGTATGAAATTTATTTTTCCAGTTCAGCCCAATTAAACATTGACGACTGTTGCTCAAGTACTCTCAAGTAGCTGAATAATCTCTCACTTGAACTACATCTAACGCAGAGGTAAAAAGACCCCTCACCGGAGAGTCCCCAGCGATGAGGTCGATCCGTACGAGCCTATCCGATGAGGCAAGAGCGGATTTAATTAAAAAATATCGGGAGTTTGTTGTCAATTACCCGTGGCTAGCTGGGAGTTGCCTGTTAGTCTCTACGTGAGCTGGAAGGGAATACAACTGCGCCGTGGAATACTGATGGCCAACACTTCAACTTCCCGCATAAATTCAGGCTCGCCCCTTCCCTCATAATAAACTTGCAATAGGGTTTGCTTCGAGTCGCTTATTGACGAACCTGCTGCTAAACTGAGGAGAATGATATCCTATACTGCCTTGTTTGGACTGCTGGTACGACTGAAACTGAAGACTACTTAGAACTAAGAAATCAAATTATCGATATGTGAGTTTATAGTTATCCACAAAGTGAGAACTCAGCGCTATAGCAGAAAATCAAATCAAATTAAGCTGGTTACAATCAAGATATAAAAGTGAAACTGTTAATAAAGCCGAAAACAGTTATGCACTTAGTAAAGTAGTATAGCACATAATATAGTAATATAGCACTTAGTATAGCACATAGTATAGTAGTATATCACTTAGTATATCAGTATAGCACCTAGTATAGTAGTATAGCGCTTAGTATAACAATATGGCACATAGTATAGTAGTATAGCACATAGTACAGTAGTATAACACATAGTATAGTAGTATAGCCCATAGTATAGGAGTATATCACTTATTATATCAGTACAGCACATATTATAGCAGTATAGCACTTAGTATAGCAGTATGGCACATAGTATAGTAGTATAGCAGTATGGCACATAGTATAGTAGTATAGCATTGTGACACATAGTATATTAGTATAGCAGTATGGCACATAGTATAGTAGTATAGCACATAGAACCCTAGTGAATAAAAACCGTGCCCATGACAAATAAATGTGGAGCTCCAGAAAGGAAGTAGTTATATTGCATAGTCTAATGAGCTCAACGTACCCACATGTCAACACTCAGTCAAAAGTTTACAACTGACCCTCAATTCAAGGTGATGAGGAAACCATTAAGGCATAACCATAAATAAATAACGTTCTGTTATTGCCTTCACAAAAGTTTCCTAACTGCTCAGTATCAGCTATTGAAAGCGTCTGTGAAGTACTTAATATAAATCCTGCAATTAAACCGTGACATTACAATATCTTGAAAACGGTACAATTTTATAATAGGAAAGGTTTTTCTCCAATGATGGTAATCAAACAAATACCTTTTTAAAATTCACTACATTTTTTTAGAATGTATTGTAACAGTTTGCGGGATATGTTATTTTCTTTAGCTATTATTTGTAGTAACTCAAAATCAAAAGTATGTTGTTAAGTTATTTGCAATGATATTTTTTTTTTTGTAAGTTACTGGCTATAAACAGCCAAACGATTCCGCATGTCTTGCCTCAGTACCTAGCCAGTACTGACAGACTCAATTAAACCGAGACCCGTCCTGCAGACTACAGAGGAAATCCATCGGGGCCTCCTGTAGCCTATCATGAATAAAACATGATGAATCATAATCGGCTCCTGTTGTGTGGTGTTGATCCATTTAGGGCTGCCTGCACAGGCCATTTGCATGAGAAAAGGCTCTCTCCAGAGGGAGCGAGGTGGCCCTGCGGAATACGCACGTACCACGAGGTACAAATCCCCTGTCAGCCGACCGTCCGTACGTGTCCTGGGTACATCTGTCATTGGCTGGATATCACAGCCTCCATCTACGTGCCCTTGTATGTGACTTGTCTAATAGCTTGGAGGGATTATATTTAAATTAGTCTGAAGAAATATGTGCACGGTATCGCATACGACATGCAACGCAATAGCTTCAGAAAGATATTGCTTCAGGCATATTTATTATCTGTGCACTTAATTACATGTCGGTAGATATCATAGATTATAGCCTGAGAATGCACAGCGTACGATAATTTTCTATTCCTTAATACTTCCTCAGCTACGATACAAGCTATCGGAATATTCATTGCAAATTTAATTTTTTTTTTTTTTTCTTCTTAGCTCTCAAACTTATAAAAATAGGATGTGGGAAAAATAAAGAAAAATTATTTTGGGCTAATGAGTGCCTTTCACTAAGGGGAGTCCCCCATTTGAAGAATGTATGAGAAGGATATAGGGTGTGGAATGCCTAAAAAGGCGGATGGAATCAGGAAGGTAGTGAGAGTCTACCAAGGGTTGAGCCTAGCAAATTTAAAATATCAAATCGTATTTATAAGATATACCAAGTAGATTAAAACATTGGGATAGGACTAGTAGTACTCAAACAGAGGCACTTGTATGTCTCTCTTATTCTTGTATCATGTTGCTATGTTTCTAATGTCCTAGAAGTCACTAATCACCTAATCATAATGATGCCTGAATAGGTGAAACGTTGACTGAGAATGGCCCATCAATAAATAGATATATCTGGAAAGGTATCTATAACATATATAGATAGGAAGTGTATAAACATGTACGTAAAGTGTAATTGCTGCAACATATTGACGAAAATTGGACACTATTTTTGAGAATTTTTTTGTTCTTGTTTTCTTTAACTGACAGGCAAAAATACAAACAGACTAAAGACAATTGCCCGTTCCAATCCTTCGTGATCATCAAATACGGTTTTATAATACTTTAGGATTACAAGTATGCTGAGTTACTTATTACAGTGCCGCATCGATGCGCCTCTAAGAATATCCTCCTTGGCTGAAGTAGTCCTTTATAAGATTTTTTCCCTCCCCCCGGGTTTAGGAGGGGCGCCTTTCATCTGCCTGCCATTTTGTACCCTAATAGCAGTGTGCGTTGGAGAAGAAACAGCTCTTTTGACTTGGATGGAGGGTTCGGACGATGGTGAAAATTGAGCGGAAAAATTGACAGAAGAGACTCAAAGCACCGTAAAATTGTTCACATCCGATCTTCGTATCTTCGATAACATAGCCTCAATGATGTGAGCTTTGAAATCAGTTTTATTACTATTATTCTTACACGTTTCTATTTTCACAAGTGCCTATTTGTTCTAGCGACTAGCTTGAAGTTAATAAATAAATATAAATCATCAGAGGATTAGTTATTAGTAAATCACTCAATTACCGATAAAAAGGGTTGCCTATCATGAAGAATGAGCAATTTTGTGTCATAAAAAAAAAAAATGTTTAAAATTTTCAATATCATTGCGGTCTAATATATTGTTTGCGGTTTTATATGAAGTGCATAATATACGAAGTTGCGAGTGCTAAGCAATATTGCCTCCAATCTCTTGTCGTCTTTGGAGTTAAACACTTTCTAAATTGAAAATAAAAGCGAAAATGGTTTTCTTCAGTCTTCTATTGAGACTGAATGTTCACCGAAGCCAGCTGATCCACATCCTGGTATAGTTCATGCAAATTCTGAACAGGAACGTACTCGTATATACGACCAAGTAACTTCCTCTCAAAGATGAATTGGTTGCCAAGGCCTCAGATCATACTAACTATTGCAGAGACAAAAAGAAACAAATGAGTCATTATTTGGAATGCAGAGCTTCTTGGTTTACCTCCATTACTCACATCTATTTTCTTTGCGGCGATGTTAAAAGCATGAAAAAAAAAAACCATGCATCGTTTTGTCCTGTTGCTGTTTTGTTAGGATCCATGCTCCTGCCCAAAAAGGCACTGGACCGCACTAATTATGACTAGAATATAGGACACCCGTGGTGTAGATTTCTTTTGAAAAGGGTCTAACAGAGCGCACCCGAAACAAAATATACAAAAAGGGGTGGAGGGGAACGAGGGCAGGAAGGGCTTGGGTCGTTCATGCATGGAACAGCCCGGCCAGCAGGACAAATACGGGCCTAAAGCGTGCGTGTGTGTGTGCAACAATGCACGTGTATAATCCATTGCGGACAATGAGAGGGCCACACAATGCGCCCCCCCCCCATTGTGTCCAAGCCGTCGCCTCACTTTCCTGTAATTCCCTTCCCCCCGTGCTTGGTTCGAGGCTGTCCGTGCTAATTGGTTAATCCGCGTCTCCGCGTCTGCATGACCTGCATAAGGAACGAGGCTCGTTGTCATTACTAATGATACCTTTAGATAGCACAACCCCCTAACATGATTCGCTTATATAATGCCTTGAAAATGAACATTCGGTTATTTCTTACTTCATAACTCAATAGGGGTGGTCATTGGGCATAAAAAAAAAGGTAATACATATAATATCATTAATGAGCATGAAAACACTAGAACCTCCTAGATTTTCTAGCTATAAATAAATACTTGAGGACTAGCCCCCCCCCCGTAAACTACCCCAATGGTAAACAAATACACAGCGTCTAGGGATTTGATAACTAGGGACTAAGCAAATACATCGCAAATGGTAAGCAACTGTCCAATGGCAAGCAAGTACGTAGCGAAAAACGATTCATTTCCGAGGCAAACCACCTCGTCGACTGATTCAACAGAGGTTTCCACGAATCCTAAATTTGTGTGCACATTCGTAAATGGTATAACCAATTGAGTAATGTATCTCTCTTATCTGTTAGCTACTTAAGCGAACTTGTCACAGTAAATCTCTTTCCGACTGACTCACAAGTTATGCCACCGCGTAACAATCTATTGACTATTTTTTTTATACACAGTTATTAAGAAAAAATAAATTAAAAATTCGTGTATATTAGAATTAAAATTGAACGACTTACCTAGAAAGTCGAAAAAGGTTTAAAGTACAGTTGGCCAGGCCACTAACTCTCAGCACATGTTAGACGGCAATAAAAACGGCAGCGACTTTAGTTAGGGGCCAAAGTGCTTGGGAAATAACTTTTCCATTTTCCGCAAGCGTGACCTCATTGAGTGGAGACCCCGGCTCTCTCTAAACGGCTTCTCTAACTCGAGAACGACTCATAAAGAGCCACTTAGTGGAAGAATCAAAGTTCCCTCCTTACAGCCGCCGCGGGTAACTTGTTCCACAGGCTCTTCTCTCATTCCAACCTGGAGCTAAGTCTTTGTACCCGATTAACAGAGCTCAACAATGAGAGCTTCTAGGAGACAATAAACTACTAAACCAAATAACATAAACAAATCCATGGTCTTTGCAGAGTTGCTAGAATGATCAAAACTACTCTGTTGAAGCATCTACTGGTTTACCCAGACGTGGCTGAGTAAACTCCCACTCTCTGAACACTAATGTTGACAAGTACAACAAAAAAGTTAAAATTACCACAAAAGCAACACTCTCTGTACACAATAGCTCAAACCTTTGCTACACAACAGAAAAAAAAACCTTTATTCCTGAAGTTATTGCAATGAACAATTCAGTCATCCGAACACACCGAACCTATGCTTCACCGGTATTGAACTACACTTGCAAAACCAAGTACAGTAAACATGAAACGAACCAGGGCCTAGGAGTGCGGGTCACCGCTAAACAAAACTAACTAACTTAACCACTTACAGCTCCCCACAATTCAAGAATTGGTCCGTTCTCAAACGTAAAAAGATTTCAACAATACAATAGCTTCTGAAAATGCACTAATACGGGAGATTGGTAATTACCGCAGATATTCTCTCGAAAGATACACTACGTTTCAAACATAACAACTTAGCATGTGTTGCTAAATTAAAACGATTTAGAGTACGAAATAGTTTAAATCTAGTTGAGGAACACAAAAAACAGATTATCGCCTGTAGTGTTTTTTTTTTTTAACTTAGCTCTCAACTGGAAATATAGGATGTACGAAAAATAAAGGAAATTATTTGGGATGATGGGTGCCTTTCACTAAGGGGAGTCCCATTTGAAGGATGTATGAGAAGGATATGGGGTGTGGGATGCCTAAAAGAGGCGGGTGGATTCGGGAAGGTAGTGAGAGTCTACCTATGGTGGAGCCTAGGGGTACCTAGGCATTGGTTTGAAGTCGGTGAGGTCACACCTGGCCTGACTGTAATGCAAATAAAACTCTTTATATATATATTCATATCATAGCCAATAAAATAACATGGGAACATGCAATGACAATTTATTAACAAGTCGAATTGTAAATAAAGTTTTATTACTCTATAAATTAGGAATTAATAACTAAAAGGTTATTCACCACGGATTAAGTTTCAGTTTTTAAAAATTAGCGCAAATTTAGCACGTTTTGGATGTTGCACCTCTTCGATTCGTTTCTTTCTTACTATTGGTATTGAGAAAATATTTTACAAAATGGTCTTTGATAAATTGAAGATGGATATTAGGCCGCTGATCCTTAGGTCTAGTTGATATCTAACTCAACAGTTTTTTCCCCGTATCAGCTAATAGCCCGTGGGAGATAACTAAGGCTTTTTTTACTGCCTCTTCAGCGACGCTGTCAGCAGATGCTTAACAAGCTCTGACACCTCAGGCCAGGAATGCTGCTGACTGTCAATACTCAGAAAATATATTATCATCGAATTTCTAATTCAATATATTTACTCTAAATATAAATTTATTTAATACTTGTTGATCCAGGGGTAAGTTGCCTCGCCATTTTTCCTACAAAAAAAAAAAGAAAAATTACAAGAAAGTGAAATAAAAATATCAAGAGATACTTATTGAAAGATCGAGAATATTATGTGTGGTGTTGAAAAAATATTATTTTATTAAATCGACTTTTTGAGTTACTTTTCGATAGGCAAAAAAGAATCTTAAATAACTTCTGAGCTGTGACAAGTTTTGAAAGATTCACATTTAATCAAAACCTATTCACCTCCGAGGACTTATGAAATATACCGATACAATTAGATGTATACTGAATCATTTTTGAGAATGCTATCGTAGCAGTTCCATTGAGCTGGAAGTAGATCCACTCCCTGTTAGACCCCAGAGGGGATGGTCTATCCTTTATCCCTTGGGAAGGGGACGGGCCGTGTTTCCCGTCAGCCATTAGACCCAAGCTGCTCAATTAATATAATTACGGTTGGCTTGGCAAAGGGCAGCCTAGGGTGGTCGAGACATGGGGTCAAGTTTTTGGCGGGATGCCAATTTGGCGCGGGTTCTAGGCAGGTGCCGAATGAGACCAAGGCTCTCCCGTTGGTAAATGAAAGAGGGTCCCTCTTCTGTGTCTCAACAGATTCCACTTTCAAATTGCAATTTTGGCGAGAGCAATTTGGCACCGACTGGCAAACGTATAAATATTTGACAATATATCTTACTTAAATATCTACTCGTATTTAATAGTTGTCGAGGAAATGCTCGCAGTTCCATTTATCAACAAATATCACAGGGCAGATTTCATGATGGTATAGTTTATTTATGGGTAAATATTTTCAGTATTTTATTTTGAACGAAAATTAATCATCATATTTCAAAGTGTTGTGGAATATATATCTTTCAAATTTAAGACAGAACAGATCATTTTTAGGAGGCCTTACCCACCAAAAACACTTATATAACCCAAAATAGAAACGAACCTGATTAAAACTTCTGTAATGATGGAAACGTTTTATCATCAGATGTGTGGCGTTTGTTTATGTTTCTATTCTGGAAGATATTATCACGAGACCAGAGTAAACAGGCATTAAAAGCAGTTGACAAATCCGTCCAGCTCCCCCCCCCATTCCACACCCCCCCCCCTCGGCTGGGAACTCAAATACACTTCTCTCCTCTGAGTGTACCAATTCCCCCTTATCAGCAGTGTGCAGAATAAACACCAGATCCATGCGACTTATGTACTTAACAGAATTTATCATAACAGCCCCGATAAGGGCGGAACTCAAACCGGCAACAGTAATGTTTTGTTTTCTCACGGATTCGGCTCGGCAAACATTGTATAATTCACTTATGACAAATGGAACTGCTTGTCAAACATCAGAATCTCTCTTATTAATTTGAGCAATCCTTCAACAGTGTAGAGAATGAAGAGTAATAACTCCGCATTTCCCTTATCTCCTAGGAGTGACAACAATAAAAAAAAAAGAAAAAGCTTGCCTAAAAGTAAACAGCGACTTTTCTTATATGATCAGTTGTTAATATGAATTCCACAAAACGAATAAATCTGAATTTTATATTTGCGTAAAATAAACCAATAGATAGCAGCTGAACCGATGCAGTGATCCGGCTGATTATTGAAATTCCTTAAATTTATGAGAAAAAAAAAATGGAAATATATAAAAAGTCAGTGGGGATTTAAATATTTAAGTAAGGATAAGAGATTTATGAAAGGGGATTAGTAGGTTATTTATAAGTAGGAAAGGATTATATAGAAGGATAGACAGAAATGGAAAGACGACGAGTAGCAAAGAGAGAGAGAAAGGGGGGGGGTAAAGAGGGTCGGGTCGTCAAGAAGATTGGTGGGCCATTATATGGAGGCAGCCCATTAGCTGATTCTTAGAGGATTAGCTTCCGATTTTGCCTGTGGTTAAATAGACTGCTTTTATACCTGCTCCCTCCCCGGCGATTAGCAATAAGTGGCTATCCCAGGAGGGACCGTTTGCACAAAATGGGTTAGTGCACATGCAATAAAACGATGTATTTCCTGATGAAAATAATAGATGTTTTCACGGTCACATTCACATCATGGTCAGGATCATGACAGTCAATCTACCCTAACACGCGACAGTGATTTTAATCATTATTCCCACATATCCTGGCTGATATATCAATTTATATACATAACATATAAATATCAATTTATCGGCTTCCTGACAAATCCTTAATATGTTGACTTCTATGAGCAATCATCGGATAATGAGGACCCTTTAAAACGATTTAAGATTTATCTATGATGAATCGGTAAGTGCTCAATAGTCATCAAATTAAATAAAAACGAAATGTATTTACTATAAACATGAAGACATAAAAAGTTAAAATAATAACTAAATCTCATAATGGCTAAGTTGACTTTGAAAAAATATAGCATACGCGATATATTCAAAGAGTAAAAATAATTTAACTATTTTTCTACGTCTCTATCACAAAAAATTAAAAAAAAGCTGCCAGTTTAGTTAATTGTTTTTGAAAGTTGACTATTTTCTAGAACTCAGTAAAAAATTATTATTAAAACAGAAATAATACAAGTTATTTTTATAAGTAGAATACAAAACATATTCGTCTTCTGATGGGAAGTATCCTGGATTCCACCCCATTACTCAGTGATTAAAGTGAAATTTGGCTGCAGTGAAAATTGAAATGTCACAGTTCAATAGCTAATCAATAATTTTGCATAAGATTATACGAGATGGCCTATAAAACGATGAATGAGGGGACTATTAATTTTAGTCACGAGCGGCAAAGGTGATAACTGATGTTACACAATGCGTTCGTAAATCGAGCAATAATAACCAAGCATCGCCGCCTCGGCTCCGTTTAACTGCTGCCAATTATTGACTGAAATGTGAAAGATAACGTGTTAAATGTAGATGGCGCTATAAAAAGGAAAAAAAACTCGAGAGAGAGAGAGAGAGAGAGAGAGAGAGAGAGAGAGAGGGGGGAGAGAGCTGGAGATAAGGGTAGAAATAAAACAGCTGGGTGATAGCACTTGATTGGGGTCCGAGCTAATATGGTTTTGATGGGGCACTTCCAGCGGCCAACTGTTGCTCCTCCCGCCGACATCGTCATTATTATCAAACCTGCGAAAATGTTTGCAGAACGCTCCAAACGCTCCGGCCTGCGATCGATGTACATACTGCAGATATATTTACACAATAGAATAAACAAACTCTCGACTTGAAGAAGCACTTTAAACCGCGAGCCAAAAGGGTTTCAATAACGCAAAAGAATAGTTATAAAAGTACATTATTTTGGTCTTTATAGTCGAGTTATTATATATTTTAAGTAGAGTGTAATATTTTTACAAGAATAGAAATTTTCCTGGGTTTTTCTTGGGTTTATTAATTTGTTAAATTAATAATAGAATTTGCGCATTATTGAAATTTCAGAATCAGCTTTAAGGTCACCATCACAATACGCCCATTAATAACTTAAACCGGACAAACCTAATTTCATAACATCCACTCATAGCGCCATCTTGCCGCCTCCGAAATGGCGCTTGTTGAAATCATGTATGATTTACAACTTACTTACAACTTGATGTTTTTTCATTCTGAATAACTCTGAAAATGTCTAAGACGAAGTTACCCTATTTCCGGACAGGTGATTGGGAGGCGCACGCGAGAAGACCACAGCTTTGCGTTCTGCGGAAGAACAAGACAGGGAGTAATGAGACGACTTGAAGGAAGACACGACCACAGCTGGCTGAAGCAAGAGCGTTGAACCGTGAGAGGAGAGCAGGCTAATGAGGCCACTGCTTAATAACTTAGAGATAATGCGCCTTAATTACTTCACTTCTCCGGGCTGGCACTTCCCTAGACCCCAGAGCTATCTCCAGTTCGGGCTGGCTCTTAAATCACTCAGGCCAGCAGCAGATAGGGAGGGTAATGAGAGTCGTACGGCTTGTGGGAACTCGCGCACGACATAATTGCCGTTATACAGTTCTGGTTATCTGCGCTGGACGCTCTATGTGGTCGCTACAGACGATATTTATTGATTGTTTTATTGAGCCATCCAAACACTATCTACGGTTAATTTAATTTAGCAATGAAGTCAATGTCTGCTGTTTCCGATGACTACGCCGTAGAGCATAGGACTAAGACAAGTGTGAATGGCTAATTAGCGAGCGCTAGGGGTCCGGCGGGGGCGGTTGTAATCAGGGCGCTAGGAAATAAGGGCGGCCCGGCGGTCTACCACCCCCGACCGCCCTTACAACCCTTTCATTAACTGACGCCTTCCAAACCCACCGGCCCACAACCCTTTCAGCCCTTATTACAAACGTTTAGGCTATCCGGGCTCTCTCTAAGCGAACAATTTCGGTGCGGTGGGACGGTTTTGTAAATGATAAAACAAGCTTCTTTTTTACGATTTTGTTTTTATCGATATATATTTTTTTTTTTTTAGTTCTGTCCACTGGGTCCGACTAGAATAGATACAATTTTACATGGAGGTTTCATTTCTGATTGACTTGAACATGAAAATTAGCGGCAACTCCAAGAGAAGTGATGGTCATTAAAAAAATATACATATTTGCCTGCCATATGTCGTTTTCGAAGTATGATTACAAACGACATTAGAAATGTGTTCGCGACGAAACGGTTTATCAACAAATTATTCGGTAATTGAACAATATATTATGAGTAAGGATTAAACTAACGTTTTTAACGATTAATAATAAATAAGACTTTAGTCGGCTACACTTACGAAAACACATTAAAATTGTTAACGCAGCCATAGTATAACTATGTAACACATTGTACCATATGTACATATTTTTTTCAGTTTCAGCAGAACACTATGAAGCAGTGTGTCGAATTATTTTTGCAGAATATAACCTATTTAATCCTGATCACATCCTTTATCTATCGGATGTACTCAAAAATGTCCTGATTGCATCCTTCATCTATCGGATGTATTCAAAAATGTCCTGATTGCATCCTTCATCTATCGGATGTATTCAAAAATGTCCTGATTGCATCCTTCATCTATCGGATGTATTCAAAAATGTCCTGATTGCATACGATGCTATTTTATCGCTCGCGTGCAGATCTCTACAGCATCCTCAATGTCTTTTTTCCTGTTGTCGCTACAACAAGGATTGTACGATCTATATATAAAGAAAGGAAACTCGGAATTACAGTACAATGGTCACGCTCATGCAAATTGACTGCATAAAACATCGACTTATAATGCACACAGACCGACAATAAAAAAAAACCATGCTAGTACATGAAGCGAGAAAAAAAAAAAGTTGAATTATTCATAACGTGACGGCGGTACCCCGCATTATGAAACAAAACATGATAAATTCTAGTTAAAATACGAAATCCCACGAAGTTGACTTTAGTAACGAGTCACGAACTCGTGGGACACTTCAATATCAATTAAAATTAACATAAATCTCTCGGAAACACGACTCTAGGTAGTTACGGAAGAGAAAAATAATTATGAAAAGAGAAGTGCGCAGGCTAAACAATAAACAACCGCCAAGCACTAAAGGAATGGATTGAGAAATTAGCAATCGTCTAGTTTATTATATCCTAGGGGCTTGGCTGCGATGCAATTTTTCCATTCTTAATTTCTACCTTTAATTTAATAAGGGAGTTTATTTTAAATGAGTAAGGAAGTAAAAACAAAAATAAATATTATATAGATGTAATAAATAATAGCGAGTGTTCTTGAAATACATTACTCTATAAAAGTTGTGTAGATTTGAAGGTAAAATGGCGTTTTTCATCTTGAGAGGGGGGTAATAACATCAGAAATAATAGTTTTTTTCCCCTCATCGCATACCAGAATGCCGATTGAGTTCCTCACATGGTATTACGACTTCTCTTTTACAATTATTCACAGTAATGGCCGTTGACTTATTTACATTTTACGTCGAGCTGTTTAATAGCTCTGTTCATTATAAAAACGTTTATTTTCCCTATTGGCAAATAATATTACCGAGCTATAAAATACGAACCGAGAGAGAAAATAATAAACGGAGTTAAGTGGGGAGTATGAATCCCTTTTTAGTACCGTAGTAACAGCAATTCATGAATACTTCACAGCTGCCATAAAACGTGCTAAGGGCGGAAGATTATGGCTAATTATTTCCTACTCTACGAGGACCAATGCGGCACTTACCTGTAACCGTAAAATAAAAATGTAGTCATGACAACGAGAAATTCAATAATATTAATTTTATTGACGGTTTAATAAAAATATATGAGCTTCATTTCTACATTGACCCAATTTGAGATCGTTTTTTTGTTTCATTACATTAACCTCCGGAAAAATGAGAAGAATTTAAATGAAAAAATACTACACAATCTGGTTAAGATGCGATGTTGAGAAGTATGAAAGAAATATTACTTATATGTAAACTTAATCTTATGATTTTGCTTCCCTGCGGATTTCGACAAGAAACAACTAACCTGTTATTATTATTGCTCAAGCCGATTTAAAGTATCTATTGTCTTGGTTAATACTTTAGGAATTTCTTTCTATGGGTTGAAAAGCGGAATCTACAGCCTGTGGGACCTTTATTGATCAGTGTACACACAAGCAAATACTATCCAGTTCTTTAACTGATTTAATAAAATGAATCATTATTATAATAAAATAAAACTAGATGACCAACAAACTTAGATCAACCAATAGAAAGTACTTTTTTAAGACTTAACGGTGGGTCCAGGAGAATTCTGCCGGTTTTTATTCTAGGATATATTCTGATAATTTAAAAAAAATATGCTAAAAAAAAAAATTGTATGGGTAGTTTTTTAAAGGATAAGATTTATTACTTGTTCATTAGTGCCCTGTCGAGAGGAGCCTGCTTTTATTCCATTTTTAGTTGTAAACAAGCCCGCAAGAGCTGTATTATGTAAATGGTTATAGCGCTTTAAACAACTCAAAGAAAAAGGTGGAACGGGGGAGATAGGAGTGGATGCAGAAAGAGGAAAAAAGAAACAAATAAAAAAAAAGAAAAAAAGCTACCTTCCAGTTTTTCATTCGGTCGACGTGGAATAGTTTTATCTGCGGCTCCCATCCCGGCTTTTATCTCCCTCCTATTACACTTTACGGCCTTCGTGTTTTTCTTTTCCTTCCTTTATTTTATTTTATTTTTTTTTGTTGCCTTGTTTTATTTTAGCCGTATTTTTTTTTTTTTTTTTTGTAGCCCTTTTCGATTAATCCACCATCCTGTGGACTTGTTTACAACCGAAACGAATAACAATCCGACGGTGTAGTAGGTAGCCCTTAAGTGGCTTCCACTTTATATGCTGTTTTAGTTTTATAGCTCGCAGCAGGGGCTTCATAAAGGGAAATATTAAATTTTTTATGGGTTGTTATGAAAAAATAAATATGGAAAAGAATCTTTTTGAGCTGCCATATTAATGTTACATCATACCCTACCTTATAAAGAGTGGTCATTTAATTTAAATACACGTATATTTTATTCCGTAATATCATTGCGATCTCTACAAATTAATACCATCTCTTTATGTCTAAAAAATCTTGTAGCTTTCATAACTAACTCGTGGTAATAACTTTATTATTATATTTATAACGATAGATCTAGCTATGCGAAAAACAACATCAATTCATGTGTTAGATATCATAACATATCAATCGAACACAATGTAGTTATCCTTACAATGAATAAAAATTGTCGAACTCTTGAAAATGAACAAGAAAATAAATTGCCTGTAAAAGTAAAATTTTGCACTTTGCCAGTTTTTTTTTGTTAGTTTTTTCATAATATCTCAGAATGTTTTCATTTAACATCTCTAATCTCTAATGTGTTATTAACCATAGGTATTAAGTATTAATCATGAACAGCTCCGCAAATGTTAGTAGAGAAATCATGGAAGTTAACCAATATTAGAAAAGGGTCAAGGTTTCAATAAATGAGTCAGATCACGCTTCAAGCAAAGGAAACAGAAAAGAAAAAATTGTTCTGAAAAAAATAGATAATTACTACATATTTTTCCTACGTAAAACTAACTCCCACCAAGTTTACGATATAGAGCCGGGCAAATTAGAAAAAAATGGGGATCGGTCACGGGAGGCGAGAGGGGAAAAAACTAATTGCGTCTGATTCATTGCCTACCAAATTACAGGTATATTAAAGAGGCAGTGGCAGTTTATCATCTGCTAGAGATTAACACTTTGACGTATTGCCGCGCTAACTTTGGCGGGCGCGGGGCGAGGGGTAGCTACCTAGCTGGGATGGGGGGGGGGATTGATTTTACTTTGTAAACCGTCTAACCGACAATTTATTACCACACACCTTTCTCATGGAGGCTCTTAATAAAACCAAACCCGTCCAATCAAGGTTTTATCCCGAAGCCCTTTTTAAAGTTTTATTAAAACCATTCTTTACGACTTAATTAAGTTCTATTGGGTCGTTGGTTTATAAACATATTCGCGGACAATAAAAAAAAAAAAATTAAATAGAAGATTACTTTCTTTGAGAATAATAAAGTTATTTATTATATCTCCTTTATAGACAATTGTTACTTTCATTACTATTAACATCAATAACCTTCCAATGATCAACGAGAAATTTCTTCGAGAGAACAAAGTGTTATACATATATAATAATCTATTGATAATTTGATTACGTTTTTATTTTTATTTTAGTGCATGCTTAATGGTGAGCATCATAATAGTTTTCTTATCAACATAATGTTATATTCAGGGTAGATTTAAGCATAGAATGACCAAGTTTTAAAGAGGATAACTCACAAAAATATATGCTACGATATCTCCTTAAGAGACAAGAACAACCACATTTTGTAAATGAACGTTAGATTGCCATTCGTTTCACATTTTCAACACATTTATACCTGTAAAAAAAAAAAAAAACGATTCGACACAGAATGAATCAAGGACTGATAAGAAAAGAAGAGTTTAGAAGAGATTTAAATAGTCAAGATATAACGGCACTGAAAGCTCAATAACGCGAACCAATCTGTAAGCTTTATCAACCTAACTGAGTAGGAAAGGAACTGCTGGCATAGAGGAAGATGGTTACCATTTATAAAGGAGCACTGAAATATTAGGAAATGAGGTGTAGGGTGGAGGTTTATTGGGCGAGGCGAAAGGTCAGTAAAGCCCACAAATTGCCTTTTGAGCGGAGGGGGGGGGGGGGTAAAGGGATAGGAGCACTTTGGCCCTAAAGGAGCCGAGAACAAGGGACCTTCTTTGTCCGGCGGTAGTTCGCTTGTACCGGACATTCTACCCCCTAACCTCCACAGAAGGGATGCATTGTACCGTACAAAGAGAAAAAAATGTACTCATAGAAAAAAACTTATTAAAAACAAAATAAGGTGATAATCATCAATAGAGGCCATGGTATGAATGAGAGCATTTATCTTAATTACTTATTGCCTTATAAAAGGCAGATTGTAATTTTAGCACAATAAAGGAATTTAAAATTTAAAATAAAAAATAGAGGCCATATTCCAGAGAATATTGTATGAGTGCCACAACAATAAGGCTGAGTTTTCCTCACAAGGAGGATACCCATGGAAGGGATTAGAAAATTTAAAAAAAAATAAAAAATGTGGGACCATTACGAATAATTACAACAGCTCTCAAGATGGAGCCGGCAAGCGACGGATAAGGCAGCGGTATTGACACATTATTCTTTCTGCAAGACCCAGATGATGGAGTTAGAAGAGTAATTAGTCTGAGTGAGGAATTGTCGAGACATATTTGGAACTGTTGGATAAAAGAGAGAGAGATGGAGGGAGGTAGGACGATAGATGATTTCCGGATGCCTTCAATCCCAGTCCACGAATCGAGAGCAATTATCGAATCATTCATCATTGAATGCATTAAATAGAAGGTTCTTTCTGCCTAAGCAATAACACTTAGCTTAGGAGAATGTCCAAGTTACTATCATCCCTGAAAACCTCATGAAAAAGTCTAGAGTGTCGCTAAGCTCCAGATCAACCACCATTGTTGGAAGTTCAGAAGGAACTTGAACTAAATTTATCAGTTCAAAACTTGAAGAAACCGCCCGAAATGCCCACCTAAACTTTCATGGTGGTGTTAAAATTTCAACGGAGAGATCATACAGCAGGAATGTACAACGATTGAGTCAACACCTGGAACTGAGCCAATTATTATAATTTCAAAGGAACTTTGTAATCTATTCAGACATTATCATATTAGAATAATGCTTTATGGTAAATCGCATGCACATTATAGGTTGTGCAACATAGATTAAAATCATTGACGACCGTGTAAAGTTGACATTGGAACATGGTGCTGGTCTATGGTGGGAAACTTCTTCAGCAAAACTGCCTCCTGAGCTTTCAATACAACGCTAGCGGGTCCCCTCCGTTCCACGAGGCCGAATTCCCCGTTGGTTCGGATTTTTCGGGAGTGTTGGTGCGTTTCGACGGCGAGCATGAGCATAACTATCGTGGGCGCGGTCGTGGAACGCCAGCCCCCCGTGACTGACTGCTCCCTTTCACTTCCACTGATTAGCCGTTATTAGCAGGCCCTTCGTTATCTTCCTCTGTAGCGTCCAGCTGTTCCGCATCAACCGTAAACAGTCTGTCGGAAAAACGCCGTCTAATTTAAGATAATGTTACTTAAGCAGTAGCATTGGACATTTGCAATCTCACAGGATAATATTTCCATGGTCTGTTTTGGGCATCATTGGTAGTCTTAATTCCTTTTTGTTTCTTTGACATCATGAAAAAAATATAAAATGTAAATAGGAGTAGGTAGTGATCATTATGATAATTTAAATAAGTGAGTATTCCTGAAACTACTTACAGAACAATATAATATACTCCCAAATGAATGAAATGAAATCCCATTTAAAACAATTCTGCCTACACAAAGTTAGCCATAGGGCCCACCCTCAAAGACAAAGGGAGATCTCACTAATTAAGGCACGGTCATTTTGCTCAGAGTAAGGTAAAACCCGTTGAAAGGGATTCCGGATAGGGAGGAAGAGAGAATTTTTTTCCCTGCCACGGGTAGCGATATAGAGGGAAGGAGGGAGGAGTATAGGCTTTTAAGCAATTATTAAACTCAATTTGAGATAGGAAGGGATGAAAGAGCCCCGGCTTTCATTAGCTAACCCTCTTTTTTGCATGGACCCCAGACAAGGCTTCCCACTCACTCACCACCGCTGCTCGTGCAAATTTACCGACACACCCGGCGTCTCCCCTCGGCAATAATCTAATAACCCCTGATTTAGTAGTATAATTTCATAAAAAGTTTAGACGGATACCAGTGCATTCTGTAATTAATTTTCTTTGATATTTTCATCTGAGCGCCCATCACCACCCCCTGCAGCATCTCAACCTCGTCCAACCTGCTTATTATCTTTAATTAATGCTTGTTATGTATGACATCAAAGGTGAAAGGCAATTTTATTAATAGCTACTGGGTTTGAATGCCTTGTTTGCATTTTTGAAGTGTTTTTGCCTCACGTTGAAGGGTCTTTGGCACCCGAATAGGGACACGGAAATGCGTCTATTGTTCCCACAAGCTTACTTTAACTAGTGAGTTATCTCAAACAGTTTCGACAAACGAGATAAAGTAAGTACAATAGGAGTAAGAGGAAGTGCACGTTTCGCAAAATATGAGATATGCTGCAAGGTAATTGTTTGATGGGATCGGAACGAGGAACGAAGACGAGATAAACAAGATAATGACAAGGCGGAAAGACAAGAGCCTACAGTTTACAATGCGCTGGTTCTATCAATGCTATTACAGCGCCCCCCCCCCTCCCTGCTCTTCAATAGAACAATTAAAACAAAGGCCAGAGCGTGTGAAGCGACCATTAGCGTGGCACCGTGAAGGCGGGTCACGGCCTAGTCACTTCGCTTCCTGGCAGCTAACACTTCCACGAGACAATCATCGTTAGGGTGCAATTAGTTTTTGGCAGGTTACTGCATGACAATAGTATACATTGCTGCATTATTAGATAAATTAAAACAGGAGCCAACGAATTTCAAACGTATACAGATAACATGGAAGAACCATTTTCATGGACGTGGAATATTTGACAGTAGTTCAATGTTCATGCCACTACGTCGTGACAGTAGTAAACTTTTATTAAGGAGAAGGATGGATAAAGCTAAATGGCTACGACTAAAAGACATTTCCTGTAGCCAGTGAAAAACGCCGGAGTAGTCGTCAGAATATAGAGCAGCACATCCGGGCGAAGAACGCTCGTCGCAATCCAAGAAGGGAGGAGCCCGTGGAGGATCACGTCTCCACTCACGCCGGAGGAAGAGGAAGCAATCATGTTGCATACCGTATCCTCCGCGGTTTCCGGCTGGTCGTTCGAGGACGACAAAGACTGGAGGGTCACCACGATACTCTATGGCTCGAAGGAAGGTAAAAGATCCTCCCATTGGCGCCATTACATCATAACAGGTGTGTGTGCGAGTGGCTATCATTGTCCGATAACAGGGCAGCAGGCAACCCATACGGGATGACAATGGTAACAGCTGCACCACCTCCAATTTGCTGCGCCTCTTATTTTCAAAGGGCTCTTTTTCTGCTCCGAGTCCCCTATACCTGTTCACCTCTGTCAGGTCGGCCGTACTTTTCTCAGAAGGGTGCGGCATCCCCCTATCTTTTAAGATCCTACTTGAGTTTATTACTACATCGATATCTCTCGCAAAGGTTACATACATGCATGGATTTTTTGTTGGGAAGATCTAAGATTTGCTAAGAGAAAACCTGTTTGAAATTTGACCACAGTTCTTGGGGGTAACATACATAAGTTTTTTAGCAAGAATCTACAATTTGTTCACATGAGAGTTTCACACAAAATATTGTTGATACCTTTTAATGTATATTGGTCCTCGAAATATAAATAAATACCTATGGAAGACGGAGAGGTAGCAGGGCCAGGCAAACACAGCCATGTGAAACTAAGCAGGGGAGTGGTGTGGGGATAATGGACTAGCCTGTAGGAAAGTGTGGTTAATAGCTGTGGCGCCACATCAACTATTTCCACCCGGCCTGCCACTCCATCCAATATGGTGGTGCTAACAGTAACAATGATCCAAAAAACCTTTAACGGCTTGTTGCGGTACCCGTCATGACTTGTATTTTATTCAAAACTAATGGCTTGATAAACAGTACAAATCCCTCGTGGACAATGGCAGCATAACAAATACAATACCAGGCCCAATAAGTCTTATATTGACCTACTAATTAAGCTTATGCCCTTCATGAATATCTTTTGTCAAATTGTTAGGCTTACACTTAACACTGGATAAGAAAGCTTGATTGTTTTTCATTACTTGTATTTCAATAATCGTACTAACCCAGATGATTATAAAATACGACACTTGAACAATCAGTATCCTTCACAGTATTTAGTAATACAGGCCAAAAACGCCTCGTTAAACTATTTTGTAGGTTATCCCAATATAATCGAGATTCTGCCATGTATAAGATTATTATATAGATATATATATAATATATAATATATATATATATATATATATATAATGTTGCAGATGTCCTAAAATAAGGTTTATTTTTCATTTCATTTAATAAATAGGGCCTCTATATATAATTTCACGTAAGGGAGAAGTACAGTCGGAGAATGGTTCATGGTAAACCTGCACATTGTTTCCATCTTAAAGTTACATCTTATCGGTCGTTATCGCACGGTCGTTTGTGGATACACTAATTGTCAATTACCCCCCACACAAGCGTAATTCAAGCGATTAACAAAATAATTGTATGCCATTACCTCTACCTCCGGTAAGGAAGACCTTCGTTTTAATTTGCTTTGTTTTACATCAGCGTAGGCGTTTTATCCTTGTTGCTCCTTCTAACCTACCTTTGGGGTGAATCATATCATGATGTCAGATAACCGATGATGTTTCCTTTAAACATGAGTACATCAACAAAGGAAGTCTGACCTATGTTGTTTACTTACTTCGACAAGACGTCAATCCATGGAAGCAGGTGGGATTCCTACTGTGGGTCCAACAGAATTAGTCCAAGCCTAGACAAAGCTCAGAATAGAAATGTTAGTCTTTGACAGCTACGGGGCCAAAAAAGTTTTGAACTGTTTTTCTATTGTATATTTCACTTCTAATGACGCTACTCGAATAGAAGCCAGTAAGATGGTCTTGAGTTTTTAGGCGATTCAAACAATAACTAATTGATCTAAAGTATATACTTATTAACTATACGTTTGTTATATGTGTATGAAAAACAGTAAATAAAATAACAACGAATGGCTTTGACACTGCTGTTGTTTCTTAAAAAAATATTCGTTATCAGGTTCAGTAATTGCTTTTAAAAATAAATAAATGACTAAAACATTTATATGAAGAAACCCTAAATACGCGATTTACATCATAACATCATTGCATAAGTAAATCTTCGTGCATGATAAACCTTAAAAGTTAATTAAACGGGACCGACTTTTTATTTGTATTTTTAATGATCCAGTATATTTCGAAGTGATACGGGGATGCATTTAGGAAGATTAAAAAGTGTTTTTGTAGAAATTACATATCGGAATAAAATACCCTCCCCCCTGTCCTGAATAAAAGTAAAGCTTCTCCTTTCGGGCTCGTAAGTAGAGAAGCTGAGGTCTACTTCCAAGATGGCTGCGCACCTGAGATAGACAAAGGTTGAGAAGAGCAGCGAAACCATGGAAGCCCTTCCCTGGAGGAGACGAGATAGAGGTCTCCCACTGGAGGTAATTGTTCGTAATGCTTCTTTAAAATCCAGAGGGGAGGAGAGGTAGACAGTCACGTCTATATTAGTATTCCTGGCGGCTCTGCTGGCCTCATACAATTGCTTCTCCATTTCAGGCTGCTTTCGATTCAAGGCGAGGCTTACGGATTTTTGCTCAGCTCAGCCCCTGCATTAATGAACCCTCACGTTTATGAGGGTTTAGCCACCCCCGCCGGTTTTGTGCCCTCCCCCTGGCACCTTCCCACCCACCCACAGAGGTCTTTCCGAAACCTTATTCAATTCTCTCACATAGCTCAGGTTCTCACCTCTCGAAAATTCCACCGGAACCCATCCAGAAGCATCATAATATCTGCCCCACGCAGCTGTTCTTCCTGCACTATTAGCATATTCCCGACCGCAGGCTATTGCGGCGACCCACCGCAGAAATTGTGGGCCTCTACCGGTGCTGAAAGGGAAGCCAACCGATATCGATCACTATCACAAAGGACAATCATGCTGCAGCTCTATCATGTTCAAGGAAATCATTGTCAGGTTATTGTTGACAAGTCACCGAAACACTTCATATTATTGAAATAACGAGAGGCTGGCCTATTGGGTTGCTAAAACACAGCAAATAAAGCAAACAAAATATATACTAAATCTAATAAATCTATCAATAAAATATAATAATAAAATATATCAAAATAAATCTAATATTAAATTTTGCCCATTATTAGTCACATATTCGATCTCTCTATATCCCAATAGTCAACTATTATGTCCTCAGTCATAGTCAGAACATAAAGCTTTATGCGATCGATCCCACCTTATTCGAAAAACTCATGAGTTCTGCTTCATACTTAATGTGGAACTTTTCAAGGTGACACAATACTCATCAGTGGACGTTTTTTCATCAACTTTATCATCATTATGCACGAAATACTTCATGGAATACACGTAGTGAAGAGAGAGAGAAAAATAAGTATCGTTTTTTAATTAATTAGTCTCGGCCATGGCCATGGTAGATAGTATGGTTGTGGAAAGTCGGCAATTTGGTGGGTTTTTTCCCCTCCAGATTTCGTTTTAAAAAACCAGCTGTGATTTGTCTGAAATTATTATTTAATGAATTGATTTTCAAAAACCATACAAAATAATACAGCCAACAAAATGCATAAAAGGCCGTTACAAGCTATTACAGTAAATAACAAATATTCCGTAACGGTAAAGTAGCTCTGAGTTGTGCTAAAACTACAACTGTGCAGACAAGGAGAGAAACGTGGTCTGGACGGACAGTGGGCAAAGGCGGCGATGAGATGACTGAATGAGAGGGTCGCTCTCTCCAGTCATTGCCAGGCTCCATTTGCTTAAGTGGCTAATTCCACAGGCCGGATTTGTGGCCTTCTCCGCCCGCGCGCTTCCCAGAGCTCCGTCGTAATTGCTCAACAATTAATTCCTACTGGGTCTCCTTCCTTAGCAATAAGTTGCACTTCAATAGGAGAGGCAGTCTTAAAACAACACAGAAGAAGAGAAGGGGGCAATTAAACGTTTATTTTGCGTTTACTGCATGTCTGGGGGTTGTATGAAAGTATGCAGTAAAAAAGGCCATTAAAAATGAACTTTATTCTTTTAATGATAGTTTTTATAATAACACAGACTTATTATAATTACACCGCATTACATATCATAATTAACCAGTACGCTAAGACCATTAATTTAATACACTACTTAATATAAGCACAAGTAATCGATTGAACATTGATATTTTTTCATAAATTTCTTTTTCATGGCATGTTTCTCTAGGCCATAAATTAAAACTTCCATGAAAAATATCCCCCCTTTATAACTTTGTAGTTCAAACATTTAATTTACACTATGAACATAACGACTCTCCATATGTGTTTGAAATACTCTGCGTTGGAAATAGGTTATTAAAAATAGAACGATTCTATATATCGGAAGGCTAGAGCTATTTGCAATCTCAAGGAGGAACTGTTGATCAAATACAAACATTGCTGATAACCTTACCGAACAGTGAGGCTCATTCGAGGAAAACATTGTTGAAGGGGCAAAGCTTTATTTAATAAGTAGTCCCCAAAGCGATTGACGTCTCGGGAGTTTTTATAAAACAAAAATTTGTTTAGGTGTTATAGCAGAAATATTGTTTTCATCAGGTCAGAGGTTGAAAACAAAGGTTTCATCTTCAAAAACGGAAATAGGCTGTGAACAAATGGGCGCATTAGTGTGGATGCGATATTAATACCGGCTACGCCACGCTGAATTAAATTACAGGGAAAGGAAGGAACGAATGGTTGCAACCATAACGAAAAATGGTTATTTGCATGAGTGCCTCTTCAACCACTTACACGGTAGGCACTAGAAAGCAGACAGCTAAACCGTAAAAGAACTAATTGATTAAACTTCTAACAGTAGTGAACCACAACGTCTACAATTATTTCAGGTAGATAAAACCGAAGCAGAAAAAAAGTCTCGCAATGCGAAAAATCAATGCGCCTCAAATGTGTGACGCTCAGTGCTAAGGGTCGGAATAATTAATAAAAGTTGTTTCCAATAAGAAAAGAGCTCAAGCGAACAAAATGTTTATGGCAACATTCTATTTGCATGCATTTCAGAAGCATCACCGCAGAAGGAGGTTGCGAATAAAGTTGAAGATCTTTTACTTCACGGCTACACTATACCAGGTGCAGAAGATCAGGGTTATTTATTATAGTGTAATGTTAAGTAAACATTACTAACGCAGGACTACCACAAACAACTGCACCTAACACGGGAGATGTGGAGTAGTGACACTGCTATATAACTAAAAAAATCGATTAAAATAAAATTAACTTTAGGGACTATTGTATCATTACTTTGCCATGCTGCTTTTAGGAAATGGACCAGAGAAATATATATCACTCTGTGTTATCTGTATGGCTTTATTCCATCAAATTGAGCTGGGCTTTATTATCAATGATATAATGTTTTGTTAGAACTATTATTACTATAGACATTAAAAAACCCGATAATATCTACTTTAACACAACCCAAGTTTGATAAAGATTTTTATGCAGTTACAACGGGTGCTAGAAATAAAACCAGCCCTAGGATCATTAATAAATTAATTAGTAATAAAAACTTTTTTTTTAATAGCATAGTGGACTGTAATTATATAACGTCAACATAAAAGTAGGGAAACTCTTAATTGTACGATACGTGTTTGTTTTTATTTACTGGCAACGGGATTATCCTTCGGATAAGTGACTTTTTTTCTACGGGCTGGGACTATTAGCGGCGTGGGCCGTCGCCAAGAATGCTACGAAGGAGACACTACAGAGTAGGAAAAAGTCCCATGGCTGGCTACTAACGACAGAGCAAAAAGCTCGGGACAATTCCATTGTATGGAAATCCGCCAAGGGGGAGACGCCTACGCATGGACACCGCTGCCACTGGAGCCTGTAATTTAAGGGACAATGGAGGTGACACTATTTCACGGCCTACAGCTGTACATGGTGGACGATTAGCATCGCTGCGGCTTTGTTAGTCCGCAATCGCCGGCGTCTAGTCACCACTTGTCTGTCTGGTCATACCGTAAGGGCATCTAGTCACCACTTGTCTGTCTGGTCATACCGTAAGGGCCTCTACCACTCTAGTGAAACATAGCAATTCGAGCTCAGCAATTACATATACGAAATTTTTTACATTTGGGAAGACGTTTTCCCTCAGGCAATCCTCCAAGCTTACTATAAATGGATGAACATCCCCTACTATGAATAAACATGACAATAAGTGGCAGAGAGGCGGCATACAACAAGAGCTAGTCAGAGAGGGGTCCATGATCGGTCCGTCGAGAAACAACCCCTCCACCCGGGGCCGCTTCAACGCCCCGTGAAATTTATGCAATCATTGGCTTGGAATGGGTTTTTTTCCGGCCCGTTTCCCCGCAGCTTGTAACGGGCGGATAGCACCCCATAGCGACCGCCTATTAAGATACGCTTGGGTTTGTTCCGATCCTAATCTCTCCAACAGTTCGTTTTATATTTATATTTTCCCCAAGGGGACTTTATAGGCCCATTCGCGGAAGGAAAATATGCAAATTAACGGAACGACCTCCAGAGGGAAACGTAAATGTCAACCCTATGCTAAACAATGAAATAGCTTACATTCCTTTAGAACTTTTACCAATGAAGGACAGACTCGCCGGATAATTATCACCGATGATGCGGTTACTTGAGCAATTACAGCATGATGATCATTGGCATCAAGCGTTCTGAAAGGTTAAATGATGAATCTATGATATATACATCAAGACGAAGACAAGCCGGGTCATTGTCGGTACAGCCAGCATAACTTGGGAGGGAGCTCCCAGTTCTCGTATGAATATCGTCAGTCACATTATAGGAAAAGCGACTAAATTCAATTTGCAAGTGACATGGCTGTCCCTGGCTCGAACAAAAGCATCATACCTTCATAAACATTGGGGTCGACAGACAATAACCATTGAAAACCAAGTGGATTACCGCAGCCAGTTAAGATATCAACCACACAGCGAGGTAATAAATAATAAAGAGACGCCTATTTAAATACAATGAGCGCTCCCTTCCCGGGTCTGCTATGAATCCATTACGAAGGTATCCGCCTCGTCCGTCGATAAATAATGGAAGAGGGGTCCCGTGGGACTTTATTCACGTGGTACCCCCTCCTCCTCTCCATTCTATCCCGTCCGTTTTATTTTTGCATTTTTATCTCCTCCTCTTCCCGTGTGTTTGAGTTTGTGGTACGGTCGTTTACGGGAGGGGCTGGCTGGCTGCATTTTAAATCCGGGCCGTCGCTTGAATACCTGATGACCGAGGCACAGGCGTGGAATCCCGATGTTTACAAGAAGGGGGACATGCCTGCGCGGCGCCTTTCATCTCAGCGGGCTGTCTTCGGTGGCCTCTTTTTTTTCGGCACCGTTTTCTAATCCTTATTTTATTTTATTTTTATATGTCACTGAGGACATCCAAAGGTCGAATGTGAAATTCTATAGCGAGACACAAAGTCTCAGTTTACACTTAACAATTCGACACCATCCAGAATCAGAATGAGGCAATATGCTGGGCTGAAATTCGGAATAACATTAAAAACTAACACAAACGCTCTTAAGAATTCTGGAGCTGGAGATCTGATTATGAAAATTTCTTCATAAAAACAAACCGTGAAAACTATGCCATGCCTTCCAGATTATCTACCTAGCAAAGGAATGTTCAAGATACAACAATGCCGTTTTACAACCGAAGCACTTAAAATCATATGCCATTAGGGACAGCTAATGTGCAGGAGTGAATTCCTTCTTTTTACGATGAGTGACATACTGTGTAATATTTTTCATTACAATTGATTTTCATTAGTTCCGGTATTGATCTCACTATTTCTCTGTTGGCTGGGCAGGAACTCGGAGAGGGGATAGGATAGCCCAAAATAACTTCAATTCCTGCGATGAACAACTTTTTTTTTTTTAGATAATAATTATTTTAAATAACATTCAATTTCGTTGGGCCCCTTAAAAGGTGTATACATTTAATGGAATACATGTCCAAAACGGAGAGTTTTTCCGATTATTAACCATGAATTTGTTGTTCCATGATAATTCCGATATTAATCGACAGAATCAGGTTAAATAAATCTCATTCGATAGTGGTTTGGGTCTGGCCTGTTAAACATATTAGATATGTGACTCACACCACCTCCAAACAAAGGTTAACCAATCATATTCGCATGTAAAAACATTCAAAATACTGATCTCAACAACTATACATAATCCTAACAAATCCTCCAATATCCTTTGCATCCGGAATCCGTTGCCAGATAGTTAATTCTCTTTTCTTTGGCAGCAACCGTCCTATCCGCTTTTTGTTACCATTCACAATCTCTAAGCGAACACATTTTTCTTCCATTGCTTGGTGGCTTCATAAGAAAGAATTAACATTCTACATCTATTGATAGGATTGAACATGTTTTTCATTGGGTAATTTGACGCAATAGATTCGTTTGAATGAGTAACCTCTGGACTCATGTTCATCTCTACTACTCCAGGATTGTATATATTTCCTGGACAAGAATCGACCCTAGTGCGGTTTACCTTAGCAGTAATATACAACGCAAGTCAGATGATAAAGCACAAAGGTTATTACCATGCGGGCAGGTGAAGGGACGAGGCGATTACCAAGGGGAGTTGAGTGGACTGCTCACGAACCACTCACTGCACGGGACCATTAGCCCTGGCCTCTTAATAAGGCCAATGCATCAGAGCCGATTTGACAGCGAGCCACTAATTCTATCTCCAGTCGTGTTGTTTGACCGTTCCTTTCCTTTTTTTTGTCGAGGGGGGGTAGAGCTGATGAAGATAAGCGAAGAGGATGACACCGACACAATCAGTTGGAATCGTTCTGAAGGAACACCACCTGGTAAGTTTAAATATATACTGCAAATGCAGCTTAAATCATTGTCAATTTTGTTTTATTCACAGTTAGTGGCGAAGGTTGGCGCTTTTCCGGGCATTATTACAATTAGGAGTTTTAGTCCGTCCCAAAAATACTGCCCGGGATGTTGAAGGTTTTGTTAAGAAATAAAGTAAAAACTAATTGATATTATCATTAAATTAATTTATAAAAATAATTGACTTATGTTACGACCCTGCTCATAGTTAATAGTCATTTGGCACAAAAACGTTTTGAATAAAGTTTCAAATGCAGTTTTTAAGAACGCTTGATAGAATGAGAACCATTCTTTTCGGAGACTTGGGTTTCATAAGTCCATAACCTGATCTACTAACCCTCATTGGGATAATTAAGTATCAAGTGCCTCCATCATAATTTCATTAGAGGCTTTGCAATATACTCGATGATGTGGTTGCAAAATAAATATTTCAGTTTATACTCGGCAACTTCCTCTTTAGATTATACATTGGATTGGTTAAGTCGTGTCCTCTAGTAAATGTTCTGAACGGCGAGAGACAAGCTCTGGAAAAAGTGAGATAAAATGTCGGGGAAAAGCTGTCAAGAGCAGACTGTCAAGGACTGGTGAAGATGGCACGAACGGCTCATTAACAAGTCAAATGTCCTGAGGCGGCCAGTTAGGCCCTGACAGTGAGATATAAATCAGAGGCCGGTTAATAGAGCGTGAGACAGCCGAATGATCGGGAGTCGGACCAAGTGCTTCCTTCCATTTATAGAGATATCTGCGCAAGGCACTTCATATCAACAACTCAGGTCGATTGAGCTAATTACGGT
The DNA here is from genome assembly GCA_930367205.1 of Acanthosoma haemorrhoidale. NCBI lineage: Eukaryota > Metazoa > Arthropoda > Insecta > Hemiptera > Acanthosomatidae > Acanthosoma > Acanthosoma haemorrhoidale. The sequence goes on along the minus strand of OV884015.1, from coordinate 87,464,636 downwards.
CTACTTGAGAGCCGAGTTTAAAGTCTGCGACTCCTCTTATCGGACAAGTGCCGCCTTTAAAAGTGTTCGATTGATCTGTCAACTTCTGATCATCACAGCTATAAATAAATCAAAACAATTGCGTTCTTTGTCCACTCAACGTACACTTCTGGAGTCACGTATCTGAGAGAAGTGAGCATTTTACGTCTAGTATATGTTTAAGTTGCGTACCTTAATGACACATTCACAAATGATGCAAGGAACTCAATTTGTAATTACCTAGCGAACAATTACGTGAGGCAATATATTGCACAACAACAGAAATGGAAAGCTTGCTAATATGTCACTGCAATTAAACTGGAAGGATTTCATGATATATTTTCAATCGCACTCGACAATTACCGTTAAGATCAGCATGAGCAACTAAAGGCAGTGAATTAATTAGTTTTGTTCGTAGAGAAAAGAGCAGAAGTGAAAATTCTCTGTTCGATGGTTGGTTGGACCCTTAAACACATTTTTTTGTTATTTTAATCATTAAAAATTATTTTTTTTATAAAAACAATTTATGATAGCCCTGGAATATGTCATTTACAATGTACTGGCTTACCTGTTGAGGAAATATTTATAAACGCAATGTAGGAATGTGAAAAATCATGGAGAAATGCGAGCGAGAGAGGCTCCTCATTAATTTCTGAAGTTCTATGAATGCTTGGGATAAAACCTACTTATTTTTAATTCAAAAAAAAATATTTTATTAGCTACACCAACTATAAAAAAAAAGTTTTTGAAAATCGGTTTTAACGACATAATTTCTTGTTTGATGACGATCCTCGTTTCTCAACTAGAAAATCGCTTGAGGTGAGTAAGTCATTGTTGAAGCGAGCAAGAGCGAGAGGTGAGACCGATAAGAAGAGCAGAAGCCATTTCCTGGCGGGCCTGTGTTGGGAGACATTAGCAGAGCGTTAACTCGGTTAGGGCTTCCAGCGGGGGCTCTAAACGAGCTCGCTAAATGGCGAAGAGCAAGCTTGAATATTTAGAGGCTCAAATCCTTTCCACTCTCCGTCTTATAAACAGCCTCCTCAAAGTGTCCGCTCCTTAAAGATGTCTTCTTCTCTGTTGTGGGCTCGTTCAAGAAACTCCAGGTGAACCAAGCCAAGTAAGAAGTTGAAGCAGACACAAACACCAGTAAATCGTTTGTTAAGTAGCTTAGGGGGTCACGGACACGCCCTAAGTTAAACTTCTAGGTATATTCCACAAACCGGCTTGTATTACGATGTTAAGAAGTTAACTGCGGGCTCAGAAGGGGTCATCATATCACTATGTCTCGACATAGTGTTGAAGCTTCTTTATAAACCTTCTTTGATTCAAATTGTACGTATATTGAACTATCATAAGTAAAGTAGACATAAAGTGAAGTAATCATTGGCATAACTTCCGATGAAAAACTGATTATTCTGCCCCAGCTTATACTTACAGAAGATAGTAATCATAGGCAAGAGAGGATATTTAAAAATTTGAACACTCGACACCCAGTGAGAAATAATGGCTTTGCTTTCTACTCTGTACTAATTAAAAGATAAAGATCTATTTGTCTGCAATTAGCAACTATGTCAGTAACGTATTTAGTAAAAGACACTGATTAAAACCATTTAAAAATAATTCAAATAATAATTTATTTCTATCCGGGTATAATTAAAAGCAATTAAAACTAACTAATTACTGAAGTGTAACAAAGATGAGTTGTTAGTCGTTACTAACACAAAGAGGTCTCTCTTCTGCCTTCAGGACAGGAAGTTAAAGACAGGCATATGCTACCCCTTCCTTGATAAGAACCAGGCTAGTGTTCAGCGGCCATTTTTCAAAGCACTTATTTCTAAAAGGAATAATCCTTTTCAATTTCGAATAAAGTAATAAAGACAAATTGTTTCATGAAACAATCGTATATAATTTATTTTACATTGATCATGAATCAAATTGTATTTTTAAAAATATTTGAACAATTTGATAGGCTTAACATGTGAACAAACAATACCATGAGACTCCTTGCGAGTGGTGAGCTTCCTACAAAAATATTTTCGTATTTTTTGTTCCTCTTGGGACCACCAACTTTTCAACAGACAAAAAAAACAAAAAACTACTGCCAGTTAAAGGAATATTTCGAGAAAGTATTAGCTATGTTTGAGTCTCTTTGAGGGCCGTGAAGGTACATATGTATAACGAAACATCACGTCATCATGAGGTATTTTCAATGGCTTGGGTTTTCCCATTGTTAATATATAACATTAAATGTAAGTTTGAAAGTTTTTTTTTTAAGAGCTTTTCTTGAAAATATTTTTTGTTTATGACGTAACGTAAGGCAACGCCAAAAACACCACAGATGAATAAAATCATGAACACTTCGTTTTCGCACCTTTGCATGAAAAAAATGAGTTGTGAATGAATAGTTCCAAACACTATTAGGGCCAACAATTTAACTTACAAGCCAAAATGAACGCAGAAAGTCGCTAACAGGTGCCAGCTTTTTCTAATTTAAATTTCAAAAGAGTTCGGTTCAATTTCAGAAAGCAAAGATGTTGAGAAAATAAAAAATAATAAGAGGGTTTGGGAACATACTTTAATCTAAGGGGAGTCAGTTGGAGTGAGGGGGGAGCGCAGGTGGTGGAGCCCCTGAAAGGTCCCAGGCTACCTGGGGGCAGGTAAGTCCCTTGTTTATTGTTGGGGGGAGGGGGCCACCATGTGTCGTCCCTTGGGTTCTGGCAGGCAACTGGTCCACGGGGAGGGCAGGGAGGGAACATATGGGGTTGGAATATCTCATTGTTAACAAGTGTAAATCATCACATCGAGGACGTCGGCAATGGGGTGGTTTCCACAACTGTTACTCCAGAACAGAATACAATAACTATATGTTGGTTACATTAATATGTTCGGCCACGCTTCAGAAATGGATATGTATATCTAGTACATAAATGCATAATAACCAATCAAACCAAATATTCTGTTGTGAATATTCTTATGTAAACACAGCCCTGACCAACGATACAAATATTACCTTACTCAGCCTTACCATTCTGAATTATCTCAAAGACGATTAGCGAATTAGAGAGGGGAATATATTCGAAGGCTAGAATAATATCAAACTCGAACTAACCAAAACTGCTTAGTCAATATCTGAGACTATGGAATGCCAATTGTACTTAATATACTAACCCCCGAATACATACAACAGAACAGTACACAGTAGCCTCTGCTACATTATTGTATTTACAATACACTTAAAACGTTCGAGTCAGTTCGTAAATACAGATTAGATATCAAGAGGTGATGTGCTCTTAGTGAATAATAAGAAAAAAGTGAATACACAACAATAAGATGATTTCAATAAATTACACAAGTGTTCTTTATCAGTATCACTAATGGAGAGGTCAACGGGGACACCAGTTTGTTAAACACAAATCATTCGGACAAAAAGATTACTTAATTACTGCTGAAATATGCGATGAGCCCACATTAGCCAATCCAAAAAATCCCTGTTTTTCTTGGTACCTCACCCAAAACGTCACAAGGAGGGCACACACAGTACATACGATGTACATAGAAAGAAAGGAATTGAACCGTCCAGATGTTGACAGAGAGCTAATCTTAAAGGAGTGTTCGGGCCCTCAAGTGGTCTCAATGGTCTGTTGACATTGTAGCTTCTGTTTGTCCACATCAGTGCTGCCATTAGCTGCCCAAGGCGCAGCTATGTAAATTTGCTCAGGACCTGCCGAGTTATGGACAATTACCCTGTTTACCGCCGTCGGCTTCTTCAAAGAGGAACATCTTCCTTGCGATAACTCGGAAGGCCAACATCTACAGTCCAAGAGTGAGTGGCCAGGCGAAGAATAACATACCCCATAACTGCTTGGTAAGTGATAAATAATTGTCTGAATAGGAAAAACTTTGTATAATTATCTTAATTCACGATAAGTATTTAAAATGAATAGTTATTGAACTATTTCTAAGTGAGTTGAAAAGTTAATTCGAGTGTTTGCTTTTGTTTTATGAAAAAGTTATTAGGTTTTCATCAAAGTATAGTGAAATGGCACTGACATACAAGGTATGTAGTTAAATTAAGTAGTAAATTGATTGCGAATGATCCCAAGATGCGCCGTCAAGAAGAGACAATGCTGACTTTATGAGTGTTGAAGCCCGTTCAAAATATAAAACGGTTAGGAAAAAGCGCCAAGGACAATGTTGGCCAAACACACTCGACAGTTCAACACAAACACAGCAAACATTCTTTGTTTATTAATGGCTATGTTGGCACAGGGGACGAACGAATTTGCAGTGAATAGCCCACCCGCATTTGTCGCGCAACGAGAACCAAACAAGGAACATCCAGTCTTCAGCGGTCGTGTTTGCTTTTGATAATGGATTGTAATTGGAATGTGACGTCAAACAAGTTGATTCTTCCTCCTTCCTGACTTTGTTTATTCTATTAGCAGCTCATATCAATTTATTTACAAGTACATGACACTAGATGATTCAAGGTGATCTAGCAATTAAATTATAAATATAATTTTTTTGTATATAGTTTTCTTTCCAACATTAAGTCTAAACCCTTTGAATGACTAACAGTTTGTTAAAAGTAATCAGTACATTTCGAGGTGTAAAATAAACTTTAAACGTTTCAGATTAAAGTAAAAATCGTTTTAGAATATACATACCGACAGACGGCCAATCAGACGATTCATCAGTACAGGTCCCTGAATAAACGTAGACCTTTTCCATTTGGACTCCGCAATTAAAAAAAAAATGGCCGCTTAACAACCAATGGAAAATGCATGGCCGAAAAGAGAGATAAAGGGGGGGGGGTCTGTGGTAGTTTCCACTTGTGCGCGCCCTCCGTCACTAATTAATGAAGTGAATTATTCACAGCTGCTGTTGGTTATTAGATAGTAACGACCCGAGGCACATTACCGCTCAGGTCACGAAAACAAGGCTACGCCCGCAATTACACAGATCCGTCGGCCTGATAGCGACCCGGCGTCGGAAACACGTTTACGCAATCATAAACATATCTGACAGCTCACGGCGCTTCTGCCAGGGAGATTGAGTCTATTTTATGTTGTTTTTTAAATATACTTTGTACTGTGTATTATTGCTCGCAGGTACTCAGAAAAGTTATTCACTTCGTTCAAAAAGTTCTGATGTTCCAGTGCTAACCACAGAGACCATTTATTTCGTTGCCCTTGGATCTGAAGGAAACACTTGAAACGTCGAAAGATTATTAGTAAGTGATAAATGCCACAACAAAAACCACAGAGTTTCAGCACTGCACATGTACCTTCACGACTAGCAAAGTTGTACAGGCAGCAAAATAATGTTATTTGTTAGATAGCTTAAACACCTTGCAGTTCGATAAATTGGAGTCACTTTGCGAGTGCTCCAAACTTAGAACAATACCGAAAGTGATACCTCGTTTGAAAAGTAAAGAGTTAGCTTATAAGTATGTAATACAATAAACTGTATCACAGTAACTTAGATTATCATCATGATTTGATGACGTAAGCGACACATGAGGTGAGCGAAGATCCGTGATCCCCATTCCGGAGAAGTTTCTACTATCACATACAATAATGTCAATTGAACCAAGAAAAATATTTAAAATTCAAAAAAGCATGACATATATGGTTTAACGGCGATCGATGGAGGCTGAGCCTATTGTTTAGCAATTAGCTGCGCATATCAGGAACGCATTATTCATGTCCATTGTCTAACGTTCTAACAGATCATAAATCAAACCCGGGCCCAAATGTGGGAGTAATAGGTTAATTTGCGAAGGATTTATCAAATTAATTGTTTATATATATACATGTCCATACAATGACATATGATTCAAGAATAGACTTTCATATCGATAATTTCACGCATAAAGTAGACTGAAAAATTTAATACAATAAATCAGCTTTTGCTAGGGTAAGATGAGTTAAGGAATTAAAACCAGTTGAAAAAGTGATAACCGATTTCGTAGCAGAAAGACTGGCCGTGAAAAAAAAAATATTTTTTAATAATATACTTTTTAGTATTAAGCAAAAAAAAAAAACCGGGAATCTTGAATAAAAAATTTCCCATAGCGTAAAACTCATTCCATTAAGACATGATAATTACCATTATACGGCCCCAAGGTAATTTTCAGTAGTTCGTCAGAATGAATTAAAAATTAATTAACAGGTGCCTAGAGGAGACGATGAGGGAACTGTATAATGAGAATATTGAACTAGGAAAATTAACATTAATGAAAAAATGATATGCTAAGCAGACAAGGCCAGAACGGTTAAGTGTTTGTCAATTAAAGGGAGCCTTGGGCTTGTGATCCGTCTTCCAACAGTGAAAGGGGAAATAAATAATTATTAATGGCGCGTTAAAGCAAGATTTTTCCGCTTTTGCTCAACTTTATTTGAATATTAAATTAATACACATCCTTTCTATTTTATAACCTTTTAACTCGTATAAGAATAATTGGATTAATTCGATCTCGCGGATCCCTGTATAGGGTTTTCTCGGTAAAAAGTATACAAGTGTTGAAATTTCTAGGCGATTAAATAATACGTGACTAATTAATTAATTAATTTTGAATGTGTTTTCTATGGTCCAAAATTCGTCTTTAGTTGTCTCTTATGTAAGTTTATTGTTACGTTATCTTCTTAGGTCTATGAAAAACATGTTGTGTGTTGTTCACTTATTTACGTTCATGTTTGCACCCTTTCGAGTCCTGTTTATGAAGCAATCCCCCATTATTAATCATGAACACTTACAAATAGGGGTCTTGATTTTGAAAAATGATTAATACGCTTCTAATAGATACTTAAGTAATCAACAGACATTTTCTGGAAGAGTGAAGATGGAAGGTTGGTTGAACTTAATAACAATAAAACAGAACATTATTTACATAGTGTTTGAGTAACATCCTTATACATTGCAAAATGACAATCAAAGACGATTTGATCATTGTAGGGGAATCCCCCGGTGTCTATTTGAATTGCAGAAACCCTCCGTGGGCTGTAATGCTGTCTCTAATCGTCGGTTAAATCGTGGAAATTGCAGGTCTTACGAGAGCTCTCGGAAATATTTAAGGAATGAGACGAAGGCTACATCGGTGGAGGCAGTAATTGCGGAATCATTCCGAAGTATTACTGTTAGTAATGTTCTTCAGATAGCAGTTAATCTTTATAACCCGAGGCTTTTCAACGGTATTCTTCTAGTCATTATAACCAGTCTTGTTACTGACCTTTGCGGCCTCCATGGAATGTTAGGTAGATTGTTACACTAGATCACTCAACGTAAAAAAAAAAATTCCAGTTAAAATAAACTGGACCTTTAGTCAGAAAATGGGATTCAAGTTTAACAATATTTGTACTTTGGAGCGATTCTCATCTGACAGAAAATCGAAAGCTGTTTAGCGTATGTTAGGAATCTTTTCTTCGCTCAATGCAATGCTCAACAATGACATCATGGCATCAACAGTATGACTGATAAGAACTGACAGAAAATCGAAAGCTGTTTAGCGTATGTTAGGAATCTTTTCTTCGCTCAATGCAATGCTCAACAATGACATCATGGCATCAACAGTATGACTGATAAGAACTGACAGAAAATCGAAAGCTGTTTAGCGTATGTTAGGAATCTTTTCTTCGCTCAATGCAATGCTCAACAATGACATCATGGCATCAACAGTATGACTGATAAGAACTGACAGAAAATCGAAAGCTGTTTAGCGTATGTTAGGAATCTTTTCTTCGCTCAATGCAATGCTCAACAATGACATCATGGCATCAACAGTATGACTGATAAGAACTGACAGAAAATCGAAAGCTGTTTAGCGTATGTTAGGAATCTTTTCTTCGCTCAATGCAATGCTCAACAATGACATCATGGCATCAACAGTATGACTGATAAGAACTGACAGAAAATCGAAAGCTGTTTAGCGTATGTTAGGAATCTTTTCTTCGCTCAATGCAATGCTCAACAATGACATCATGGCATCAACAGTATGACTGATAAGAACTGACAGAAAATCAAAAGCTGTTTAGCGTATGTTAGGAATCTTTTCTTCACTCAATGCAATGCTTAACAATGACATCATGGCATCAACAGTATGACTGATAAGAACTGACAGAAAATCGAAAGCTGTTTAGCGTATGTTAGGAATGTTTTCTTCACTCAATGCAATGCTTAACAATGACATCAACAGTATGACTGATAAGAACTGTAAAAAGGGTCAAAAAACAGCTAACTAAATGTAATGAAGTTTAACCTTCGTTGCGAGAATAATCTTGATTTGATCACAATTTATCCAAAGACAAATTTTTTTCGCCTTGAAACATCTGAACAGTGACATATTGAAGAAATGCTTTACGTAAGCATGGAAGTTAACGAATCGGACGTAATCAACACCCGACAAATTTACAACACTAAAAATTGTATTGAGGGTTTATTTAATGATTATTAGAAGAATTATTTCCTTTGATGTGATTGGTCAACATTGGTGTTTTGACACCGGGAAACACTCAACCAAAGGCAAATTTCCAATTACAAGAAAATTGTATGCAGTAACATCTATTTGAAACAAGATATTATTGTAGAAAATTACAATAATAGGACTTTAACTTAGAAAAAGCTGTTTTAATATGGTGAGAATATATTTGACACGGTGACTAAGACACAGCAGCCAAAATAGGTAATGATTAGAAAGCGAATGGGTTGGAGATACAAGCAATTAGGAGTGTATAATTTGGGCGGAGGAAATTGCCGGCAATTACCAGATGTAACAGAGTTGCTAACCATGCTCACATCCCCGGTACGATTGCACGTTTTATAAAATTAAAAAAAAAAAACTAAATTAGCACAGAGCAGCCACCGTTGCAAATAGCCTTGGCATTTGGCCAGAGTAATGAAGGCCCAACACTACTTACTCTTACTGTATCTATATCAGCCATTTTAATTACTAACAACAATTGCGTCTCATGAGGCGAGACTTAATGTCTGTGGAATTATTTCAACCGCGGGTTATAAATAAATTCGGGCGCCGCTATTTCCACCCCTCGGTCAGATCTGGCATAGGGAAATGTGTTTTACAACAGTCCAAGTCTCAACTTGGCGTTCACTAATGAATAAAATAAACATATCACGACGAGAAGCTGTCGTTTTGTTGCAACAAAGTTGATGTATGCTAAAAGCCCCCGCTCTGAACGAGCTATCAGCTTCGTTATGCAAATTTGTTTTTCTTCTTTTTAACAACAAAATGTCGGTAATTTAGATTTTAATATGTACATACTTAATCATAACACTAATGCAAATATTGATTTGTGTTGACAGGATATCTCCAGTTAATTACCACTAAGTGATCAGATACAATTGACTGTAAACGTACGTTAAACTACGATGTCATGGTCAAGGGAGGGGACGTACAGTTGTAATATCCTTTAATTTCTCTTGTTACAAAAAAACGAATGTAAATTAAAAATAATACGAATGAGTATTAAACTTCAATTACCATAATTCTGCCATAAAAACAGTTAGGGTATAATAGGGGTTTTATACAAACTCTCAAATGTGTCCTGGCATTACCGAAATAATCTAATTTAAATAATTGTTCGTTGAAAATATCCCACCCAGAAAAGACCTCAACTACAATAGTTTATAAATGGGTTCAATTATAAGCACCTTGCCTTGATGGGTATAATAACCTGGTCATGATATTAAATAGATAATTGGCGCTTATAAACATGTTTACCTAACTCTTGTTTTGTTTTTTTTATTGTTTTGTCTTTGATAAATATTTATGCCTTGTAAAATTAATGATATGTGATGTATCAGAGATTTAATGGCACTCTTGTAACACTGAACACGTGAACATTTAACAGTCGATAATTAAATTACCTTAATTAATGTTTGAGCTCATCTAGCAGGCAGAACCTTCATGTAAAATTTGCTGTATCTGGGCCAAACAATCGATAAAAAAACAAAGACAGACACAAAATAAAAGAGTCGGGGGAACTGAAGAAGTTTTATTATCCGATGAAAGCATAATAGGATATCTTGGAAGGATATCAGATTAGAGCCGGAAGGTTTGGAATCAGACAAGCATCCTCAGTTCCTAACTCAATCTAACAGCCAGCACACAGACTTCACCAATCCGGCGATACAAACAGGCTCCTTCTTTATAAAGGGCAAATCGTTCCATCCAGAGATATTAATATAATTAATGGGATTTTGAGTTGTGGCTGGCGGATTCAGCTGAGGGCGTGTTCCATAACGTTACAGTAAAATAACATGGATAATGTTATAAAGTTGTAACTTTTTTTCGAACACATACAAGCAATTGTACAATTGTCAATGTTCCCAGGCATTGAAACTCAACAGCTACACATGAGTCGCAATGTTAGCTTGTTAAATATTCTAGTGTAGGTATGTATATCGGATTTCACGTAACATACACATGTGAATTCAACTGGAAAACATTGTTGGTATACAAAACAACAATGATGATTGATACAGTTGAAAAAATATAAAACAAGCTATTCTAAGTAGATGATGAAGAAGTTATAATTCTGATATATTTACAATCCTTTCAAGTGGAAATGATAAGTAGCTTATCAGAACAGAAATTTATTTTAAGTGTTGCGTAAATGCTTCTAAACAAATATAAGTGTATTAAAATAAAATTAATTGCCAGTATGAAGCTAAGGAAAATTAATGTGGTTACATTCTACTGGATGTATATAATTACAAAATATTTGTGTTTTGAAATACCGATACTCAATAATACAATAAAAGTTAAGGTATTTAGTAGGAGTTTAGTATGAGAAGAACACCAAAATAAACCTTATAAAAGGATGAGGGTTGCTGTGAACTAAGAACATTAATTTTGCAGCTTTCTATTCTTATCAGGTCCATGCATAGACGTGCCATCGCAAAACACCTTTGTATTAAGTAGAGTTCCCTCAAAATAACAATTGCATTATCGGTTAAGAATGAACTAAAATGAGGCCAGTGAGGGTATTGGCCCACCGATGCTGGTACACGTGGTTACCGGGCCAACGCTAGCCTGGCCTTCCTGTCGGGAGAAAGCAAAAGCCCAGGATATCGGCAGGATGTGCACAGCCTACGTGAGAATTTTGAAGTTTTTATCAACACTTAATCGATTTTTAGCAACTATTTGATACGGAGAGTATATTATACATTTATGTTGGTTATAAATACCAGAGGCAGGGACAAAGTGGGCAATGGAGTGGAATGTGTACATACCGGGTGACGGGCGGCTGCGGCGACTGCTGCGGCTGCATTCATTCCTGCTGTCGGGTACATCTTACATCAGAACATCGCCGAGAAGTAAATAAACTGCCACTGGACACTGCACCACACTGTCACTTACACACTGAGCCACATCTGCCGCGCACTGAAGACAAATCCAGGATAGAACTGACGAATCACCAATGACGAAAGACGATATGGATACTACCAGCTCTGGCACTCGACTGAGCCGCTCCCCTCCCCACCCCAGCCCCCCCCACTACCGCGCCTACCACCCCTCCAACAACACTCGCCTCAACAAGCACGCACTTCTTCCTCTTTGAAAAAATCGAAGGGAGGCCTGAAGGGGGAAATGGCCGACCCGTCCCTACACTTCCACCCACCCCCACGAATAACACAAAAGGTTCCTCCAATTTTTCCCCTCGACAGGAGAAAGAGGGATTCTATTTCTGTCTTACTCTCTCTCGCCGTTTCCTTCTCTCTCGCTCTCCCACTGATTTCAACCCCCTGTCGGTTTGCACAAATATGGCAGCCGTATCAAGTCCCCCACCCCCCAGCCCGACCACCCTGATTACCAGCCTCACTAGTCTCCCCCCACCCACCAGCCGACAACACTTCCCCACACACATTTTTCCCAGCGGTAAAAACCGGGCTCCACGTGGAGCCTGTGGATGTGCTATGGGAGAGAGCGGGCCAATGGCAAGGTCTATAGCCCATGGAGGGGGCAGCTGCTCTCGTAAGTCCCGCCCCCCTCTCACTGCCACAGCGTTGGAACAGGCGGATACGTGGCTAAGGAGCTGGCCAATGAAGTGCGAGCAGCGACCAATCAGCACCGACTCCTGCCTTTGCCCCGCCCCTTTGGCCGCTCCACGTGGAGCACTATTCCTCTCAATAGCCGCCCGCGGTCCCACACTCGCACAAAAAAAACCTGGTAAGGATGGATTTTCGCTCTCTCCAGTCGACTGTGTACTGCTGGAATATAATAATAATAAAAACGCAAGATATATAGGGGGAAAGCAGCTTTACTGAATTTCATATTAGGGCTGCTTGCTAAGCAAAATTTTTCTTTCTTTTACCTCTAATTTCGTTTAGGTTGGACACCTTTTTTTTATCCCTGTTACTTTATTTTAGTAAACTTCCTTTCATTCTCAATAGAAAGTAAAAATGGAGCAACAGAGTAACAAATCTGTAGGTTGATAGACTTGTATATAAGATCAACTTAAAAACAATCTAAAACATGTTTTAATCTTGAAAAGAAATGGGAATATTAAAATCCTCTTGGCGTTCCATTTTCTTGATATAATTAAGTAGTTAGAAAATTTTTATTTTTGGTTCTTTATTCCATTACAAATGACATTTGATGAAAAAAGGTATAATACGCTTTTAGTTATATCTATATTGGCAAGTTTAATATAGAGTGAAAAGGTGGGAAGTTATTCAAAGGAGTTCTGGTGACGAATTGCTTGATATATCTTCTGGCTTGCAGTCAGGACAGCCTAGTTATCTTGGCCGGTAAAAATAGCCTTCATCCTCACTCATTTTAATTGTGTCATCTCTTTATAAAGGGACCTATTTAGCTTTTTCTATTTTTTTTTCAGTTAATTTAATTAGGTGTATGTTAGTATATGTAATTGGCGCGTAACTAACAATTTATTTATGATATCTTTTGTTTAGAAATGCAACATATAAATAACCCCAATGTACATTTTTTAAAGAATATAACGATTACTAATGTGCTGGTATTCATCATAAATGCCTTCAGCGTTAAAAGGATATGATCATTTCATCTAATCAAGCTTGAAAAGAAACTTTTAACTAGCTGATTTCATGGTAGATTTGTGGAACGATCAAGCGGATTTCTATTCTAATTTGCTCCCATAAACTAACTCACAAAGGAATGCAGCTCTGGAAAAGTCGAATACACACGTATTTAGTTATCTCGTGTATCATATATATATAATTTTTTTTTTAAATAGAAAAAAAAAATAATTGGATAGAGACGAAACCTTCTCTCACGTGAACTCTCGAAGACATTTATGAAAACCACTTTTTTTCCGTTTTACTTTTTTTTTTTTTTTGAGTTTGTTGATTTTTTTAAAAGCAGAAATATTTTCACTGCTTGCCTCCTCTGGTCTTTGTCTTTAGATTTAACATACAATCCTTGACATGGAGTTTTACATGGAGATGGCATTACGATGACATGCAAATTAATGGCTATCTCCGTCATACATGATTAGTGTCATCATGATCAATAAGTGTTTTTTTTTCGAATCATGATATTTCCACCTGATCACCCAATGAACTAAATAAATATTGATGAATAATAATGGAGAGGTATTAATCGAGTAGTGATTTATTACAAAATTAATTTATTCTCACCGTCCAAATCTAAGTCAATAATATGTTATATGTTTAATAGATTATAATCACAAACCAGTATTGTTTATTTGGATTCAAATAGTTTTCACAGCCGTGACGAAACCATATCTTGCAGGCAAAAAAAAATTGAAATAGAATAAATTTTCTCTGACTACTTGTAGCCTCCAAGTCCTTAGATCTGCGTCGCTAACATATTATCTTCAATCCACACCGAGATTATTTTCATTTATTTTTATTTCATTTTCTTATAATTTTTAATAAAATACCTATTAACACAATCTTTTTTTTTTCAAGAAGGCACTGTTAGTGTATCACGATTATTGGGTTTGACCTGTCAGGTACACCCTTAGGGGACAAACCAAGGGCAGGTAGGGCGGGTTTTCTATGGGGGAACAGAAAACCCTCACGGTGCGTAATGACCCTCAATCCTAGATGAGTCTTTGTTCTGGGCCCTCGGGCGTAAATAAAAGCATGAATAAACCATTGTTATTCGGAATGATTCAAAGAACTCCGAAGAGATGACAATACTTGATGCCGAAAGTTAAGAGGCCAGTACTTGAAACGAAACGACAGGTGGGTGAGTGTAGCCTTGATATTGTTTTTGCTTATCTCAACATAAGAGGAAAATAAAACATTAAACAAACTAAAAAATGTCTCAAGGGTTCTTATAACAGTCAACAAGGAGTGAAAATATTTTCTGTTAAATCGTAATATTTATTATTATAATGGGCAGTGAAAAAAAAGTTATATTTACTGAAAATGCTAATTGCGGAAATCATAAAAATTCTGTTAGTCGTTTTTAAATATAGAACAATTTTAATTATGTAAACTAATTTTGCATTAGATATTATTTTTTTGTTTTATTGTGTTAAATGAATTACATTATATATTATCACCTTTTTCTATTCAAGCTATGTAAAGATAGATAACTTACTTTCAACACCTACAAGTAAATCATTACTTATCAATTATGCTTAATTATATGTAAATATATATTATCTATTTATATTTAAATTGTAATAATTATTAACAATTAATATGTCCGCAATACTGACTCAGAGCTGGTATTTTTTCAAACAAATTTTTTTTTACAGAATCCTTGATTTATATTTTTAAAACAAGGAAGAATTTATACATAACGTTATTCTAAAATATAAATAAATATGACATCGTTTTGATTGGCCGATGTAAAGAACCATGCTAATATGACAAAGAGTAGTACGCAAGATACTGTTAGCTAAGTTCCATATTATGCTATTGTTATAGGCCATGAAAATACCTGGAATCAGATGTGGGAGTGGAAAGCGCTCACTAAACGCTCAGACCCGCACGACTTACTGGCATTATTAAAACACAGATGTTCCGTCATACTGTTTAAGAAGCACAACATAAAACATTTTTAAAAACAGAGAAAGGTCGCGAATGCGAGATAACGGACGGATGAAAATTATGAGTTAGAGGAATCAGGAAGATGTGGGCGTGAAATATGGGAAAGGCGTGCAAAACTGAGGCACGATAGAGCTCGGGAGTGAAAGTGGAAGTGAGTGATCTCAGCAAGAACAGAACTGGCTCGCGTAATGGTCATCATTCATGAAAATTACATCATTCCTATGGAGTGGACACATAAACCTAAAGATATAATGACTGCATTTCATGAAGATTTACAAATACATATTGTAACCATTCGTTACCAGGTGTCTGGGATTCAGTTGACCACAAATTAAAAGGCAGGTGGTTAATATCACGGTTGGTCATTTTTTAGTACTGGTGCAACCGACGTAGCCTAAAAGTCAGCGAAGGAAAATGTTCAAACATAACTTTAGCCATTATGTAAATCCTCACAAAAGTCTCTGGAACGCAGTAACATCCCTTGGATTTCACCTTGACAAAAATCTAACCCTGAACACTCATACGAGAATTAGAAGTCAACATATAGTAAAAACTCAACATGTGGTTCAGACAAAGGTAGGTATCTCAACAGTTAATGCTACCTCACACCAGAAAACAAAGTACTCTTATAGAAATCGATACTAAAACCAGTTAGGACTTATAACATCCTTCCAATATAGTGTCCTAAGGACATTAGTTTATGCACCTGTTTATACTTGGCACTTCTGCGCCAATGTAGTGGTGATCTGGCTGCAGGAGTAATGTAGGAGATCTACTATAGATGCAGTGAAATTTTATTGTAAATACTGTACTTACGAATGAATGGTACGAAGGGGTGAAAGAACCCGAACTGATGTTGTTTGTGGCGGAGTTTTTGTAGGTTTCGACAGAGGACCGTGTAAACCAACTTTTCACCATCTGCCGTCACTGGAGAAGGTTCCGTTCTGCTGATGTTAATTTATTTGGAAAAGTTGTTTTGGTGATGGTTGATTTTTATGAACAGCACCAGTAAACTTCTGCTTCCTGCTCGGGAAAACTGGTACAGAAACTCTTGAAATGTTAAAAGCTGCCTAAAATGATGATGTTATGGGGAAAACTCAAGTGTTTGAGTGGTCTTCCCATTTTAAAAGTGGGGAAGTTTTAATAAGTAATCAACCTCGCTCTAGACGTCCTCCGACGGGTCGAACCATCGAGAATGTCGATAAAATTCGCGTAATCGTCCTGGAACATCGATGGCAGACCATCGAAAAGTGGTGGAGAAATCTGTAGTGACTTGGAGTTCGGTACGGTGAATTTTAAGTGAAGATTTTGGAATGAGCAGGGTGGCTGCAAAATTTGTTCTTTGACTGCTGACAGCAAAAACAAGGTCCTTTGGAAGCATTGGAAGAACAAGCTCAGCTTCTAAGGAAGAGATCCAAAATGACCCATACTTTTTTCAAGGTGACGAATCATGGATAAGATCATGAAACTAAGCAACAAGCACGCCAATGGAAGACTCCAAATTCACCTTGCCCCCCCCAAAAAAACTCGTCAGGTGAGATCAAACATTAAGAAAATGCTGATTTGCTTTTTCAATGTCAGATCAGTCGACCATTCAGAGTTTGTTTCCCCGGGTCAGGCAGTTAAACAGGCTCCTTACCTTGAAGTTTTGTAAAGTACGCAATAGTTTGCGGGGGGGGGGGAGGAAGACCTCACCAAGACTGGGGGGACAGGTTTTTTCCAACACAATAACGCTCCCAATCAAATAAGGGCGATTTTTGACCACTGTGCCCGATCTAGCACCCTGGGACTTTATTCCCCTGAATTAAAAAGGACACTAAAGGAAAGCGTTTTGGGGACGTTGAAGAAGTAAAGAATAAATCGAAGGAGGTGCTGACTGGTATCACAAAAGAGGAAAGATTAGACAAGTAGTGTACTTTGAAGGAGATTAAAGGTTTTGTGTCAAAAAAAAATGCATAAATCAGTTTGTACAAAAATAGTTCGGTTTCTTTTGGGTTCTCTCTCCTAAATATAACCTGAATGAGATATTTTATCACAATTATCTGTTGCCCATTTAAGCTAGTTTGTAATTATCTTCAATTTATGATTTAAAAAAAAAAGAACAATAAAATAGTTTTTCTATGATATGCAAGCTCATAACAGCTAGTTTGTTTCAATATTTTATAGTAAAAGCTGTTGTATGAACGTTATGCATTTTGTTCATTTAATTTTTTTCGACTATTGAAAAAGGTTCAGAGAAAGATGATGAAGAAAGGGCAAGTAAAATCCATGGATTTATGAAATTCAACGTGGTGAGTTCAGGGTATGTTCATCATAAGTGCAATGATTTTTTTTTTGTAAATTAATCTGTTCAACATATAATAAACACTGTACAAGCATTATAAGGTTGTTTTTTCTTCTTAGCTCTCTAATTATAAGATTAAGGATGAAGGGAAAATAAAGGAATATTTGGGTTGAGCGGATCCTTGTACTATGAGTACCTGCATGAAGGTGGTGTGAGGGAATGAAGGAGTGTGGGAAGCCTCGGTAGAGGTTGATAGTTGCGGTACAGTGGTGAGAGTCCACTGGTCGCTGGGCCTGGAGTCCCTCTAGTCGTGTAGTGCAGTCTTATTTAGTCGGATAGCAGTGTTGGGTGCCCGTTAGAGGCTTGCTGTTGGTGGGCCAAGCGCCGTGATGCCCACCATTTGGTCTGCTTTACCAGATCTTGAGAGTTGCCATCTTGCCGGTAGCGGTGGGGGTGTCATGTCTCGGAATAGAGGGTTTTGGCTATGTTTCATCGAGTCAAAGAACTTGATGTCTCTTCTTTGGATGGCTTCGTCGGATGTCGGGAGCCTTCATATCTCGAAAAGGGGTATGTCATAGTGCCGTGCGCAGGATTTTGTTCTGGAAGCTCTGGAGTCGAGTTATTGTGCTTGTGTGTACGAATCGGGAGAGTGGTGTCCCATACAGAGCAGAGCTGGCCTCAGCACGCTCTTATATATTAACAGTTTCAGCCGAAGGGATATAGCCGGGCTTGTGATGAGATGCATTCCCTGTCCACCATATGCTCTTTTGGACTTATGATTTAGGGTTAGAAAAATCAAATGTTGCATCTACTACTTACTTCTTAGATATGGGGTCACAAATAGCTGATGGTTATAGGGTAATTGTAAAGAATTGCGTTCAGAACAACGTTTAGATGTGATAATTTATTTCATTTTGTAAAACTAATTTAGGTTTTCCTTGTATTGTATGAAGAATCCAACGCTTTCACGTATAATTAGTTCATTCATTGTAACCTAATAAGAATTTCAGATTTCAGTTTATTATTAGCCTTACTTAAAAAAAAAGAGAAGGTCAAACATATTTGAAATGTTTGTTCCTTAACACAAATTAATTTAGTAAAGAAAAAAGAAATGAAGGTGAGTGCAGATATTGCGATTGTAAGTGACAATTGATAAAGAGTGACCTATTTCAATTTTATAATTGTGACCAAATGCCAGCCGGGTGCCGTAATTAACATGACACACTTGTTGCTGGAAAGATAAGCCTAGTGATATGTCTGGGACAATTACCATATTGTGCTTCAAAGCAAGGCTCTAGGCAGGTCGCTGTTTTTCAACATAGGCAAGGTGTTCGTATAGGGTGCGTTTAAGATGCGTAGCTTTACTCAGTCAAGTGTTAAGAAAATCTTGAAACAGTGCAATGCCGGTCATCGCGATGAATAGATAGATAGATAGATATCTAGTATTCTTGAAGCCTTTAATTCAAGTGTTAATTGACTCAAAATCCTGGAGGAGTTCGAGAGGAGGCATGGGCGAAGCCTTTCCTCCACTCTTGTCAATACTCTCGTCGTCCCGAGTTTAGTCAGACATATGCCGTCTATAGAATCAACGAGATTTTATTTTAATTTATTTATTGATTCCATCCTAATCCCCAAGCACAATCATTGCACTGCACCTCTCATCCCTATAATCCTCCTCGGAGACTAAAATGGCAGCGGCCTCGTGACCTGCTATAAATAAGTGACAATGGGAGTCCTGGCAATGACCAGTTTTTCCAATCATGTCCTTAGCGTCTGTGGCTCTCGCGCTCTTCGTCAGCCTCCGCTGGTTTTTTCCAGCTACGCCGCTGGCGAAAGAGCGTGGGGGACTTCCGAAGACTCCGCTTCTACCTTCGCACGCGAGAGAGGTGACAACCATGTAGACTTGGGGTGTTTGTAAATACTGTATAAATGAGCGAGTGAATGAAAATTGTAAATATGGTATGAATAAACTTATTGCCCAATGAGGCAGATTGTAATTTTATCATAATAAAGTTGTTATAAAAATGATATTTATTGATACATAACTGTGACAAGCATCAAGTCTGACATAAAGGCAGAGTACTTATACCGCTTAAGCTAAATTTTACTATTTATTATTGTTATTAATTTAAAATATCTGAAATAAACGTATCCCTAGGACTCGTAGGCTGTACCCAGGTAAGTCAGGCGTGGGTAGTCCTTGCAGTAATCAGTTTGTTTTGGGTGTCCTAAACTTTAAGTATATCTAGGTGAGGGGGAGGGTGTTGGATTTCGTTTATCAATTGGTGCATCTGTGAGAAGACTTACTATTGATTGAAATATCTATATAGCCTTGATGTTGGTATTCTCAGCGTATTCGTAAATTTAGGCTCCATTTACCCCGATTGGTTTTAGTAGAAGTTAATATGTTAATAGTTTCTGGGATAAGTTTTGAACTAAATGTCACGTTTAAGTCTTAAATTATTACCTGTTATGAACCCCTCGGGTCAAAATAATTATTCAGAAAAATCAATGCAAGCAGTAAAGTAGTCACTCGTACAACTTTACACACTCCCACGTACCAGACCAGTACCAGACTAAATTGTATACAGGGCATGAAATAACTAACATACTCGGGTACAGGTGGAGTAGGGCTTCCCCTTAGGTTAGAAGAAAACCCTCCCCTTACGAGGGTGGTCACCATCACCCACCCCATCGTGTTAAACACTGTGCATTTGATGCAGTGAGTCGAAAGTGCTAGCAAAAAATGAAAATTATTGAAGAGAAGCAATCATTTAATAAATACTTAAGATGCTATATAGTAGGATCATTTCAGAAAACTTGTCTTCATTTTCTATGTACTGTACCTAGTTTGTGCAAATAAAAAAAGGTGAGTTCATAATTGAAGTATGAAAATGTCAACTGGTAAAAATCTTTGACGTAATAAAATTACTTTGCATTTTTTACGACCCCTATTGAGGTACGGACCAACATTCAGGAAGCATTGATTGCCTTAGCACACTTTCAAAGTACAACCGCACCCTTTCTCGTGCTCTGCGGTAAAACATTCCACTAATAACTACGACGATTAAAGGTCTAGATGGACTGCCTGTAACAGCGCCTGCTATCATCGAAAACCGGAATCAAAAGACCGCAATGGAACGAGGTCATCAATGATCACACACTCTTTGTTTCTTGTAATAACTCTCTGGCACATGGATCCATCTGTTTCACTTATTTTGAACTCCGACCATTCGCTAAAAAAAAACAAAAAAAAAAAACTCACAGACAAAACATGAATAAATAAAATGTTAGAGCGGTTGCCATCTGTGGGTTCTGTTTCATTTAACTCGCTGGCGGCAGCGGATAGAAACTCATTAATTTTTTTATATCCTTGTCGAGAGTCTATTTAACGCCGTGCCTGATTTTGTTTAGTCTCTTTCCTATAACTGGTCCTTTGACATTGCTATTTTTAGTAACTACCCCTCTTAAAATCTAATAATAATACAGAACTAATAATGTCATTGCCTTATCCACATTTCATCCATTGACATTTATGTTTTAAAGGATTAGTTATATACGATTAAAAAAAAAAAAAAGCTCTTGACAACTATTAATTGCCGAGTCTGAAGACTTCCATTGAAAAGACGCTTATTCTTTCTCTTTTCTCCAAGGTTAAAAAATATTTTTTTCGCGACAACTGGAATTTTTCCTGATGATACAATGACAGGAAATATGGGATTCCAAAGTAAACGATAAAAAAAAAAAAAATCTGCAGAGGTGTTGATGATTTATAGTTCCGATTTTTACCAATGGCCAAGGACATGTTTAAGACGGAAACGCACTACCAATTTCATAAATATTCAAAAAAAGTACTGTTTGGAAGACATAGAAAACCCTTATTACATGATTGCGGTGTTTAATAATTATTTAAAACCACTTAAGCAACTAACGAGATAATTATTGCTAAGGGTGTTTGGATTAGTGAAAAACGTGGTTTATAGTGGTTAGGGAAAAATAAAAAAGACATTCTTTTTATTGTATAAAATACAAAATGTATGTATAAGCGTATATTAACATATTTAAACAGCCCATAATACATATACGTATATCTTTTATTGTGCAATAATTACAATCTGCCTTTTATAAGGCAATAATAATACAGATAAATGATCTCATTCATACCATATTTACAGTCATCATTCACTCGCTCATTCATACAATAGGACATGATTGGAGAAACTGGCCATTGCCAGGACTCCCACTGTCACGCGATTATAGCAGGTCACGAGGCCACTGCCGTTTCAGTCTCCGAGGAGGATTATAGGGATGAGTGGCGCAGTGCAAAGACTGTGCTACAGGATTAGGGTGGTTGGAAAGGCTACTGTGGAATTTCATAAACTTGGAAGGGATGAGTTCTAGAATGTAGGGTATATTAAGGTCGTTATGAAGGGTTTTGTTGCTGACATAATAAGGGGCATTTACTATTGTTCTCAGGACTTTGGATTGAAAGGATTGGATACGCTTGATGTTCGACTTTTTTTTATCTATTTTTTATCGTATATCTATGTGTGTAATATGTTCATTTGCGTTTTATTGAGGAAAATAACATGTTTATTTTTAGTAAAAAAGCTTGTAATAGTTGTTTTCTTAAATTGTTTTTTTTAATCTGTACATTGATCTCAATAACTCATTTGATGCAGTTGCAGAAATTTCTAATAAGTTCTTCATGCTTCACAATTTACGAGGGAGTTTTCAGGGTCTTGGAATAACCTAGAGTTCACACTTGTTATCTGAGGGTAAGCCGAAACCTTCTGGATCACAAAGGAGAGTTTGAACCAGTAAGAGAAAGACTGGGCCGATGAGACGACATAGTACTATTTTGTAGGGCCCCAGAAGCCGTCGCCTTCATAGAAGTGTCCCTTCCAAGGATATGCTAGTTTAGTGGGGAGAGACTGGAAACTGGAGAGAGAGAGAGAGAGAGAGAGAGAGAGAGAGAGAGAGAGAGAGAGAGAGAGAGAGAGAGAGAGAGAGAGAGAGAGAGAGAGAGAGAGAGAGAGAGAGAGAGAGAGAGAGAGAGAGAGAGAGAGAGAGAGAGAGAGAGAGAGAGAGAGAGAGAGAGAGAGAGAGAGAGAGAGAGAGAGAGAGAGAGAGAGAGAGAGAGAGAGAGAGAGAGAGAGAGAGAGAGAGAGAGAGAGAAGTAGATGGGAAAAGTAGATAAGTGTCTTCTGGTCCGTAAAGAGGGCACTTCTATTTGTCTGTGGTGAAGTTGGCACTTTCACAAGTAGTATCACAAGATGGAGACTTTCCCGTAAAGTCGATTTTAAAAACATTTAATCTAAAGAAACCTGACGGTATTCACTTAACTTTAGAATCCAAGTTGGAACTCGTGGCCATTCCTAGGCCACTTAAACTACGTACTGTAACCATCCTGTACCTCTTCTCCTGAACACGGTTTACTGTCGGGCCACAAACCTCTCAGGATTGGAGTCAGATAGCTCAGTAATGGGACCAGCAGTTTTCCAGGTCATATACCGCTTAATTAACTCTAACTCCGCAACCATGGTTAGGGTCAGTGAGAACCCCTTGCAATGCCCAGACAAGGTATTTCTTGTAATGTGTCTTTATTGCGACATGGTACTATGAAAAAAAAAAAAATATATCCTAAGTTGCTATATAATTCTACTTTCCTTTATTAACAAATTTATATTAAAAATAGACTCAGTTCGGCAGTTCGTATTACTTGATTATTCGGATTAGCGAGAATAAAATGTGAAATCGAGTTTTTAACAGTTATTATAATTACGATTTTTTCTAACAATAATCCAAACAAATATTACATACTTAATGTCAAGACTATTAACTCACCTCAAAATTATTGTAAGAGCAATCGCTTTTAGTTACCTTTAAAAAGTAATTTATAACTACGTATAATTATTTTATAAGGGAAAGGCAGTATTTTTTTTGTCAAAGCCAATCCAATCGAATGGGACCTATCAATCTTAACATTTAAAATAAAAGTGATATGTTTCAGCTGTGTTCATCAAATATTAAACCCGATCACTGAAATAACTATATAATAATTTCTCGAATTTAAAGCATGTGGAAATTAAAAATTAATTTTACTCTGCACCTCGGGTTTTGAACCCTGGTCACCATATCACTAAGCCGTTACCTTAAACCACTAAACCATTGATAAGAGCTCTGAAGTTTTACGGCCTTTCAATTTATGGAAGCCAAGTGTATAAAATCTTTATGGCTTTAGTTAAAAATAAACGGGAAAAGCATCTTTTATTATCGCTTTTACGAACTACAATCCCCTTAACGGGCAATAAATTTAATCGAGAGCATTTTAAACTGAGTAAACGCCTTTTACAGTAAACGTCGAGAGTAATATTTATTTGAGCTCTTCAATATTATGTAATTTAACTGCCAACCCCGAAGGTTTGTCTTGTTTGGCGGATCATAAAAATTATTCGATCTAATGTTATATTACGATGAATATGCATGGATGAATATTTTCACCAATTTGAGACAATAAATTAAATTTAAAAAAAATGGTGATATTTCCGTCTTCATATAAAATGAAACATCTCAGAAGCTGTTTGAGTCTTAAAGTCACGATTTATTCTACATGAATGAAAGTAAACTAAATACCGTAGAATGACACTCAAATATTAAGTTGATACTTGCTAAGCTTTAATGTTTAGTGATATTGAAGGGTCAAAAGTGAAAACAAAAGCTTGTAGGTTACAATAATGAGTGATTTGTTCACAATCGTTCGGTTAATATTACAAAATGAGGCCTGGCTTATGAAAGATTGTTTTGATAAATCAAATCTGAAATTTTAGACAGACCACCCTGATGGTACCGCTATCCTTATTCATCATTCCCTTTCCCATCACGTCGTCCCATCGATTGCCCATGATTTCCTACAAGTTACAGCTGCGTCAATCCGCACATTTTCTTTCCCCTCACCATAGCAGAAGTGTATTGCCCATATAAATCCGTTTCCAACTAACAATTTAACACCTTTTTTAACTCAATTGGACATCATTACCTTGTGGGTGGATATTTAAATGCAAAGCACCAACTGTGGGGTCAAGAACCATTAACTCCCGAGGGCACGCTTTATCTGCACTTTTTCCCCACAAACTACACCACTCTCTCTCCTAATACTCCTATCTATTGGCTTGCAGATCCCTATCGAAATCGCAACATCCTTGATTTCTTCATCTCCCATGGATTAAGAACAATACGTTTGTCCACTACACGACTCGATGACCTGTCGACAGACCATAGCTCTTTACTCCTCACTCATTCGATACAACCAATCCCCAAACTACCTCCACCGTCATCCATCAGGGGCCCGGTTGACTGGGACCTCTTTTGTGTACTTTTAACCAATTCCCTTTTTTATTACCTCAATCCAACAATGTGCATGGAATCCTTCAAAGCCATGACCCTATCCGAAGCTCCAGGGCAAAACTTCTTTACCTCTAAACCTACTCGACCTTGTCCATATTGAACTTCAAATCCAAATCCTTATATAGCATCATCTGTCGCTCGTCTGGTCTTCTGTCTGTCAACGACAGGGCATATGTCCCAGCTATCCCATGGTGGATGCTGGTCAGCACCTGGGGGGGGGGGTCTTGATCCTCGCGTGAGTCGTTCTCTGTGTCGTCCGTGGAGTATGTTTCCCTGAGGGAAGTGGTCTGGTTCCCGCTTATCAGTGCCACCAGGGTCTTGACTTTTTACGAGATGCCCTAGGAGTTCCTCTCTGACTCGTGATGGACAAACTCATTCCAGGTTTTCCTCCGGGTGGCCTCGATCCTCTTCTCATACTCTAGTTTGCGGTTCTTGTACTGGGGTGGAGGTTTTCACCAGTCCTCATCCTAAACATCGATCCTACCCCATGAAAGTAATGTTGAAGATCATTTTATTTCTCCGATTCCTCGTTCATTTCATCTAAAAGCAGTCAATCCTTCTGAGGTCAAATATCTCTTAAGCAACCTACCTTTCCGTAAATATCCTG
Organism: Acanthosoma haemorrhoidale; assembly: GCA_930367205.1. Taxonomy (NCBI): domain Eukaryota; kingdom Metazoa; phylum Arthropoda; class Insecta; order Hemiptera; family Acanthosomatidae; genus Acanthosoma; species Acanthosoma haemorrhoidale. The sequence continues at coordinate 87,439,296 of OV884015.1, read as the reverse complement.
GGCATGTTCTTCTCACTGGTGAGATCCTTCAACGAATCCAAATATTTCAATCCAACGTCCTCAGAACCCTCAAGACCCCCAAAGCTTTTGTAAATCCTTTAGTCAACTCAACTCCAGTAATACTCATCCGTACAATCCTTGTCGTTTAAAACAGCGGTGGTCTCGTGATCTATTGCAAGTAGATATATAAGTCATGATCTCCTGGCATCCATACTTATGTCCTGATCGTTCTTCCCCTCTTCGCATGTAAGATTGGTGTAGACAGTCCCTGTATCTGTAGGGTTAGTTGTCAGAACTGCTTTTTCTTAATGTTATTCTGCTTAGCATATCCGTACATTTGGGCTCATATGGTCAAATACTGGATATTTAACAAAATATCTGTTTAGAAAGATGTTGAAACCAAAATATTTCTTGGTCTCACGATCTGGAATGTCACACAGAAGAGGCCGATTGAAGTACAGCGTGGCCGTCCACGGCGGTTTACGGCGATTACACAGACCTTGCGGGGAAAAAGAAAAAGGCAAAGAAAAATAGAGACCGTGAAAAATCTGAAAAAGTCACCTTGCGGCACGGCTCCCCTTTGGAAACGGTCCGGAGAGGCGAAGCGGGGAAAAGAATTAAGAAATAACAGTGGAGCTAATGGGACGCCTTGAGGGTCCCCGGGCTCAGTCAATTCGATTCAATTTATTTGTCCTCAAGAATACAATCTCTTTTACAATGGGGCAAGGGGGAACGCCCTCAAAGACATGTCGTACACTTATTGATGTAGACAATGCTAATGTATTCCGTTGAAAAAAAAAATTTCTCCCCGGCCTTTCAGAAAAGCTCTCTGTGCAAGAAGAAGGGTTATTATCATACACCGCCCATTATTCAATATCCACATAAAACATTTTCATGGCTTCTTTAAGGGCAATTAACTGGCAGGATATTCATGGGGAGTAAATTGCGCTAACTGATAAATTTCTCTATTCAATAAGAGCCGAGCTTGAACAGTCTGCTGTGGATTTTATTCCATGATTACGGGATGACGGCGTCCTGTGGAGGAGTGTTTCATAACCTTTGGGTCGTGACCCAATATTTGGTCCCGGTAAATATTTAATGGTCCGTGAAACGATAGCTGCAACCTTGCACTTATCTCCTGAGCTGCTCCGAGCAGAAATATAATGAATGTTTATCTAATGTACAGTGGTTTCAGTTTTAAACAAGCACCGACTGGTGGTCATGGAGCGTAAGGCGCTCGTCTACACTGGAAAATTTATTTTTGATTTTGGTCAAAACCCGTCGTTGTTCTCTGGGCCCTACAAAGCAAAAAGGATTGGTGCGTTGCACAAATATCTTCTCAATGATTAAATGCGCCTATTAAAGGACCATTTCCTTTTTTGGTATAGATGCTTTAGCCTTTCAAAGTTAAATAAGAGCCTGGAAACATTTAGGAGTGATAAAACTTCATATAATAGGAATGAGGTATTCAAAGTGAGAGTTGCACCTTTGCGGAAAGAACATTAACTGTTTCGAGGTGTGTAAAATATACTCCTTGACAATTTGAGATCGATCGAACCGATTTGGAGGACGCTAACATATAACATACGGACAGACGAATGTAGAGCCTCTCCCTTCGGGCCAGGCGATTATTTCCCCCCGTGGACTCGTGGGCTGTTGACTGCGGACGAGGCAGACCCATTGTGTTTAGCCCGCTGCTCATGTGTTAGATAAACTAATGGTCTCTCATTGTGCCCTTCAATAGGGCGTCCGTTTATATCGGGGGCCATCCTTTCCCATATGAAACGACCATATGCCCTCATTTAATAAACTACCACGATTTAAATTAGTCAAAGGAGGAAGGACTCTATTTCCTCCGACTATTACCTGCCTCTGAGCACTGAAGCGGGAGTGCCATCACTTAGTGCGAACGTTAGAATTTCCCCTTCCCTAACTGTTAACTGCAACGGGAAAATCAACTGTTGATTGGACCAGCAGCCTCATTGCTTTTTCATTATTATCATATTTACCGACTAATATGTTTATTTCAATTATGGATTAATTTTCATTGTTTGAAATACCTTAAGGACGTATAAAGTGTAGGATCATTCACCGCAGATCCGGATGCTTAACACATGGATTCTTAAATACTAAAAGATACACAGCATTGTTAACTTAATGTTTGAAAAACTAGTGTTTTCATTGAGAATTATCTATTTGACTTTTTTAAGAAGGTAAAATATTTTTAAAAAAAAACTTTAAATCTAAAATGAACTAAGTGGTTGCGAGGTCAGCTCGAAGGCCATGTAAAATGTATTGTACGTATGTTAGGTATATAGCTCCTATTATGATTTATGTATCTCTGGGGTACAGATATTGTCAGGGTACTTTCCTGTGGTCGGTCACACGTTCATTTGTGCTAGATTGATCTACCGTACTGGAGTCATAGTTTAAAATAAATAAATCTAAGATTCATTATATTTTGGATGTGCGTCTAAACATTTTCCTTGATTAGTTCTGTACCTACATATACACCAAAAGGAGACAGAAATGGAAATATCTTACTTGGAATCCGAAGAAGTTTGGATATTCAACTTTGTCTATTTGGATAGTGAGAAAAACTTTCAGGGTACATTACTGAGTAACTCATTTTTTTCTTATAAGAAAATAAATTAATGAAGAGAAAATATATTTAATTGGACGAATTAATTCCATCAGAAAGTTACAAAGTACAAAAAAAAAACTTAATGCCAAATAACGGGAAAATGAGAAAAAAATGTCCTGAATAATGTGAAGTAGGCAAAGGGAAAAGAAGGAATTTCATTATCCTTAACTGGAGCTCAGAAGCAATCAAAGGTGGTTAGTTCAAATTTCGCTACTCATTTTGTTAACCGCGTCATTTTTTGTCAGTGTAGTAATTTACTTAATTATTAGCAAAATAAAAAATATCGGCAAGACTGCAGCTTGCCAGTTTCTTTTTTCTTGAACTAATAACTGTTAATAAGCAGTGGGCTCTACCTACACCACAAAGAAAATGGACAGTACAGTAATTTAGTTTATTTTTTGTTCGCAAATATTTATCCAGACACTGGGCCCAAAACCAAAAACCATTTTTTTTTCGTTTCTTGTATGCCATGCCAACCAGGTTTTTTTTTCTCGATAAAACAATGGATGCCCCACTTAGTAAAATTTTTAAGAGTAGATTAAAATTCTAAAATGCTTCTGTTAACAGTGAAATATCACGGTAGGATTTTTTACCGTTTTTCAGCTCTAACGTAATTTCTGCGAAATAAGCAAATCCTTAAATTTCGCAAACAAGTGAGAATTTTTATCACGACACTATCTCCTTTAAATATTTGAACAAGAACGTTTATTTAAGAGGTGTATCATGTAATTGACAAACTGAATTAGTAGGAAAGGTTTCTTTCATTCAAAAAATCGTGGATGTGTTAATTTATTTATGATTTTAATTATATTTTTTTGATCCGATGGATCAATTAGGTTATAATTTTTAGTTGTCCCTTAGTGCCTCCCCAATATATTCGTGAAGGATAAGTTATTAATTTGATAACGTTAAACACCATTGGCTATTAATTCTGACCCCTGAGTTGGACAGTTTTTGCTGGCAGGTACAAACTTTTCTGGGACCGCCTAAATCCCTAAACAAGGTATGCCAAGGAGTTCCTGGTATCATTCGGTTCCTGGAATCATTTGGGATTCCCCTGGGGAGTTTTTGTAAACAATTTAAGTTGTTTGTCAATGCCGACTAGGAAGGGAGAGGCTCTAATTTTAAACAGCTATGGGGAAAACTAAAAAATGTCTGTCAAACAAAATGTATCGGCGTATGGACAAATTGTATAAGCATTGTATGGGTACTGTAAAAGTATGGTATATGTATAAAATATATGCACAGCTGTAGTGTATTACGTATTTATTTTTTTTGTTTATTACCAAGACTGAGGGCGAGGCTGTACTTTTATACGGCTACAGAGTGGCCGAACGTCTTTGGTCTGGCTGCGTTATCTCATCCGTACCTTTGCAAAGTATACCTTCACTTTTTCCACTATTTTTGTTTATATGTTTTTCATAAATGTAATTTATTTAATAATTGAGATAAAAAGGTTTCAAACCCAAAAAAATACGTAATCTTTGATAAATGATGATTTAATTACTTATTGGAAGGATTCATTGCATGTTCAAGCGTTGATAAGTCCATCCTTTCTAGTCAGTTTGAGTTACAAAACTTAAGCCGGTAATGAAAATGGACGATACGATACGTTTTAACAGGATCGGAGATTTAAAGATTAGCAATAATATTTATTGTGATAAAATTACTATCTGCTTTATTGGGCAATAAGAAATTCTGTTCTCTCAATCATACAGTTTTTGCAAACATCCCAGAGACCTCTCAAGTCTGCATGATTGTCACCCCCCTCGCATGCGTAAGAGGAAACGGAGTCCTGGGAAGTCCCCCACGCTCCTCCATCAGCCGCGTCACCGGATACGAGCCAGTGGAATGATTAGAAATAACATAAAAAACAGCACTTTCTGATTGAAAACTGTTACAACTCAATTAGGTAACATGGGATTGATATCAAGATCTCTTTTTTTTCAATTTAATCACTTCAATTATCAGTGTGTGCCAAGAGTGTTAGAGGTCAAATAATACAATAGATTGTATTCTAGATCTCAACTAGCCTGATGTCAAACGATCGAATGCTATCGGGCAGATAGTGGATCTGTAGAGAGCGTGCTATAATAGGTATACCCGTGTAGCAGCAATATAGCCTAGTAGCTAATTCCTGAGTCTTGCCGAAATTATAATTTCTTCCTTATTGTTTAAATTATTTATGTAGAAAGAATCTTGTTCCGTACAGATGATTTCCATTTATTCCTTATATTATATGGGGAATATTTCTGTTATTTCCTATCCTAGTTCTTCCCCTTAGATAAGCTGCAGCAGCTGCTTGGTAACGCAGATGATCTGGAAGTCGTAGCGTCAATCCTCCTGGGACCTAAAAGCATTCATAGCCCTATAAAAATCAGCTAAAAAAAAGCTTCACCACAGGCTCTCACAATTAATCATATGAAAACAAAATATATTTACACTGGTAGCAGCGGATGATCAACGGTCCTCAATTTCTGTCTGTTGTGGCCACCTCTTAATTACGAATTATTAAAAGTTACCCTCATCTCGTCCCAGAAAATATCTGTTTCCATATTTGAACAAATAAAGAATATGACGTCAGTTGGAGTGGGGGAGAAGCTGGTGGGGGGAACATAATAAGCACCCCATAGGGCGAAAAGCACGAAAAGGCGAAGGTGAGCCTCATCACCTAGTGGTGTATAAGAACGATGAACTTTTTATTTATGCACTCCTCCAAATGCATGTAAATGTAAACAGAGAAGAAATCTGTAATCCAATTATTTTATTATTTTTGTACATTTTATTATTTTGTTTGTAAAAGAAACAAACCGTCACTTGGAACACTTCTCTCTCTCTGCACTGGCGCTTGCTGCTCAACTCAAAACCATGGTCTTCTCATTCAACTACCTCTGCATATCTCTCTCCTAATCTCGCTATGTTTTAGTCCGGCGTTGTCAGACCCCACACCATCCTAGTTGGAATCTCTGCCTTCGTCTCGCTAAATCTAGCACCTCCTTGGGAGAGACCTCCCCCTCGTCGACGACGGTTGTCGTGGCCCTACAAACTTACCAGTAGCGTCTTCCACGGCAATCCAGTCTGCTTCTCTCCAGTTCACACTTGCCTTTGGGATCCAGACGGTTTTCGCCTACCCTTAGACACCGAGTGTGAATTCGTGGCATTCCAAGACCACATAAACTACCTATAAACCTACCTTGTACCTCTTCTCCCGAACTTTGTCGGGGCACACACCTTCTAAGATGTTATGGAGTCAGATCAAAACGAATTAAGCTACCCGCCGACTAGGCCGGAAGCCAGGGTGAAAGACCACATGTCCACCCGCCTTATCTCTTTCTTGGCGCTCGCCGGACGGCGGCTAAGAGGTTGTAGCGACCCTAGCCCACGGCGGGCGCTTCCTCCCCACTTTGGGTATACTCAGTTATCTGAGCCCGACACTGCCAGAATTGACATTCACCTAGTATGTTTAATATTCTATCTGCTCTGCAATTTTAGTGCACACTGGGAAGAATACTGGTAAAAGTAAAAAAAAATACGTGTTTAACGATTTCTTGATTCTTTACTCGTCTATTGCGGAGGCTCTCTGTTTTTAGTATTTTCCCCCGAGGATAAAGCTTTTTACATTCTCCTGTCTATCCGCTTTCTTACAACCGAAGCGGAAGTATATTTGATTACCCCTTAAAGAAAGTATAAACCTCTACAGGCCGGAGACCGGGGACTTATCACTCGACTCAGATGCGATTATAATACGGTTATAAACGGCGCAGATGAGCGGGATAAGATCTACACCGGCTGCCATGATTACAGCGGATGACTGTGAGTGCCTTTTAGTTCCGCCTCGCCTCCTCAGGTCGGTCGTTCATTAGGCCAACCTGCCACCAACGGCCCTTAGGAATCCGATAAAGGGGCTATGTGTGAGCGGCTACCGCCAGGTGTCGGGCGCTTAAATAAAAATTGCTTGAATATTAACGACAAGGCTTAGGCTTTTGAATTATTTTAGGTCTTCATTTGACACCTAGTCTTGTAATTGATTGATAGTCAGTGCTCCATACAAATGACTCATCATTCGGTCATAGGTCACTCGGAAGTGATGGTTTGATCTAATGAGAAAGTTATAATATAGAATATGAAAGTTCGTAGTATTGGTAAAGACTATTTAGGTTTTAATTTGCAAGAGCTTCCAATAGTAGCCATCTTTCATCCTAAGGCACTGTCTCCGTAGGACTCATATCTGTGGAGTACTTGAGAATGACAGTCTCTGGCACTGTGGAAAGCGCTTGCCACTTGAGAAACGAACACAAGTGTTATTTCAAACTTAAATTATTCCATATATATTGCAGTCTCATTTTTTTTTTTTTCAATTGTTATATACATCTTTGCACAGCAGCACAGCGTGTCTCATGTTCGGATATTGAATTCATAAACATGCTTATAGCACATGTTTCTTATACTTGTAACATGAGTGGGTGTAGGAAATTTGATAGATGGCTATTGTCACTGCTAATTTAATTGATTGACAAGGCATTTCTTCAACAAATCTAAGGGATACCCACAAGGTATCAAAACTGTCTTCTTCATTTACTTCATTGTGGTTTCCTTTTCGTTTTTTGTTTTTCTTTTGTTCTAATCTGTCTTAATTCGTTAATTTTCGTCCTTTTTTCATTGTCTATTTAGTAACACCTGAAGACAAGAACTAAACAGACGCTTTGGACAACTGTACAGACTACTTCAAAGGACATCCCATCTCTCAATAGAAAATAAACTACTAATCTACAAAGTTATACTTAAACCAATCTGGACATACGGAATAGAGCTATGGGGGACAGCAAAAAAATCGAACATCAAGCGTATCCAATCCTTTCAATCCAAAGTCCTGAGAACAATAGTAAATGCCCCTTATTATGTCAGCAACAAAACCCTTCATAACGACCTTAATATACCCTACATTCTAGAACTCATCCCTTCAAAGTTTATCAAATTCCACAGTAGCCTTTCCAACCACCCTAATCCTGTAGCACAGTCATTGCACTGCGCCACTCATCCCTATAATCCTCCTCGGAGACTGAAACGGCAGTGGCCTCGTGATCTGCTATAATCGCGTGACAGTGGGAGTCCTGGCAATGGCCAGTTTCTCCAATCATGTCCTGAGCGTCTGTGGCTCTCGCGCTCTTGGTCAGTCTCCACTGGCTAGTATCCGGTGACGCGGCTGACGGAGGAGCGTGAGGGGACTTCCCAAGACTCCGCTTTCTCTTCGCATGTGGACTTGGGAGGCCTCTGGGCTGTCTGTAAATATTGTATGAATGAGCGAGTGAATGATGAATTGTAAATATGGTATGAATGATAGTATATCTTAATTACTTATTGCCTAGCAAGGTAGATTGTAATTTTAGCACAATAAAGGAATTAAGTAACACCTGTTTTTCCTTCTTCTGTTTTCCATATACTCCTGTTCTTAATTTCTTCGAATAACATATTCACTTAATTGATGTTAAACCCAATAATGAAACCGTATCCTATTCCTAATTAATTTTTTTCTTGTCTAATTTTCCTCCAAGCTCTCATAAAATTACACAATTTAAAGCAAATACGGGTATGTAATTTACGGTAATCGGCTTTGTGGCTTTAGAAGCTTTACCACTTTTTTTAATTCACCCCTCATCATCACTGGATAAATACTTAGGAAAATTGGCATCTGGGTCTAAAAAATTTCAAACTTTTACAGCTCAGCATAATGCGTTCTGACGATTTCATTGATTGTCAATATCGAATGATTGCATAATGGAAGGGTTATTATCAATTCTTTTTCCAAGAAATTTTCGAAATACACTCGAGTTTATTTTTTTAAAAAAAGCATTTTCGTATAGAAGCGTTTCTACTAATTATTATACTGAATACGGGAAATCCCCGATTCCTGGTAGGAGTTTTAATTGGAAGGAAAACATGTCTTGTGACATTTGAGAAATATTTCTTGTGAAAGCAAGATGAATATTAGCTATGATTAAATATTATAAGGCTCAAAAAAAGATGTTTTGGCTTGAAATAAAAAAAAATAGTGAGTGTACCACCTGTGAATGTGCAGAGGCAATTGCGCAGTCCAAGTTTTAAAATTTAGATCTCTAAAAAATACTCCATGTTTTAATGAGTAATTATTTCATTGTGTAGGTTATATTGTTATTTATCATTATTAATAATAGTGTTTGACAGAGAGTAATTCCTCCCCGGTCCTAGCCAGTATACCTTTTCTATAGGTGTTAATATATATAGGTATATGTTTGCACTACCTGTATATCTCAGAATAAATCTTTTCTTTTTTTTCATGTGTGTGTTGTGGATGCGATTGTATTAACCATACGGATAAAGATTGCCTAAGGGCAGACAATTCCAAATATGTTAGTGTTTTTTCTTTATGTCTTCACGACATTAGTTCTAATTGGTAGAGAAATATTCCTCGTGCCTCCAGATGAGGCCATTTTCATGTTGGAAAATGAAATTGCAGAGACGGAAGCTATTCGGTCCATCTTGTTCTTATGAAGTTCATGTTCTCTGTCGGGAATAAACGGCAACCGATCGATATTCCGAATCAGACGGAGGACGACCGGAAGTCCGTGGCCGACTCCGCGATGAAAGTTTAATCCTGGCTTGCGGCATGAAACATTGATGACGGGCCGACGGCGCTACGTCTTGTTTACACGGTCCACGTAGTCGTTTAGCGAGCTGGCCTTTCATCGTAAAAGGAGCCGTGTAATAGGAGCCAGCCGCCAGTGCTGCCAACCACCAAAAGGAGAAAAAGGGAAAAGAAAAGAGGGGACGCTCGCTATCTAGATCCCCATGCCTGCAGGCCGCATAGCAAATGGTGTCGTGTCTTTGGAGTGGACAAAGATGTGCTCGGCCCATATCTGTAAACAGGTTCTCCTCGCAGGATTGTCACCTCCTTTCATTGCAATAGCTCTTTGCTGGCTGGAATCTGTTGAGTATTCTGCTATTGAATCACGTGAGTAAACTCCTAAATGTTGAAAAAGAAAATGAGATCATGCTTAAAATTTAATATTCGGACATTTAAATAAAATTAAAACAATATTCTGGGGCGTCGCCCTCAAGGAATAACGAAAAGAAAGTATAGCTGGCAAAACAATACACTGATTGCAACTAAGAAAATATAGAAACTATTGCAAGGGGGGAAAGTTAATTAAAGGATTGGGAGATTGTCAGTCCTATATTATCACCATTTTTTTCTAGTAATAGCTTAGAGCTATTGAAAACATTTTTAGTAATACCTAATATTGTGGTGAGACCGAGAAGTGTTCATAGAAATAATACGTTTGAATCATACTTAAGTTCTTTGAATACTATCAACAAAATTTAAACGTAGACAATTAAAAAAAACACCTTGGACACAAATAGCATTATGACAGATTATTAAAAAATTTAATGAAGAAATACATAAGTTATCGACTGCAGCTTAATCTAGTCTACCATAGGTACTGCTTTAATACTAGCTGTGAAATACTAAAGCGGCAGTGGCCTGACTTTTAATAATTGACATGGGGGGGGGGTCCTGGCAATAACCAGTTCCTCCAATCATGTCCTGAACGTCTGTGGCTCTCACGCTCTAGGTCAGCTTCCACTGGCTCGTATTCGGTTTCGAGGCTGATTGAGGAACGTGGGAGACTTCCCAAGAGCCCGCTTTCTCTTTCGCATGCAAAGGAGCTGTCAACACTGTAGATTTGGTAGGTCTCTGGGCTGTTTGTAAATACTGTAAGAATGAGGGAAAGAATGGAGAACTGTAAATATGGTATGAATGAGAACATTGATCACAGTTACGCTTCGGTCGCAGTGATGTTCAAATTAGCAGACCGTCTGACCCCACATCAAGTTTGTAGTTTAATCCTGTTTTTGTGATGACGCTTTAAAAAGCATAACATAAACGTGGCTGGCTCGTTTCACTGCCTCTGAGAGAGACGCTTAACAAAAATGATGCATACTTAAAGGATAATAGACACACCATCTCATAACAGGAGCTATAACATAAATAACAGGAGGGAGGGAGAAGTAGCTGTGCGGGCAGAACAAGCGGCGGTGCTTGTACATGCATGGCCAACACTATCTCAGCTCCACCATCTCAGCAGACCATGTTCGAGTCCATAACAACTCCCCTCTTCGCGCTTCTACACCTGTACTCCGTGCCCCTACAACTCTTCTTTGCTCTATTTTTATTATATTATTATTTTTGTGTTAGTTCCACTCCCATAGATCCTATCGCTCATTATGTAAATGTGAGGGTTCACTTCGAAAAGAGAACAAATCCGCTTTATGTAAAGCAATTCGGTAAACTACCTCGGCAATTTTCTCTCAACGAAAGAACCCAAACTCCACTTTAAAAGCTGTATCAGACACCTTTCTCTCGGAGTACTACTACTGAACTACTTGGGCAGTACGATCAATGGTTATTGTCGAGCTCAAAGGCAAAAGATATTCTTTCCTTTAGGGTCGTTTTTTTTCTGTCCGTCATCCTGTCTTAGGATAGCAGTCGTAAAATCAGTTAAACTTCAACAATACATTTAAAAACTATTCGAACTACCCTGACTTTTTCCATACTTCTTTTCTTGCTTCTAGTAATTGTATTTCATCCGAGGATTAATTAGAATATTTCGAAGTAATGTGGGATTTACTATTGCCCGATCAATCTCCTCACAGTTCTTATTGTACTGAGTGAAAGACTGGGTAACTAAAACATCAGTGAGATCTACTGCGTAATCCTCTCCCTCCAAAAGGGGAAAAAAGCCTTGCCAAAAACCTACATTTTAGGAGGGCAAGAGAACTCACCGGCTTTCTCAATGTACTACCAGGGTATACAAATGGACAGGCATCTCTATTGCTCTATCCACTTTAGTAACAAAATAACAGTACACAGTAACAAAAGTACGACACAGGTCTTACCGGCTTTCGAACTTAGTAACTTCACGTAACTTCGTCTCAAACTGATGATATATAAATGTGTCCTCCGGCCAGCTCTACTGTACGGTGTATATCCTCATTTGACTGACAATACAGCTAAAAGTCTCCAGAAATTTCAGAAGAGGATCAAGATAAAAGTGGTCAGACATACTTCTATTCTGAGGTTAAAGAACACCGACCTGCACCCGTTGCTTGGTGTGCCGTCGGTGGAAGAGTTCCTTCGGTGGAGACACCACGTTTTTTGACCCGTTGCAGTACCTTACAAACCCAGTGTTTAACACTATGATACAACCAACCTTACCACATCGATGACAAAAGAATGTTGGGGAAAATTAGGTTAAGATTTAGGTTTAGATTTTGTGTTAGAGGTAAGTTAGTTTTAAGTCTATGATTCCTAAGGTGAGCCCCATCACTTTTAATCATGTATAGACAATGAAGCTTTAATGTAGATACATTATATCTTTGTAACAATCACAAACCGCAAGCTAAGCTACAGGACGTACAATGACTGATCGGGAAATAGATTCATTTGTATAGAATTCATATTGAATTCCATAAGTTTAATAACAAGGGGATATGAAGTAAAAAAAGGTGGTATATACTTTCCAAATTTCAGATGTACTATTTGGTTTTTACGTCCACTATCTAGATTATACATAGGGATACAATTACAGAAAGCAATAAAAGTTTAGCCTCTCCCTTCGGACTTTGCTCGGTTTTAGTCTACCTATCGATATCAAACTGTCGCCATGTTTTAGTTGTTTGCATGCTTCTAACTGCAGGAATTTTTCTTAGGGGATGGTTCTGGACGAGGTTAACACAGCCTAGTGAGGATGAATGAGTAGCTACTTGAATAAAGTAAGCAGTGGACCCGATCAATAAAACCGCATTAGACGCTGAGAGGAACGCCTAGTACTGATCATATTAGCAACTCGGCGCCTCTTACCAACTGTGGTGGCAACCATGTTATTTATATTAATTTCATAAAGGATATCATAAATCCGTGTTACTTTGTAACCCATGCCATTGTGTTGTTATTTTTTGGAGGGATATAGTTTATAGTCACTATTAACTTCGAGATGGCAAGTGGGTCAACCGTTCTTCAAGAAGCGAGTACTTCGCCTTTCACCCTTTTAGCATAATAAGCTGTCAAGTACTGGAATGCCACTTTTCTAGGTCGCTCTAAGGTTAGTAAATAAGCTGTTGAGAGGTTGACATTTATTAATCTCACCGCTGCTAATAACGTTCCCGACGGAGGAAAACTAAAAGCTAATGCAGTGGTAATTGACACACAAGACTGGTCCCGGACGGAGGCCCTCCTGATTACAGCGCCGCGATAGAAATAAATCAAGATGATGAAGATTAAGACAGAGGCAGAAGTAAGAACTATTGATGTTTAAGTAGCCCGGGGCTTTAATCAGGCCGCTAGTCCAAGACTAATAGGATCCAGCCACCGCTGCAGTCGCTGCTCATCGCCCATCCCCTCTAGGTAATGAAGTCCGGTCATTTCGTGCTATTACCTGACAATGGTTTAGGGCGTATGTGGGCAACAGCCGGCCCGCGGGCCGGATCCGGCCCGCTGTAAGATTTGATCCGGCCCGCGAGACATTTTGAAAAACCCAATTTAAAAAAAAAAAATACACTACTTACTCATACTCATGGAATCAAGTGAGCGAGCAAGCCGAGTGGCGGTGATCATCAAAGAGTGAGGCGGCAAACATCAAAGTTCAAAGCCATTGATGTTTGCCGCCACACTGGCGGCGCAACAAAGGATTATTGCTTCGCAATTGTATTGTTCTACACTAGACGATTCTAGATCATTCCTTCATTTTGCCTATATAAGCGGGTGGATGGCCGGAACTTAGTTCAGTCCTATTCGAGCTACCGTGGTGATAAGTTTGCTTTGTGACTTTGTGTGCATCTTGAGTGCTTACTAATTATACCTATTTTCTTATTAAGTTTATCGAACGATAAGTAAATGAAAATGATGTCTGGTGGAAGGAAACGAAAAGTAGATGCAGAGGGTCGCCAGTTTCAAGAAAAATGGACTGAAGAATTCTTCTTTATCTTGCACAATGGTAAGCCTATTTGTTTGATGTGTAATGAATCCATTTCGGTGATGAAAGAATTCAATATAAAGAGGCATTACTCAACTAAGCATCCTACGCTGCTCTCACTGACAGGACAAATAAGAAAAGACAAAATCCAGAAACTTACCGCAAATTTGGAAAAACAGCAGCAAATATTTCATAGACAAAGAACACAACTTGATAATGTTGTGAAAGCTAGTTTTATAGTTAGTTCAAAATTGGCAAAGTCATTGAAACCATTTGCCGAAGGAGAATTTATCAAGGAGTGTATGTCAGAAGTTTGCAGTGTTTTGTGTCCTGAAAAGAAAAATGAATTTGAAAAAATTAGTTTGTCAAGACGAACCGTTGTACGACGTATAGAAATGATGGCTAATGATATAAAAACAACATTGACTGGCCGTATGACTGGTATTGAATCATTTTCCATAGCATTAGACGAGAGCACCGATTTGTCTGACATAGCTCAACTGGCTATATTTATTCGAGGTGTTGATAAAGAATTCACTATTACTGAGGAATTGCTTGCTTTACAGCCGCTAAAAGGAACCACTACAGGAGAGGACATTTTTAATGAAGTTCAAAAGGTATTCACAAGTTTTGGCTTGCCATGGTCGAAATTAGTTGGAGTATGCACAGATGGTGCACCTTCTATGGTCGGCTTACGTAAAGGTTTCATCGGAATTTTGAATGAAAAAGCAACTGAATTAAATGTGCAAAAAGATGGTTTGATAGTCCTTCATTGCATTATCCACCAACAGAACTTGTGTTCTAAGTCCATTCGACTCCAGAATGTTATGAATGTGGTAGTAAAAACCATCAATTTTATTCGATCCCGAGGGCTTAACCATCGTCAGTTCAAGGCGTTTTTGGATGAAATATCAGCCGAGTATGACGACGTAACATATTATTGTGAAGTCAGATGGCTAAGCAAAGGGAAAATGCTGAAACGGTTTTACGAGCTTAGAAATGAGATAGCAGAATTTATGCAAATAAAAGATAAACCACTATCTGAATTGAGTGACGCAAAATGGATATGTGACTTAGCATTTCTTGTCGACCTTACAGGCCATTTGAATGATTTAAATTTGAAACTTCAAAAACAAGGACAGTTAGTAAATGATTTGTACAGCCATTTGAAAGCGTTTCAGAACAAAATCCGCTTGTGGGAGGCACATATGCTGTCTGGTAACAGTTACCATTTCACCACGCTCTCTGCGTATGAAAATATTGCTTACGCTCAATATGCTGAAGAACTCAAGTTACTGTCGGAGCAATTTTCGATCAGATTTAGCGATTTCAAACACATGGAAGACTGTTTCAATTTATTTGCTACTCCAACAAAAAGTAATGTACAAAATGCTCCAATACACTTGCAAATGGAGTTGATCGAGATTCAAGAAAACTCACTCCTAAAATCTAAATTTGAAGACGTGGAGTTGTGCGATTTCTACAAAAAATACCTCGAAGAAGACCATTTTCCGCAGCTTAGAAAATTTGCAAGAAGATTGATTTGTGCGTTTGGCAGTACTTATAAATGCGAACAGTTCTTTTCATTGATGAAAGTTAATAAATCAAAACATCGTACAAGGCTGACTGACGATAATTTGGAAAATTCTTTACGTCTTTGTACCAGTGGAATTAATCCAAACATCGATGAATTAGTTTCCCAAATTCAAGCTCAAGTGTCTCATTGATTTCGGTGTCGCTATTTAACTTTCGTAGTTTGTAACAATTCTAAATTTAACGATTTAATTTAATGCTGTAGGTACCTATTTTTTCATTTCATTTTGTTATTTTAATAAATTGTGTTGTAATAACATTGTCGTATTATTTCATGGCTGACTGATATCTATCGCTAAAAATTATGAACACTACTTTAAAATGCACTACTTTTAAACGCGGCCCGCGAACGTATTTGCACACTAAAGTTTGGCCCATAACATGTCAAAGGTTGCCCATACCTGGTTTAGGGCAATGTAAATTTTGGGGTACTCTGATAGAAATTTTACTTTTCTCTCGTTATTTTCTAGAGATGTACGGATGCTCTTCAATTCGGAAATAAATTTTAATTTTCAGACTACTTGATAATACAAATAGTCAAACTGCAAATCGTTTCTTTGTGTCGTTAAATTAAAAGGTTAAAAATAATCAATTAAACATTAAAAACGTGTTGAACAGTTTAAAATGAATTTATATGATAAACTAGATAAAATATTATTCAAACAGAATATATAAGCTGGGTTCGTTATGATTTGATTTGACCTTTTATGATTTGAGATCAGAAGTTATTTAAGATTGAAGCTATAATTTTCCCCTTGATAATGGAAAACATATTTACAATATTTAAAAGAGATAAAATTTTGAGAGCCAAAAATATAAATTGAAGGGTTTGCTGCAAAAAGAAGGTAGCTCCAATTTTTCCATTTGTTGGGAAACCAAACAAAACGTTTAAAAAATTCAAATTTTAAGTTATGTAAAAATATTGTTGTTGTTTACTTTCAATTATGGTGTTTACATATTACGATTAGAGCTGCATCCTTTTTGTGCCAAATAAAAGAGGTTTTTTTTTGACACAAGAAAGTGTTTCTAACTCCCAACAGCTATGGGATGGGGCTACCTCCTTTTTGCAGCAAACCCTTCAATTACGTATTTAATATGATCAAAGCAGTTGTTCTTGTTAGATTTGTATTATGTGGCAAGTTTGTTTTTGAAAGTATGAAAATATCTACGTTAATACGTCCTCTTTTCATTTCTAAACAAATTGTAACAATTATATTATATGAACCATCAATGTTGAACTAGAATTTTTTTTTTAATAGATAACTTAATAAATAATATAACAGATCTATCCTTTATCACGAGAAAAAAATACTTTAAACCTGATCTGGGGTTTGACAAATCAGAAGAAACTGACTCAACTTTTTTCATATTTTTTCCCTGATCTTTTTATTTTAATCAAAACCGATTTTTCAAAGTATTGCAGAATACCGGCAATTTTGAATATATTTTTTATTAAAAATGCAGTTCGATTAAATAATTTTTAAGGTGGCTATAGTTAAAAGAGGCAAACAAATGGACAGATGAAAGAGGTTTTTTCCTGTACTTGAATTAAAGTATTAAATTAGAGCCTCTCTCTTTGGACCTGGAAACTAATTTGTAATTGAGGTAGTCCCTCAAATCTTAATTTTAAATTTTCTGAGGTTTGGCTAGTATTTTCTATAACTCGCTTCTAAAGTAGAATGATCATTTGGTGCTTAGAACTTTATGACTATGCTAAACTGTTATTTATTTGTAAAATTAATCAACAATTCGCTTATCCAGTATTACTAATTGTGATTTAAGAGCTTATTCGTACTTCCAATCAATATTATAACTATAAAATAATAATAAGAACTTCCAATAATATCATACTGATCTGTCCGCCGACTGAATTCGTGATCCTCTATGGGTGATAAATATTTACCATTTCAACTCTAAGCTCATAAATAACTAATTTGACTTAACATGTTGACGATTCTCGTAATTAAATTTGCATTAGGCTTGCGTGCCCTAAAGCGAGCTCAATTGGCACGAACTTATTGATTATAAATTCCTTTTGATTTGACCGGTTGTTCATTAAAATTAAATTGGGCCTTACAAAACAAAAAAAAAAAAAAAAACAGCTGCCAGGCCGGGTTGCTAATACCCTAACCACAGTTATTCAATCGGAGATGAGGATCACAGCCATTTTGGCGGCAAAAAGCAATGTAAAAGAAAAACAGGAAGGCTTTGTATCGGGGCAGTTCCCTTCCCGGATTAAGCATTTTTTCCAGTCGACTTTTCTTTAAAAAATGTCTCATTATTTTTTGCTTTTGGCTGTTTTTAAATTAACATATACTTTCAAATGACTGATAGAAGCTATAATAATTAACCATGTACTGGGTTGTAACAGACAAAGTAAAATAAATTGCAATTTGTGCAAATAGTAAAGAAGGTTACCTTTGAAATTATTGTAGAGTTACTGTTGTTAATTTACATTTCTAAGTGATTTTTTCAAGTTGTAAAGTTGACGGAATAAAATCGAAATAAGCCCAGCGCAAGTGTATTGGGGGTTGGCGTGAATTAATAAAAAAATTAATAATTGAAATATATTATAACCGGTTCGGAAGGTATATTCTTTTCTTCAAAACTTTATTGTGATACAATTACAATCTGTCTTATTGGGCTATAGCTTATTTATGAGATAATGAGAGCTATAGCTCCTGTTATGAGATGGTGTGTTCACTATCCTTTTCTTATGCATCATTTTTGTTAAGCGTCTCTCTCAGAGGCAGTGAAACAAGCCAGTTACTTTTATGTTATGCTTCTTGTTATGTTATGCTAGGATTAAACTACAAACTTGATGTGCGGTCAGACGGTCTGCTAATTTGAACATCACTGCGACAGAAACCAAACTGTGATCAATGTTCTCATTCATACCATATTTACAGTTCTCCATTCTTTCGCTCATTCTTACAGTTTTTACAAATAGCCCAGAGACCTCACAAATCCACATGGTTCTCACCCCCCTCGTATGCGAGAGAGGAAGCGGAGTCTCAGGAAGTCCTACACGCTCTTCCGTTAGCCGCGATACCGGATACGAGCCAGTGGAACTTGCTCAAGAACGCAAGAGACTTAGATGCTCAGGACATGATTGGAGAAACTGGCCATTTCCAGAAATTCAACTGTCATGTTTTTAAAGCAGATCACGAGATCACTTTAGGCTCTAAGGAGGATTATAGGGATGAGTGGCGCAGTGTAATGACTGTGCTAGGAATATGCATGTATTATCCTTTGAACCACTCCCTAGTAATAAATCTACTGTAAAGTTAATTCTTAGGAAAAAATTGCCAACTTGAAATTTTCAAATAATTATTTGTTCAAGTGTTATACTACGGGGCATACTCCTCTTGACGAACATGATAGTCGAACTACAACAGCCAAAATGAGGTGCCTTAGAATGGTTATAGGAAAACTCCTTGTCTGTGACAGAAAGTAGATTATTTAAGAGCATCTAGGAGTGCTGACCATCAAATCTAAACTGGATGCTATACAGCTGCGGTAGTATGCACCGGATACCTGAAGTAGGGTGTCGGGTTGTCCCGAGGGGGTGCCTGGTTACCCTAGACCTTGTGACAAGTGAGGGTTGTTTGGGTTTATAACCTGGACAATCGTTTCATGATGGCTTTACTATCTGACTCCATTTTTAGATAGGTATGTGCCCCGACAATGCACTATGTTCAGGAGAAGAGGTATAGGGTAGGTAGGTAGGTAGTTTGTGTGGTCTTGAAATGACCACGAATTCACACTCGGTATCTGAGGATAGGCAAAATCAGTCCGGATCCCAAAGGCGAGTGTGAACCGAAGAGAGGTGGACTGAATTGTCAGGGGAGACACTGCTTGGTAAGTTTGCAGGGCCGCGACAACCGTTGTCCACTAAGGAGAGGTCTCTCCCAAGGAGGTGCTAGATTTAGCGAGACGAAGGCAGAGATTCCAACTAGGAAGGTGTGGGGTCTGACAACGCCGGACCAAAACATAGCGAGGTTAGGAGAGAAAAGATGCAGAGGTTTTTCATAAAGAAGCAGGTTTCAGAGTTCAAGCGGGGGGAGAATGATTTACAGTTTTTTTTTGTTTCTTTTTATTTCAACACCTCAACAAAACAATACAATGTACAAAAACGAAAAATAACAAAATATTTGGATTACATGTTTCTCCTCTTTCTGCATTTACATGCATTTGGCGGAGTGCCTAAATATAATATTTTTTATTGTCGTTAATATTTCTTGATTTACAGGGGCCAGACCACCGGCTTAAATACCCAGCTAGCCTTGCCCACAGTCAATCATCATCGGGATTGTTGTGACCAATGATGTGGCATTCCTTTGTTCCCTGGCAGAGGCTGGAAGGGTTTGCCGAGGGTCTGGGGCTCATACCTACCTACAGCTGGTGTCCCAGCTCTAGCAACTAATTGGCACCCCACATTTTTTATTGCTTAACACATTTACAATTATTTATATTTTGTTCATGTTATTTACATTTGTTTACAATATATATACAATAGAGTATAGGGTGATTTATCTTA
Source organism: Acanthosoma haemorrhoidale (assembly GCA_930367205.1). NCBI lineage: Eukaryota > Metazoa > Arthropoda > Insecta > Hemiptera > Acanthosomatidae > Acanthosoma > Acanthosoma haemorrhoidale. The sequence goes on along the minus strand of OV884015.1, from coordinate 87,419,510 downwards.
TGTAGTTAGCGGTCGCTACATAGGGAAAGCCAGATGGTACGTACTAGCCAGACTCTAAAGAAAGAGAAGACTAGGGAAACCAAGGCTTTTGAACTAGGACCACGTGGAATCATTTGGAAGACTACAAATGAAAAGTATGTCCATGAAAAAATGGTAAACTGCCTTCCTTCAAACTTGACAACAATTCTTCAAATTAGGTAGAGTGAACCCTTAGGGCCAAATTCAGGTCACATTCGTATTTGAGCAAGATCAGATCCACTGAGAATAGAATTAACTAAAGAGGCCATACCCATCATAGCGGAGTGCGAGTGCTTTCACCACCCCTCGGTATACCTATACCCATCCTGTCCAAGGAGCCACCAATATTTTGTCAATTGCTATTCAGTTTCCACTAGTAGCATCGCTTTCATGAAACTATTTATGCCACAGGTGGCAGAACTCAGAAGCACTCGCTTTATCATTGTTTCCTCCTCGCCTTCTGGCCGAAAAATCTTTTAACCGGTTTTGTCTTTAACATGGGTATGTATAAAATAATTTGTCACATTTTACAAGTCCGTCATAAATATTGCGCATTCCGCTGCAAATGAGGATTCCCATATAACCGGTTTTTCGGGAGCCGTTGAGTACCAGTTTGCCATTTTTACGACATTCACGTCAAATATATTTTTCTGCCTTTCCGAGCACTTTGTTGTTTTCATCGATGCCTTCAAATATCTTCCTTTAATACTTATCGAGTTCAGCACGTAAAATAAATCGTTAAAAGCTTTATTTTCTTTACCTTACAAAACGTCCATCACACACCGACTTAACAGTTGGGCTGCTGATTTAACTTTAATTTTATGACTCTAGAGAAATATATGTTGTCTTTTATTTTTATTACCCAAAGCCATTCATTCCTTCGATTTCTTAGAATAACAATAACTTTTCAAAATGAATCAAAGTGATCATTCTCCCATCTGTGTCAGGAGGGAAATTCGAACTAACTAATGCATGTGGGATGGATATAAAAGTCCAGTTGAGAAATGTGTCAGCAGTTATGAGACAAAAAATGTATAGTTGTGGTGAACTTACGTAAGTGGTCATCATACCATAAAGACAAATAAGTTTCTCCAATTTGGGTCGATGTGCATTAGTGATTCTCTCTGCAAGACCCATTATTTGGGGTTTGTGAGATTCTGGAGGTTTTTAAGGTTTTGGGGGAGTCGGGAAGGGTGTGGTGTAGGTAAGAAGATGGTGGGCGCGATCTGATGGGCTAACGGAGGGCTTAGGTTTGTCAGCATTAGTACGATTTGCTACTGGTGCTTCAAATACATAAAATAAATCAGTTTTGTTACTAGTTTTTAGGGTACTTACTGCACCCTGTGATCTGGTGATGTCAGAGATTGGCCTATGGCCATTTTGTTGGTTTGTTGCTTACATATTCTTCTACCTTTATTATAAAGTATCTTCTTCGTGACCTCTATCCATCTATTAGTTTATACACTTTCCAGGTTTAGTGCTTCTGGTTATTTAGCTTCACCACGTTGTGAACATATTGTAATTATTTTGGTACAGTATAAGGTAGAGTGGGAAAAACTGAGGTATCTATAACATCTCATTGGATTAGGGATAAATTTGTGCACTCTGATAGCCTACTAGGTGGTATACGTGAAAGAATGATAACTATATGTGAATTTGTAAGCTTTTCGCAGCCGTTCGACTTTTAAAGGCTATAATTTTCCAATTAAACTCCTTTACTATTTCACACCTATACAAGAATTGCAAATCGTAACAGATTATTACCGTTTTGCTCCAACTGTTTACAATCTAATAACTTCTAAGACTGTTTCGCATTAAAGAACTCAACGAGTTAAGGTCTCATCTCTTAGTTTTTTCACCTTTTTTTACTTCACCATGAAAACTGGCCAGGAATTTAATAATTAGGGAGTGTGATATTCTTTGAAAGCCGCCATTCCCTTCCTTGTCAATTATAACAAAACTTGAGACATTTGTAACGAGATCATTAACTGTAATTATTATCATTATTATTGTAATTGCCCAGAGAGGTTTTATTGCAGTCTCTCTTTCTGATTTTATTTTAGCTAGACAATGGCTTACCTATAATTTAATTTAATAATTATTTTTAAAATTTAATTAATAGTTAATAGTTAAATTCCTTTATTGTGCTATAATTACAATCTGCCTTTTATAAGGCAATAAGTAATTAAGATAAATGCTCTCATTCATACCATATTTACAGTTCATCATTCATTCGCTCATTCATACAATATTTACAGACAGCCCAGAGACCCCCCAAATCCACCGCGAAGAAAAAGCGGAGTCTTGGGAAGTCCCCCACGCTCCTCCGTCAACCGCGTCACCGGATACTAGCCAGTGGAAGCTGACCAAGAGCGCGAGAGCCACAGACGCTCAGGACATGATTGGAGAAACTGGCCATTGCCAGGACTCCCACTGTCACGCGTTTATAGCAGGTCACGAGGCCACTGCCGTTTCAGTCTCCGAGGAGGATTATAGGGATGAGTGGCGCAGAATTTCATAAACTTGGAAGGGATGAGTTCTACAATGTAGGGTATGTTAAGGTCGTTATGAAGGGTTTTGTTGCTGACATAATAAGGGGCATTTACTATTGTTCTCAGGACTTTTGATTGAAAGGATTGGATACGCTTGATGTTCGACTTTTTTGCTGTCCCCCATAGCTCTATTCCGTATGTCCAGATTGGTTTAAGCATAACTTTGTAGATTAGTAGTTTATTTTCTATTGAGAGATGGGATGTCCTTTGAAGTAGTCTGTACAGTTGTCCAAAGCGTCTGTTTAGTTCTTGTCTTTTTAGTCTCGTATGTGGGTTCCAGGCCAGTCGTTTGTCAAGATGGAAGCCTAAGTACCGTACTGTCTTGGATACAGGGAGAGGAATAGAATTAAAATAAACTAGTGGACAAGACTTGTGACAAAGGGTGAAGGTAATGGGGGAGCATTTTGCTTCATTAACTTTGATCCGCCATTGATTGCACCAATACTCGATCTCGTCAAGGTGTTTTTGAAGGTTATGGGATGCTATGTCGGGGTCTGGGTGGGATGACAAGACTGCAGTGTCATCTGCAAATGTGGCCAAGAAGGTATTGGGAGTAGAGGGGACATCAGCGGGGTATAGGTTATAGAGGATGGGGCCCAGGACACTGCCCTGTGGAACTCCTGCACTTATGGGATAGTAGTTAGAGTATTCTAAACCACAGCGGACTTGGAAGAAGCGGTTTGAAAGGTAGGACTGTAGGATTAGGAAAAGGGTCTGTGGTAAATATCTTTTGAGCTTGTAGAGCAAACCTGCGTGCCAAACCCTGTCAAAAGCTTGAGCTATATCGAGAAAGGCAGCAGTGCAATACTGTTTGGTTTCAAGGGCTGAGGAGATGTGATCAACAACGCGAAGGCCTTGTTGAGCATTGGAATGTCGTTGGCGGAAACCAAACTGGTGTGTGGGAAAAAGGTTTTTGGATTCAACAATTGGAAGTAGACGTTTTAGTAGGAGTTTCTCAAATATTTTTGAGAGGATAGGGAGTAGGCTAATTGGACGGTAAGATGAGGCTTCATTGGGCGGTTTACCGGGTTTGGCGAATAGGACAATAATGGAATGTTTCCAGAGGAGAGGAAAGTGCGTCGTTCGGATAATGCAATTATGTATATAGGTTAAAAAGATTATGGCTTTATATATATGGCTTTAGGAGGAAGTTGTTTGAGAATTTGAGGAGATAAGAGATCATATCCAGGAGATTTTCTGTAAGGTAGGTTTTTCAGAAGGTATTTGACCTCAGAGGGATTAACGGCTTTTGGTGGAAGAGAGAGAGGAATAGGTGAAGTGAGGAAATCTTCCACAGTTGTGCTGTGAGTATGGCTTTGATGAGAAAGGTGAGGTGTGAAAGTATGGGTAAGATGCAGAGCAAATTCCTCCGACCTATCCCCATCCGAGGCCACCCAGGACCCATCATCACGACGGAGTGGATATGAAACAGGTTGATACTTTAGGATTTTTTTGGTTACATTCCACAAGGAGTTATCCCTGGTAGACAGAGAGGAGAGGTAGGAATTGAAAGAATCGGAACGGAAGGATGCCAATCGCCGCTTTACCAATCGGCAGTACTGATTGTACGAGTGGCGATCAGCAGGATGCCGGGATCTTTGCCACACTGTTCTGGAGCGGCGTTTGGATTGGATTAGGTCTTTGAGATGCTGAGGTAAACGATTATGATTATGGATTTTTGGGTGACGATGCCTCCCAAGCCGAACTCTGGACCAGAGTAGTGAAAGAATGCACTGCATCGTCTAGGTCTTGGGATGTTTTCAGGGACAATTTGAGGTTTACGGACTCTGTAAGAAGCTGGCGGAAGTGGTCCCAGTCAACTGGGCCCCTAGAATTGGGAGTCTAGAAAGGAAATGAATTGGGAGTCGGAAATAGATTTATTGGGAGGGCAGTACACTGATGCTAGTGTAAGGGGAAAAGTGAAGGTGGTGATTGAAACTGCAGTGGATTGAAGGAAATCATGTGCTACCAGAGGAACTATGTGGTGGGATATGGAGTTATGGACAATGACAGCGGTACCTGCATAAGCTGTTCCATCTGGGTGATCAGTTCGATAAGTCTTGTACTGTCGAACAGTAAATGGTCGTTTACTCGTTAGTCTTGTTTCAGTAATGAGAGCTACGTCGATGTTTTTGTCGTGGTGTAGTGCTGTCAGTTCGTTAGTGTGGGTGCGAACATCATTCGCATTCCAAAGGAGAATGGATAAGGAGTCGGAAGGATCCACTTATGGATTTTGTTTAACGGGGATAAGGTAGGAGACAAGATTTGTAAGAAGGGAAATGAGAGGGGTAATTAGGGTTCTGAACTCTGTAAGGAATGAGGTTAATAGGCTAGTAAGATCCGAAGAACTTGAAGGTGGAGGAATATGCGAGATGTGTGGTTGAGGATGGGATTGAGTTTGAGGGTTAACGGGATGAATGGAATGCTGGGAAAGGTGATCTAGCGGACAGGGAGTGGGCGGTGCCTGTGACTGCTCTCTGTTGCAAACGGCATCGGCAAAAGAGACAAAAGGCCTCAAATTTCTGGCTGGGCTGCTTCTTGCTGAAAGTTTTTTCTCTTCTGGCTGACGACGTTGTTTTGTCCTGGACTTCAACGTTCTGTATGCCTCGCAGCCCTTGTAGTTGGCCGGATGTCCTTGCTGGCAAAGCACGCATACCGCAGGCGATTTAAGGGGCTTTTTGCACAATTCGGTTTTGTGCTGCCCACTGCACTTAACACACCTGGGAGGGAGGTGGCAGTAAGATTTTGTATGGCCATATGCCTGACAGTTATGGCACTGGACGATATCGCGATTGGGATACGGGTTTTCAACCTGTACCCTAGTGTAGTACAGGTTTGTTAGGTCGTATATCTTCTCGACTCCAGGTGTCCTCTCGAGATCAACAAAGAACAGTGGTAATGCCGTTTTTATTGTTTCATCCTGTTGCCTATCCTCGCGCAACACGTTTGTTATTTGGCGAACTTTGTATCCGAGAGCTGAGAGTTCTTCTTCTATTTCGTCAGCTGGTGTGGTTGGGTGCAAATTTCTGATCACCACTCGGAGTATCGTTCCTGCTTTAATTGGCAGGTGTGGTAGTAGTCTGCATTGGTTTCATCTAAATATTTAACAATCGCTCGATAAGTATCGGGAGTGTCTGGGGAAATTTTCGTATCCCGAGAGTGATTGAGGCACGTATATTTTCCGGTACCTACAATTTTGCTCATTTGTGAGCATAGTAATTTGAAGTTGCTAATGTTGCGTACAAAAAGAGCAGGCGGTCTGGGCTGTGTTGGAGTTTTGTTGACTTCCATTTCTTCTGTTGGGATATTTTTCAAAGCCTCAAAGGTGTTTGGCGTGAAAAAAGGCGACTCTAAGGCTGTTTCTTTTTTGGATGTGCTGGCCTGTGGAGGTATCTCCTCCATGGGACTAGCTGCAGAGGAGGTCATTTGTACGTTCCTATTCGACCTTCTTGGTTTTCGCTTTACAGGCGACGGTGTTGGAGTTGGACCTAGTGACCTAGATCTTTTTTTCTTATTTTGTGACATTAGTTGTTGATAAAATCTCATTTTATCATAACAACGGTTTTTTTATTAGTAGAAAAGAAGTACGTAGCGCCGGTGGGATTCAAGCTCACAACTCCCAGTGGCGAGTCACGGGTCTTGGCTCTGAGCCACTAGACCGAATGGCTCAGAGAACTATCGTTAGTGAACGTCTGGTAAGGCGTTCCAATATGGCCGACTACTCAATCCGATATCACTTATTACACTTCACTCTAAATATAATAAGCAATTTACTCACCTCTTGAGGGCTCCCTCGTGGCCAGCTCCCTCAAGTTGCCTGCTGGAACAATTTTGTAACTGAACTATGGTCTATAGACGGTAGTATGTAGTGTTTGAATGACGAGCGAAACAGAGAGGTGTTGTACAAAGTAGCGCATGCGCAATAACTAATTTAATAATTAAAAAAAAAAAAATCTCACCCCATATCTGGATGTAATAAAAAACAAAAAGAAATTATTGCTTTTAAATAAACACATAAAACATAAAAATTAATTTATAAATAAAAATAAGTAGAACAAGCTCATACATGATTTAATCCCTTGGAGCAGAGCAAGACAACCTATCTCCTGGAGATCCACTGCCTAAATCGTTGGGTAATTTTCCAGTATTGGGGACGTAATTGAGGGATCATACTTTGAACATCACTTTACCTTTTTAGTCGATGTAGATGGCTGTAAATGCGGACAATACTGATGGAACGGCCAAATTTTTAAAGTAACTTCCCACAGGAAGATAGTAATTACAAACAAACACCCTATTTGAAATTGTTGCTGGCAACAAAGTTGTAATCAGATGATTGCCAATTGCCCCACCTGATTGCACGAATTCATTTCTCATTAAGCTCAGCATGCTTAGGAAAATAAACTGTTATTACCACGCCTTTTGTTTTATTAATTCCCTGGTTTTTGCATCAATAAACCGCACCCCCATGATTAGTGCTTACAAAGACCGCTAACACGACAAACTCCACGAAAAGTTCGAGGTCCCCACCATCACCGAAGCCATCAGAAGAAGACACATCAAATTCTTCGACTCAATGAAACTTTGCCAAATTATTCCAAAACCTATTCCAATACCTGACACCCCCAACGGAAGCGTCTACCCAGCTTCTGAAGCAAACATTCCAACAGCATATGCTACCTCGGCATCAACCTAGGCAGACACATGACGTTCTACACACACCTGCAGAAGAAGTTGAAAAAAGTACGTAGGACTTACTACTCTCTACAGCATCTCATTACAAGCCCGGCCATATCCCTTCGGCTGAAACTGTTAATATATAAGAGCGTCCTGAGGCCAGCTCTACTGTTTGGGACACCACTCTTCCGATTCCCACAGACTAGCACAATAACTCGACTCCAGAGCTTCCAGAACAAAATCCTGTGCACGGCACTATGGCATACCATTTTTCGTGATATGAAGGCTCCCGACATCCACGAAAAGTTCGAGATCCCCACCATCACCGAAGCCATCCAAATAAGACACATCAAGTTCTTTGACTCGATGAAAAATAGCCAAAACCCTCTATTCCGAGACATGACACCCCCACCGCTACCGGCAAGATGGCAACTCTCTAGATCTGGGAAAGCAGACCAAATGGTGGACATTACGGCCCTTGGCCAACCAACAACAAGCCTCTGACGGGCACCCGTCACTGCTTTCCTGAATGAGCTTCCACTACGTGTCTAGAGAGACTCTAGGCTCAGCCTTCAGTGGACTCTCACCACTGCACCGCAACATTTCCACCTCTTCCGAGGCTTCCCACACTCCTTAATTCCCTCACTCCACCTTCAAACAGGTACTCCTAGTTAAAGGATCCGCTCACCCCAAATAAATTCCCTTATCTATAATCTTAAAAATTTGAAAGCTAAGGGGAAAAAAAAATTACGTGAAAACAAATAATTAGCTAGGTCACGACCTATGACCCTAAAGGCCCATTTTGGTCTCTGAAACATATTTATTTGTCACCGTTCCATTCTGTGCCAGGCACTTTAAGAGATCGAACTGAAGGGGAATGATCAAACTCAAGAAATATATCAGATAAGGTGTCTAGTCATGTCTAGTCACTTTCAGGCTTAGTGTGCTGCATTATCGGTTTAAATCGGCCATAAGCAGTCCTGTTTTCACACCAGTTTTTGTCCTGCACTGCTGTTTCGTTAATAAAAGCATTTTTTACTAGAAAGTTTCAATTACTTTGTGTCAATATATTTACTACCATAACACGGCTTACTTCAATTAATACTTTCAAAAAAATATTAGAGGCAAGTTGCTAAATATTACATTAACGTGTTAATTGGCTTGCCCTTCATCAAGCTAGAGGACCCCACTCTCGGAATTTGCCGCTCAAGTGTACACTCGTGGCATGACGTGGTCTCGTTATTAGCAACTCTCTTCTCATGGGACATTAAGTGGGTTTAAGAAAAAAAAAGAAAAAGAAAAAAAGAAAAAGAAAAAAAGAAGAAATGTATCCGCGTGGTTAAGATTATTAGTGCAGCAGGCTCTATCGTGATTAGACTCAAACTGTTTTCGAACAGAGAGGACGGAGCTATTATCATCAGGGCGTCCACTCCGGGGGCCAGTGGTCTGTGCTCCGGCTACAATTACGGTATTACATGGCCCGCATAATATTGCTGTAAAATCCATTTAGTCCTCCCCCCCCCACCTCCTGTACTGAATAATTCTCTGCTAATAGCCCTGGCATAAATCTGCCGCCCGTTAGTAGCTGGCTTACAAGCTTATGCTCGTCCTAAATCTGAAATGGTTAACAGCTAGAGCGAATGCTGAAACATTAGCGCGACGCCTCTATCGTTTATTCTACATGCGGTTTTCTGCTTCCTATTTCGTTTAATATTTATTCACTAGGCCAACAGAAACAAGATAAACTCCATGTGAATTTAACTAATATTGAATAGAAACTCAACTAATTTTTTTAAATGTATTTTAAACATAATAAAGGACGTAAGTGAACAAATATCGAAATATTCTTTTGGGGCTCCACTTATTTTTTTTTTTTTTGGAATAAACTCTTATTCATTACCGCCTTTAATAAGCCAAGGAAATAATAAAACCGATAAATCTTAATTTGCGAAATGTTCCGGACTTTGACATTTGCGTTTAAATAAAAAAAAGTAATCTGCATATTTCGAATTGTCTACGATTATACCTCTGTCACTCCAGATTGATCTGATCACTGTATCTGATTTTGAGCCTCTCACTTCATGCTGAGCCAAATGCAAAACTGATTCCAAGTCGATCATGAGTTCACCCTGATCAGGTTTAGGACAAGGTCAGAATTGAAATGGCAGACCGACTAGTTAAATAAAGGACCAAGACCCATCGGGTTTTGGTTGTTATGTAGTGACATTTAGGGCTAGAAGGCTGTATTTTCATATCAGGACTAGACTACCAATGCGAAGGATTTTCTGATGAAGTTTTATTATGTTCTACTAGCCCTGGGGGTCTTACTAACTTTACTAGCCTTCCTATAAACTATTTTCACTTAAGTTAATGGTAAACGTCAAACATTGACCAAGTGGTGCAGAGATACATAAAACAAAATCAACAAAATCGAATTTAAATTTTAAAAAATGAAAATTGTGTGTACAAGGAGGTTTAAAATAAAAAAAAATTAGAAAGGGTGTCCCAGAATTAACGCAACATTTGAATTTGCCTCCATTTGTGCAGTAAAGTGCTGGCAACCCTTAAAAATAACAATTTGAAAGCTGACAGTTTAGGGTTAGTAAAAATGGAGGGTTATACGATAGAACAACGTGTCTTTATTGTTGAAAATTATCTCGAAAATAATGAAAGTTTGGCGGCCGCAGTTCGAAAATTTCATACAAAATATGGTCGGAATAGTGTTTTGACTTCATCAACTGTGAAGAGATTAATTGAAAATTTTAGGGAGACTGGATCAGTTGGAGACACTAAACACACTGGTCGTCCAAAAACAGGCCGTTCTAATGTCAATATCGAAGCAGTGCGTGAGAGTGTTGTTGAAAATCCAGGAACATCAATTCGGCGTCGTAAACACAGTTCTTTGTGCCCAAATTGGATGATATTGATGTGGCCAATATGTGGTTTCAACAAGATGGTGCAACATGCCATACAGCCCATGCAACAATTCAAATACTGAATGAGACATTTCCAGGTCGTGTACTCTCTCGTTTTGGTGATCAGAATTGGCCCCCTAGATCGTGCGATTTAACACCTTTATATTTCTTTTTATGGGGTTATTTGAAGTCAAAGGTGTACGTCAACTAGCCCACATCCACCCGTGCATTCAAAGAGGAAATTCAACGCTGCATCAACGAAATTCAACCACATTTATGACAAATGGTCATGAAAAATTTCGACAAAAGAGTGCGTATGTACCAGCAAAGTCGTGGAGGCCATTTGCCCGATGTGTTATTCCATAAATAACCCTATCCTATTTACTTTATAATTCAATAAAAAAATAACAAAAAAATACTAAAAACTGTGTTTTCTATTTAAATCATATCTTGCGTTAATTCTGGGACACCCTTTGCTTACAATTAAAGATATGGACGAGGGATATAATTAGGGATATTAAATCTATTACACACCAAAACAAAACATAGTATGAAAGTAATAAATAATAAATTATTTTATGTTTTTGTAAGTAAATCGCCATGTGTGAAAAGTATGTTGGGCGAGTGTGTCGCTGAACCTACTATGAGTACGCACTCTGAAGTCCTGAAAAAATAATAATATCGGCTTCTGATTCACCGAAACGTTGCACCGAAACTGAGCGTAAACATAACACCAGCTGATACCTCGCCGTAAACACGAGGCTCCATAATACGCTGCATATTCACAACAAGCACAAGCAAACTGTAATTTTCACAGGAATATTATTATTATATCTATTTTATATTTACAACACTAACTTAATGTAATTTTCAGTGTAAATAATGTTTATGTGAGGTCTACGGTTTAAGTGCATTGCTGATTGTCGGTTTAGATTAAGTAAATAACATCTTGCTTTCTGAAGCTTATACTGACATTCTGAAGTCATGCAGAAAGGTACCGCTATCATTGGCAGTAAGAAGTATATAACTCGTGGGAAGACAAAAGTAGGACGATATTTACATACTACTTATGTGAAGAAAATTTACATATCCGGATATACTCAGATCTGCAATTGATCAATTGGTTTGAATATGCTATTTATACCTTCCAATAAGTTCTGGAAGTTGGAAGCAAATCATATTAAATACATTTGATTTATTGGTTTATCTATAGCCTAAATTACAAACAATACTTTCCTTTCTATTGATAAATAAAATATTTACAACAAGGAGAGTGATTCCTAGGCAGATGGGAAATACTGGAAGGGAAGCCGAAGGCTGCTGGTCTAGGTAGCGGTCGAATTTACAGGGCAAACAGGTGCCGGGGGCTGGTTGGTATTCAGGAGGGAGTCACCGCACCCCAATCATACGTCATTCTATTTACCCAGATCGGGTTTGCATTGCCAATAGTCCCAGGGAATCCGGACAAAATAGATGACAACGAGGCCCAGACAATCCCCGTCCCGACCCCCAGGGGAACGCCGGGGCTACATCAATAGCTACTCTCCCAGGACCCTCCCCTTCCCCCGTATCCTCTTTGAATTTTATTAGATTTCTTATACAGAGGGGAAACTTCTTTCGTTCAACCCCCACCGCAGGCGAGACGTCCCAAGAGCCACTTGTTCTATTACTCCTTTTAGTATCAGATCCGCAGAGGGGCAGAAAAAAGTCACTTTTCTGAAGCAAATATATTCTTCAACATCCATATTCTAAAAGGTATACATACAATGTTATCTTCCAAATACAGACAAAAAATCATCTTCCAAATCTAACCACCAAGAACACTTCGGTTATCTGAACATCGTCAGGCAAAAAACGAAGCAGAGGAAGTAGAATTTTTTTACAGGTTTAAACAAACTGGGTTACCTTACAATCTATAATGAAAAGAGGCAGCAACAATGCCATGGGTTTGGCGCATAGGATACTTAAGCCGTTAAATATGGCGACGAACAAAAGCAACAAATTTCGAATCACTTGTCACCCGAAGAAAAATTAATTTGGATTCACCACTCGAGGAGAGTAAACTACGAACATCAGATGTCTCGGAGCCTTCCGCCGTAGTCCATATCTTCACCGGATGTCTTGGACACCATCTACACTGACTTCCGTCCGACACCAGTGATTGGCTAGACGGGTACAGCACTCTGTCGAAGATAATATTTATATTTTTTAAAGGGTTTCAACAAGATTTGTGAAATCTGTAAACTTTTATTCATCATGTATGTAATTGTAAATGAGTCACCCAAATGGCTGAAATGGGAAGTACAGATTCCTTTGCGATTATAGTACTGAAAACATATACTGACTTACTATTTCATTGTAATTTACTGGACCGGCCAAACTATGAGTTAATAAAACGGTATTATAAATGTTAGCACATATCCTATTGGGAAGTTTAATGAAAAACTGTTACAAATATAATTAATTATCTGTTCATTGTTATTTATTCATTCAGTTATCTCCTTAAGTTTGAATAAAAATTGTAAATATATTGGTAACATTCAAGCAGCGAGTACCATTTTCTACATTTAAGCAAATAAAAAATACTTCACATAACAACTAATTAACATGTTACATGAAATAAATACAAAGGATAATATATAATCAAAGGCTACAATTTAAACCCAAGTCAATAGTGTTCAATAGAATGTAAATATTAAAAGCAAATCAAACGTGTAGTGTCTCAAGAGTCATTTTAGCCATTTGCGACTCGTTGGAAAGTGATTTAAAATGCCCAAAGATGTTGCCTAATATGCTAATATTCACATATATTTTAACTTATTAAACATGCACCACGAAAATTCGCGATATGGAACCTAGTGACTATAAAATAGGACAATGTAACGAACTGCGGAGGTTCACGGTTTGCTACACAAAACGCCCATTCTGATTTTAATATTCAACAAGAGAATTGAAGAATCAAATATGTTCAATCGAAACGATTGTAAAACACGACATTGTGAAGGAAACTGTGACAAGGTTTAATCCTAATCTAAAAACTATTAATTATTATAATTTCATTCGTGATGAATACGTGCATTATATTCCTTGACACATAGTTTCCTTCAGGAGAGCACGTGTGACTTGATTAATATTTATGTACGTCATGTCTTTCATATTAAACTTGAAGTATTACCTGTGACGGCTGGCTGTCACATGCTTATATATATATAATGTGGAACTATTACAATGCCAACAGTCATTTTATCGACTGAATAAATTTAATTAACTGTTCCTTAATACGTACTACTCGTAAGTTACATAATTTTTTTTTAAAGATTTGTCGGAACCTATGATTTCACCCAAGTTGATATTATTCGTGTCGGTTCCCAGAATAAACATCCTGTCAAACACCGCGTTCTGATAATGTGTGGATTTTGTGTACGGCCTCGATTGCGTGTCCAAATAAATCAGGCAGATGATACCCAAGCCAGTGTGTAAATGTAATATGTCATGATTTACTGTAATTGCTTTTTATCTTCGACCCGTTCGGATTTGACGAGCCTGCACATATTTGTTTAACGTTATCGACCCGCCATGAACTGAGTGATTTGGATGGTCAGAAGATTAAATGGATTAAAACTTCTCTCTCTCTCTCTCTCTCTCTCTCTCTCTCTCTCTCTCTCTCTGTATATATATATTTCAAGTTTGAAGGGTTGCTTTTATTGACTAAAAGCCAACCAAGTTGTTGACATGTTATCAATATGGTATATTATTAGATCTACATCTTTAAATATCACGATTTTGATGGTATTGGGCTGGAAAATTTTCCATAATTAAATTTCCATGGCTACGGAAAATCCTACACTGATTTAATATAAGCTCCTTACTTATGGATCCATCCTTACTCCTGAGTCCACGCAAGAAACTGGGTTAAAAAAGTTGCCTCGTTCTATGTGGCAGACAATTCTAATCCGTGATTTGGAATATAAAAATATAACATACATCTCATGGTTTAATTGGACTTGATAGCGTGCCATTTACACCAATTTTTTAAAAATAAAATTATGACTTTTATTGCATTAATGTGCGTTCTGATCTTTATTGATATATTGTGCAATTACGTATGTCAATAAAGCAAGAGCAAACTAATCCAAACTTGGCGATACGGAATGTTTCTTTTTATATGTATGAATTTTGTTTTATTGGTAGGAACCTCTGTGATCCGAATTTTTAAATAATCGCTACACCCCCTCACAACAATTAGTATTGCAACGTATTTTAATAAACAAATAAACTGTACACCTAGAATTATTGAACTAAATTAATTATTTAAATCCAAAAATCAATGCCCTTCCCTAAAATTTAACAACCAGCCGTCAACACAAACTGACACAGGTAAATACTTAGTACTTGTCTTGATAAGAGACTTCACTTGGACACCGCACACTAAAATGAAACGACTAACACTCAGTCACCGGCTAAAACTATTGATTGACCCAACACTGAAAACTTCCTGAGCTTAAATTTACTGATACGCTAAGAAGACATCAAAACGGTACATATATTTTAATCAAAAGTTCTAAGACTTATCATGCGTGTGAAATCAAACTCTTCACACTTACCATTCCCTGACGTTCGCGACTGAATTAGAACATAATACACAAACGTACACCCAAGCAAAGGGGTCACCTCAATCAAACGAGGCTTGTACTTGAAGGAGGAGTATGTCCTCTGCTTTCGTGTAAGACATTTTTTCATATGAGAGCACATTTGCTCGTTGTGACGCTAATCAATAGAGTAAAAAGAAACATCCAAAAACAGCTGTACAGAATTTGACGTTGGAGGCAATCCGAAGCATAGGTTCGGTGCGAGCACCCGTTAATTGTCTGACGAGGGTGTTCTGGGAAGTTAATCCGACGACATACGGGGTCTGGTGGGGTTTTTTTGCCCCCTCAGTCCCTGGCTACCGGTGGAGGGGAAAAAACGACAAGGAAGAGCAGACAATAGGCGCCCTAATTGCTCCTTAACAGATCCCAAACACTCGAGAGCAGCCACTCCTGGGCCCTTTGAGACAGCCAGCCCCTGCAGGCTACTACACTTAGCCTCGTTTCCTCTTTAAAACACAACCCCCCAGCTTGCAGGGGACAGCTACCCCCCTGTTTGTCTAGTCGTGGCACTACAGCTGCTGCCACTATAGGGCTGCTTCTCAGGCTCTAGTACTACCTCCGGCTACTCTAATATAACACTACCGGCGTCACAACAGGTTGGTCCTGTCACCCTTTGTACATTAGTATGTTCATCAAATAAAGCTTTACTGAATTGAAGCGTTAGTCTGGAATTAAGGGTATTTCCTAGGTCATTTGATTTAAAAAACCTCTATAGGTAATATATATAGCTCTTTTGTGAGGGACCTGAGGATGTCCCAGAATTAACGCAAGATTTGATTTAAATAGAAAAAACAGTTTTTAGTATTTTTGTTGTTATTTTTTTATTGAATTATAAAGTAAATAGGATAAGGTTATTTATGGAATAACCCATCGGGCAAATGGCCATCACGACTTTGCTGGCACATACGCACTCTTTTGTCGAAATTTTCCATGACCATTTGTCATAAATGTGGTTGAATTTCGTTAATGCAGCGTTAATTTTCTTCTTTTAATGCACGGGTGGATGTGGGCTTGTTGACATACACCTTTGACTTCAAATAACCCCATAAAAAGAAATATAAAGGTGATAAATCACACGATCTAGGGGGCCAATTCTGATCGCCGATCACTGATCACGACCTGGAAATGTCTCATTCAGTATTTGAATTGTTTCATGGGCTGTATGGCATATGGCACCATCTTGTTGAAACCACATATTAGCCACATCAATTTCGGCAGAAAGAATTGTGTTAACAACGCCAAGTTGATGCCCCTGGATTTTCAACAACACTCTCACGCACTGCTTCGATATTGACATTTGAACGGTTTGTTTTTGGACGACCAGTGTGTTAAGTGCCTCCAACTGATCCAGTCTCCCTAAATTTTTCAATTAATCTCTTCACAGTTGATGAAGTCAAAACATTATTCCAACCATATTTTGTATGAAATTTTCAAACTGCGGCCGCCAAACTTTTATTATTTTTGAGATAATGTTCAACAATAAAGACACTTTGTTCTATCGTGTAACGCTCCATTTTTACTAACCCTAAACTGTTAGCTGTCAAATTGTTTTTTTTTTTTAGGGTTTCCAGCACTTAACTGCACAAATGACGGCCATTTCGAATCTTGCGTTAATTCTGGGACACCCTTTAGAAAGCCCTAGCAGTAAAAAAATAAAAATATCGAAGAGACTACAACTGTCGGTGCCGTTTAAACCTCTATTGAAGATGTTTAATTAACTTACTTTAATGTAACTGATTTTGTAGAATAACGGGCAAAAGTTAATAAACACTACTCACAACTCTCTTGAATAAGAGAAACCGATGTCAACGAAGAAGATAATCCTTTGTGGCAAGTGTGGCTATTTACTTATTCATTGGAAAATTGGAACATATAGTCAGTAGTGTAGCAGAAAAGAAGCTTCCTGCCCTGGAAAAGGATTGAGTTGTGGAGGTTAACAATACGGGCATTCCCCGAGAATATACAAAACTTCAATCCAAAGGAATGAAAAAAGATTGGCAAGAGAAATAAAAACAACAGCAAATAATGGCATTGATTATAATAAATGAGGAGATATGGGTAAAATGGACAGGAATAGAATGTAGGTGAGAGGTTCAGGAATGTATTCAACCCCCCCGCCCTATTTACCCCAAAAATTATTATTTTTACAATTTATATTAATACAAACAATAATATAATTCAGATTTGGGTTGCTCCTTCTACTGCATTTATGCATTCCAAGCATTTGTCCTAAAAACTAACAATAATCTTTTTATTGTTAAAATTTATATGAATGCAATAGGACTAGGTGATGGGGCTAACTTTCGGATTATAAAAGGGACTTAAAAACTATTTCAAAACTAATCTTATATACTAACTTACTAACGACTGCCTTATGCTATTGATGGGGAAACGGGGAGCGGGAAATCGTGTTAAACACGGCGTTTGTCATATATTGCAGCGAATCAAAGAATTTCATATGTCTACGGCGAATGAATTCTTTCACCATAGGCAGCTCGAAATCTTCGTGGAGATCACTGTTTTTCCGCTGCTGCACAAAGATCAGTGACCTACGTAGTTTAAATATGCCTGCTTGATTCCACTGGAAGTACAGAGGGTAGGTATTAATTTGGCTAGTTTTGTCCCTTAATTCGGTTGTAGGACCTGATATCCGGACAAGGCGCTCGAGGTCTTCGAGTTCCTTCTAGGTCTTAGGCGTTTACTAGGGTCGTCTTTCCTATCATCCCTTCAGGAATCTAAAATAAGCCTCTTATGGTCTACTAAAGTGTTACAAGAGTTTATTGTCCAAAGTTTACTTCTTTGCTTAATGGCAAGCCGGATAAAGGGGGACTTAAGGGATAAAGCGGTTAGAACGACAACAAGGGTTGCGAGGTGAAGACTGGAAGGAGAGAAACAAGTGCTTTTGATGGCCAATGTTATATGAATTTGGTTCTGTTGCAGAATCGCGGACTAGCTTTAGACTGGTTTGTGATTATTTACTGAGCATACGGTAACGTTCGCGTGATCACGGATTTAGAACACGTTGGAACGTTTTTTCCAATATCTGACTGTTGACTCTTTCAGACGGTTACTTTACAAAACAACTTACTTAATTATGGCCGGCTGGTTCGACCGCAAAAACGTGAACTTTATTAGAGAAGCTTTTAGATTTAACTTTTAATCAACATGAAAAATGCCCTGCTAGAACAATTTTTTGGATGTACAGTGGCCTAAAAACGGTAGAATAAAGTATTTGAAGAACGAGCGAAGTTGAGAGGTGTTTCAGAATGTAGCGCATGCGCAAAAACTGATGTCATTTTTTTTAATTTTTCGCCACGGAAAGCATTGAGGGAACCGAAAACATCAGTAGGCAGTAATTTTATTTCAAGATAAAATTACCTCCCTGTGATTTATGAGTTTACTTGTAAACTACTGTGATTACATGGACTTATGTGCTTACATCAAAGTATCTTATGTATTTTTAGTGCATGCTTGCACGTCTTCAAAGATTTTTTTTTGACAGACCAATCTCTTTCTTATTTATGTTATTATAAAAGAATGCCTATAGAGACTGAAATTTTATCAGTGGGGTTAAAATCATAATTTGATTCTGATTCAATATCTGAGTCTTTTAAATAGTAAATAAATGATTTTAAACTAAATACTGGTTTATTTCATAACTCTTAAAATTGTTTGTTGATACATCTAGGTCTCTAAGAATCGCAGTTTTATCGAATAAGTAAAAAATATACGTAAGCTAAAATATTGCACTGATTTTTCATTATTGGCTCCCAAATCCTAATTTTGGTGTAACTGCCTCTGTTCTGTGAGTCACTGTGGAGAAAAAAATTTAAACCTAAACAGCTGATGAGCTGGGAGTATAGGATCAGTTATTTCTGCTGGTTCTAGTTGATGTAATGAAAGTCATCTTAATGACTTCCCAGAATTAGTAAGTTGAGTATAACAATGTGGGAAGACATTAGGATTCAACTTTCATTTCATCAGTCATCAGCTTATATCGAGGTCTTGTGAAAAAAAGCTTCAAATCTCAGGCCAAATGAATTGCTTTTAGGAACTCTAGCTTTAATCGTTACTTATTGTTGAGCTAAAGCGTTTGTAGGTTGAGTTGATTGGTTTGGGTTGATGAAAAAACAAACTTAACGTTTCATCAAGTTTATTTGTGGGCAACTTTTCAACACTGATTCCAGTTCGCCCATATGTTTTAAACTGACATCGAAGCATTGCTTAAAAGTCAATGAATAGAAAATACATGAAGTTTTTTTTAAATTTGTAATATTTCACTATTTTAATTTACTAATTTATATTTAATTAAGTTGTCATTATCAAGTGATCAGATGAAATAGCATAATTTAGGTTTAAATATTTTCCAAACATGGGGAAAACACTTGAGTGCGCTGAGCTTGGAGAGAGAGTTAAAATTGCCAGTAATAAAAATGTTGATATAAAACTGATTGTTTCTATGATCTGTGTACTAGGTGCCCTCCCCCTAAATTTTCACCATTTTTCCATTAGTTGTTGTTCATGATGGTTGTAACATGTTGGTTAGGATTGCTTGCTTTTCTATAACATTGGTGAATATTCGAAAATTTTACGTAAAGGAATTTTATCCACTGTCTATATAATTTTAATTTTCAACCCCTTTATTTATAATTGTACTAAAAATTTCTAACCTCTGTTTTTATACTTCTTAAAGTTATAATTTTTCCATATTTTTCAAAATAGGTGATAAGCTTGTCAGCTTCCTCTAGTGCTTGATCTGTAGTAAATTTTTCTTTGGTCAAATCAAGTGAATTAAACTCTTAAAATGGTTTCGTGACCATTGAGATGTTTACCTTTGTCACTCTTCTCACTTTCCACCCACTGGACTATATCGTCTTGGTATACTTTATTGAGATAAGACTTTTGCCCATCATGTTGACGTCTTGTTCATTATCAATGCTCTCCGTCTTTTTCACCAACTAATTCTGTAAGCAAGTTACAGTGTTTACAATTTAAAGGCAATATTTCCCATGCTTCACAAACATCGAAAATAGCATATTTTATGGTCCACATTTTCAATAAATTCTTTATGAATTTCACACAATTTTCTTCAATAATAAAACTAAAAAAAGTCTTTCTGAGCCTGTTTTTTTTAAACTGGCTATCACTTTTTGATCCATAGACTGAATAAACCAAGTTATTCACTAGGTAGTCTAGTAATAGATGAAAATTAGTCCACCATCTGTTTTTAAAATAGATTCAGATCGGCGAGATGGCGCATTAATCAGTAAAATATCAGAATAATTAGTAATTCCGTTTTCGTCCTAATAACCCGGATAAATCGAGGTTGATCAGTGTTTATAATTTAAACTTTTAAATTTTAGCTAATAATCTGATGTAATGTTTGTTTCAATATATAATAGTCATACCTATGGATGACAGACGTGGGCTGTCGAAAGCGTAAGCAGTAAATAAAAAAAAATTATTGCAGAGAAGCCGACAATGTTAAAACTTAAAATAAAATAACTTTTTTATTTTTTGAGAAAAAATATGTCAATATCTTCAATTCAAATACAACCTCAGATTTGAAATACGGTAGACATTACCTAAAAAAATTTAATTATCTCCGACACATTGAGTCACAACTCAAAAGTATTGTTCATTTATCGTATGTCTTTTTTTAAATTTTAATATTTATAATTGTCATTTTCTGGTATATTTCACAATTCCCCTCTGGCATTTAAATGTCAAAATCGTTATAATTTACTTTCACATTCCATAAACAGACATTAAAAGTGGCGATTACCTCAATACACTTTGCTCTGACTTGAAAATCGGTGGGTTCAGTTCTCCAGTCATTATCCATGTTAGGTGAATGATGCGTCCACGACCGTGGAAGTGGAGGCACCCGGGTGGTCTTGAAAGAGTGCATGATCTGTTCCCAGAAAATGGCACATTCCTAGAAAATACATAAAGCAAATAGTAGTAGGGAGGCATTTTTGAGATCATCAATTTCAGTATCATTTGGGATAAGAGTTCCTTATTATACTTTTAATATAACGATAATCATCACTGAATGAAGTAGGTGGTTTTTGGGCAACTACAATTTAAATATAATATAAGACTATATTATAATTGCAGCAAACAGGCAACCCCTCCCACTCCCCCCCCCCCAAGCATGGCCGAAACCATAAAAAATAATGTTGAATGAACCGTCTAAGACACCAAATGCACTCTTACATATTTAAAAAAAATACTTAAATAGAATAAGCTAACTGTAGCATTAAATGCAAAATAATGACATAAACTACATCGCAATTAACTTAAATAACATAAGAGTACAGTACATCATATAGTAAAACATCAATTTAATTTAAATGGATACTAGGAGAAGTTCGACATATCTAAATATGAATCTTCTAAGCAATTTAAAAGCGAATTAACTGTACTGAATAAATAATTATTAAGTATGTACATGTATCAGGCTTCTAAAGGATACTTAACATTTGACAAACTTCTTTCTTCATTCAAATAAGTGAAATAAAATGATGTGGATCAACGTGACCTAACAATCCTAAGAACACCTTGACCGCAAGGAAATGGATGCTCATGTGTACCTCACCTGAATCTCATGAATAACTTTAATGCAAGATTTATATTTACCTTTAATTTTAAATATTGAATGAATTGGTATTGTGTAGAGCGTTTATTTATATCATTTATGTTATGAAGTAAATGAATATTAGTATATCATTACAATCCTAGCAAGATTAATGATATTGTTCAAACAAATTTGAGCGAGTATTTCTACAAGATTACCCATCAACGCACCCTCCACCAGTTTTAAAGCTACTACGTTCAGCTTTTCCAATAATCCCTTTCAAAAAATGATTTAATTTTTCGAACAAAATGAAAGCAATGTAAAATAAATAATTAAAGTTATTATTATTATTATTAACTTATCCTTTCATAGCCTCTTGAAAATGCAAAGTGTGTGCAAATAAGATTAACAAATCTATATGTGTGAAAAAGTTTCGTTTGTATTTGTTCATTTCATCTCGGGTTGACGGATCAAGGCTGAATTAGACACATTGATTAAATAGCACTGATGGGTGGTTTAGCAAATGTTAAAAATTTCAACTAGGGATTAATATCTCTTATGCTTAAACTAACATATTAATGTTTATGAGATTTGGTTTTAAGTCGAAACTCATCTCTTCAAAACTTTGGATTAAAATATCTCGAAAACTATAAAGTTACAATTAAAAACAGAAAAAAAAACGACAAAAATTCAAAAATACGTTCTTGGACAATTGCGGATAATTCAGCTGTTTAATTTTTCACAATACATCCTGGAGCAGGAAAATACTAGTGGACTGGGCTCCTGGGATTATCCTTGACTCGAAACGGAATAAATTCAACTCTCACATTGGGAAGAGCTCCACCAAATGGACTATAAGATATCTCAGTCTAGATAAATGGGTAGCAACCTTCATGCTCTATGTTACCTAAGTACTTAAGGGCGTTGAATCCTAAATTAAAAGTGATATTTTAAAATTAGGTAATTTGTGTGGTGTAAATCACTTTCGTCAAATACACGGAAAATTGATCAACTTTATCATCAAATCAACTTTATATCAAAATTACTAAAAATTAGAATTTCCCTTTGATATTTTTTCATCGGGAAAATATAATATTCTACTCAATGTTACAAAAAGTACCACTTAAGACTGAGCTAGAAAGGAGACAACCTATGCAAATTTTTTTGCTGGATTGCATTGTAGTAGAAAACCAGCACGACCCAGAAGGGTAGACGTGTATAAAATAAATAAATAAATGTTTATGTCAAAAGAAAAAGTACGACACAGGTCTTACCGACTATCGCACTTGCTAACTTCACCTAACCTGTCGCTTCGTCTCAAATGTGTCCTCCGGCCAGCTCTACTGTACGGTGCCCCGCTATTTACCCACTTGACTGACAATGTCTCCAACATTTCCAGAATGGGATCATGCGAAAAGTGGTCCTGCACCCGTTGCTTGGTGTGCCGTCGTTTGGTGAGTTCATCCGCCGAAGACACATCAAGTTTCTTGACTCGTTGCAGCACCTAACCAACCCAGTGTTTAACACTATGACCCCACCACCCCTCCCGCATCGATAGCAACAGACTGTTGGGGAAAAACTAGGTTAAGAATTATTATGTAAGTTAGTTTTAAGTTTGATCAAAGGTGAGCCTTTATTAGTCAGTTTACTCCAGTCACGTATAATGTGTATCATTATACTTGTTTATTCATTATATAATTTTTATAAAATAACAAAACCTGTATATAATGTAGCGAAGCTACAGGAAATACAAAAATAATCTGTAAATAGATTCGCCTGAGGATCTATAATTATCTTTAAATTTAAAGGGGCTATGAAAGAAGAAAAAAATTATGTCAAAAGCTTTAATGGTTCTATTTGCGAATGATGCATCATTATGGACAGTCCGAAACAGTGCTTGTCGTAGAACAATGAAATGCAATCGTGCTGAATTTAAGGACATGTTGCCAGGGAGAGGTCGGTGTAATGGACTAAGCATGAGCTCCGGACCAGTCGACGTCGGCCGCAGATATATTGTCCAGGCAAGGCATATATCAATGTCATTTGCTATTAATTTGGGATTCTCGGCTATAATGTATGCATATCCATGCATTCAGCTACCTCACTTGTTCCGGAGGGGAGGGAGCTGTCACCGGACCCAACAACTTTCCTACTGGTCAGGAAAGGGCGTAGAGGTAACTGCTTTCATCACCTATTAAATTATATCAATTATTTGATTTTATAGCTTATTTGACTAGCTTTAATGTTTTTAAGTTAAAAAAAAATACGATAGAGAAACTAAAAATTAAATTGGCGTACCACACATCTAAGGTTTTGTCAATATTATTTTAACAACACTCCCAACATAAATACTTCTAAGCGAGGCAACAAATAGAATCTACATTAATCCTAAGCAAACAAAATACATTTTCTAGTATCTACCTCTTAAAAATGAAATTCTGGGTCTTTTCCCCCCTAAGAACAAAAAAAAAGGTGCAAACTAAATTTCTATCTGTCTTAAATTTATAACACCAGGTGATTGTTATAATCGTATAACAGTATGCACTATATACCGTTGATTGAGATGGACCCAACAGCATAATAATAAATAAACAAAATACATAAATAAATGGAAGTGAATAACTTTATATAGTAATTGTGCTAATGTTGAAAAATAGGAACTGAAGAGTAAGTCTCTGATGGTGAATATTACGTGAATATAGCCACCATGGCAACAGCTGTTTTATATGGTAACTAAATAAATACTTTAATAAATTAGGTATTAACGATTTGCTCATACAAACGTCTTTTAGACATAAGTGTCCAACCAGCAGTATTTGTACTGGTTTCCAATCAATTGGTTATTATATCCACATACTTTTAGAATAAATAGTTTTAAGTAAATAAATGAACAGGCATTTCACAAAAAAAGTAGCTAAGGTGGAGGAGTAGTTATGATTTGAGTTGGGATTAATTTGGAAACTCTGATTGAATTCATTTTTATAGAAGAGTCTCTAACAGTTGCTGGCTGCTTAGAGGACATTAGTTTCGGAGGCTGTTGTCAAATTTGCACTTTCGAGATTTTTGTTAATGCCCATGTCTTTCGATACCAAGAAAACGCTGCAATCCGATATTTAGAGTTACCAGCATGTAGTCGGGATCTAAATCCTATTGATCGTGCCCTGCTATAAATGTGTAACAGTGGGAGTCCAGGCAATGGCCAGATTCTTCAATCATGTCCTGAGCGTATGTGGCTCTCGCGCTCTTGGTCAGCCTCCGTTGGCTCGTATCCGGTGACGCGGCTGACGGAGGGGCATGGGGGACTTCCCAAGACTCCGCTTGCTCTTTCGCATGCGAGGGAGGTCACAACCATGTGGATTTGGGAGGTCTCTGGGCTGTTTGTAAATATTTATGAATGAGAACATCTATCATAATTACTTATTGCCCAATGAGGCAGAATGTAATATTATCATAATAAAGCTGATTAGAATATTTAAAATCCTATTGAACATATGCAGGATGAACAGTCAAGAAGAATAAAGAAACGCTTCAGGAGTTAAGGGTTGCCCTAACGGAAGAATACTTCAGGAATTCATTCAAAACCTTATTAGGCCAATGCCCTATCGAATGCAAGTGGTAATAAACACAAGATGAGGAAACAAACCCTATTTCGTCAATTTCAGATTAGTTTATAAAAAAGTACTATTTTTTAATATCACTAATTTTTATTCAATTTATACTTTTAATATTCCTATGTTTCACACGAAATTATGTGGTGACTTTAATAATATTGGAAATCAGTACAAATACTGCAGGGTGGCCACTTTTTTAGCCTCTCGGCGTAGTAACAAAATGAAATTATTTATTTTTTTTTTTTTCTTAGTTCTTAAATTTTTAAGATTATGGATAAGGGAAAAATAAAAGAATTTATTTGGGGTGAGCGGATCCTTTTACTAGGAGTACCTGTTTGAAGGTGGAGTGAGGGAATTAAGGAGTGTGGGAAGCCTCGGTAGGGGTGGAAATGTTGTGGTGCAGTGGTGAGAGTCCACTGAAGGCTGAGCCTAGAGTCTCTCTAGGCATGTAGTGCAAGCTCATTCGGTTGGATAGCAGTGATGGGTGCCCGTCAGAGGCTTAGAATGAAATCACGAATTTCATGGCAGTTGTATTGAAATTTAATAATCATAATATACGACGAGTTCTGGGAATAAAACAACTGTGGGGCTTTGTAAAAAAGTATTTGCTGTTGTTAGTGAAGTGCTATACAATATCTTACGCCTGTCTACGTATGTTTCACTTAGCAGAGTGGTCTAGATCATACTTATCTACTGATCTAACTGAGTGTTAATAAAACTTGACTAGGGAAGTAAATCTTGATTCGATTTGTCGAAATGGGCCGGCCAAAAAGCATTGGCATAATTACACAAAGGAAGTGTGATTGCGAGCCCCCCCCCCCCCGCAGTGGAGAGAATTGTCAAAAAAACCGGAATGAAAACATAATAAATGTAAAATGTAAATAGGGAGACGGGTTGTTGAAAACACAAATCATGGAAAGAGGCGCAGTGTGTACAAAGGGAGAGCGGTGTAAGAAAAAAAGGCTGTCGGGAAAGACGGAAGCTTGTTACCAGTTCTGTTTGCAGGCGCCATCCACCGCCACTCCTTGTTTGCTATTTTCTCGGCTTTTCCAGCTGACACCGCCTCCTTTCACCCGGTCCTTTCAGATACCCAGTCCTTCCCTTTTTAATTTTACTCTGGAGTCAGCGGGACTACTCCCTCTTCCTCCCTCTCCGGGGAAGACAGGCTACGAAATGTTTTAATAACTTGTGTACTTACTACGGATCAAAGAACAGAGGCCTTCATTTTTAATTCAATGTTGACTCAGCGAGACAATTGCAAGAAGAGAATAAAAACAATATTTTGCCAGTGAGGGTAATAATAATTGCCTTTCCAGTAGGGAAAGTTTCCACTACGAAATATATATACAAGGCTGCCGTAAAATGGCATGATTTTATGACCAATTTTAAATTAACAGTCTCACTAAAAAGTGAAAATCTTATAATTTCATACTTTTTGCTTTCAAGTATTTTGGAAATTCCCCGTTACAATTTTGTTTTCAGGAAGTGAAAAAATCGGCGGATTACATACTTCTCCAATTAATACTTCCTCCTACCGTTAGGTTGGATATCGAAGAGGTCAATGTACTTAAAGACTATTGTCAAGTAGTGCTATTAGAAATGAAAAATGTTTCACCCATCAACAACACAAGTGTAATATTAAAAACTAATAACAATATATCGGTGGATTACGTCGACTGGTCCAGAGCTCATGCTTAGTCCATTACACCGACCTCTCCCTGGCAACATGTCCTTAAATTTAGCACGATTGCATTTCATTGTTCTACGACAAGCACTGTCCCAATCCCCCTTCTTGGTCATTAGTGGCGTACAACCATGTTGCACAGAGTGGTTTTCATAGTGTGCCTTGTTTGTAGGTCAGTGTCGAATGCTATTTTTTGTATCATATTGAGTAGGATATCATTTTATTTTTCTGATGAAAAAATATCTGTTGTGGCCACCTCTTAATTACGAATAACTAGAAGTTCCCCTCTTCTCGTATCAGAAAATATGTATCTATGTTTCATAAAGGTTATGACGTCAGTTCCCCACTATCACCGAAGCCATCCAAAGAAGACACATCAAGTTCTTCGACTCGATGAAACATAGCCAAAATCCTCTATTCCGAGACACCCCCACCGCTACCGGCAAGATGGCAACTCTCAAGATCTGGTAAAGCAGACCAAATGGTGGACATCATGGCGCTTGGCTCACCAACAACAAGCCTCTAACGGGCACCCAACACTGCTATCCGACTAAATAAGACTGCACTACATGCCTAGAGGGAGTCTAGGCCCAGCTACCAGTGGACTCTCACCACTGTACCGCAATTGTCAACCTATACCGAGGCTTCCTACACTCCTTAATTCCCTCACACCACCTTCAAGCAGGTACTCATAGTACAAGAATCCGCTCAACCCAAATATTCCTTTATTTTTCCCTCATCCTTAATCTTAAAAAAAAAAGAAAAAAAAAAAAGAGGAGCTAGTGGGGGAAACAGCCGCAGGTGGGGACCCATCCCTACCACGGCTGGCCGCCTATATAACTACCGGGATTAGACCGAATTAGCATAACGAACAGGACCGTCACTTGGAACACTACTCTCTCCTCTCTCTTGCACTGGCGTGCTGCTCTACTGAAACCATGGTCTTCTCATTCAACTACCTCTGAATCTCTCTCTCCTAGCCTCGCTATGTTTTAGTCCGGCGTTGTCAGACCCCACACCTTCCTAGTAGGAATCTCTGCCTTCGTCTCGCTAAATCTAGCACCTGCTTGGGAGAGACCCTAGTGGACAACGGTTGTCGTGGCCCTGCAAGCTTACCAAGCAGTGCTCCCCACGGCGATTCAGTCTGCCTCTCTCCGGTTCACACTCACCTTTGGGATCCGGACGGTTTTCGCCTACCCTTAGATACCGAGTGTGAATTCGTGGTCATTCCAAGACCACATACACTACCTATAAACCTACCCTACACCTCTTCTCCTGAACATAGTGCTTTGTCGGGGCACACTTAAGATCTTATGGAGTCAGATCAAAACGAATTAAAGCAACCCGCCACCTAGGCCGGCAGCCAGGGCGAAAGACCACAGGTCCACTCGCCTCATCTCTTTCTGCTAAAGCTAAGCTTTGTTGAGAGAAATGATATAAATAAATGCTCAGCACAATTTAATATTTAAAACTAAAGGTAAATATAAATCTTGCATTAAAGTTATTCATAAAATTCAGGCAAGGTACGTTTTCCTTGTGGTCAAGGCGTTCTTAGAATTTTTAGGTCACGTTGACTCGCATCATTTTATTTCACGTGTTTGAATGAATAAAGAAGTTTGCGTTAAGAAGATTGTTAAATGTTAAGTATCCTTTAGAAGCTTAATTTTGTGTCCATTAAAAAGCTATATGTTAACCGTTCTGACATAAATTCCGTGTTTTCTCCGAGGAATAAACAACTTAAAAAGTAAAACATAAAAAGAAAAAACCCACTTAACCTTTTTATTACCCTGTTACAGGTACTCGATTGAATAATTGTTTATTCAGTACAATTTATTCTTTTTTAAATTGCTTAAAAGATTCATATTTAGATATGTTGAACCCCTCCTTTTATTCATTGAAATTAACTTTATATTTTATTATATCATTGTGCTCGTATGTTAGACCTTTCCCCACGCCATACTCATATGCATTGATTCAATATTATGGTAGGAATGCTTGACTGACAAACAGAGCTGGAAATAAAGTTTTGTTTATTTTTAAAAAATACCACCAGTGTACCTGTTTTGAAATTCGTCTCTTTAAAAACGCTCTGTGCAATAACAACATTTCTAAATAATAATCAACACAGGAAAATATTAGTTAACCAGTGCAAAAAATTATATATAGTCCATTAGAAAGCTATATGTTAACCGGTCTGACATAAATTCCATGTTTTCTCTGACGAATAAACAACTTAAAAAACAAAAAATAAATAAATTCCCTCTAAATTATGCGGTAAATGTCGTTTTGACGCTAAACTCTTAATTTCCATGTGACATTAAGAACTGGCGTTGGTAAGCCGGAACAGTTGTAAGGAGATTGTTCAAATCCGGCTTGTAGAGTAATCCTGGATTAGCTTCGTCGTCGATAAGGCCAACCGGTCTCCTGACCTTTTCTCTGTCCCAGTCTGCCCTACGGGAGATTAGCGCAATCCTCTCTATCCTGTCATTAAAACCTGATTGATACGTTTGGAATAGCGGCCGATTAGAGGTGACGATCCCGCTTGTGGAACTCGCTTTTTGAACGAAAAAAAGAAGAAATCTTCGGGTGATCAAGGTCGGTCATAAGATACCATATCCCTAATTACATAAAATTTCTAGTCTTCCACAAACCATGCGATACTGTTTATTACAACAATGTCTGGAACCAAAAATATCTGGAGTAGAAATTGACCGTATGGATATGAAACCTTAAAAGAAATGGTCCATCATTAATATTGCAAAGGGTAGGCGAGCATTTCTACAAAACCTACAATGGCTCGTTTTGTGAAATTACTAATATAATACTGCTGTGATTCGTTGTGGATCCCAGGGTATCAAAAGGAGGATTGTTTAATCTAGTCTTAAAATAATAAACTGTCTAAGATGAAATTGTGTGACGTAATAGGGTTATCCTAGGCTGGATCCTATGTTGGGTATCCTATGTGTTTCATGTAATCTTAATATAATAAAGTGTTGAAGATGAAATAGTATGGCGTAATAGGGTTATCCTATGTTGGATCCTATGCTGTCCTATGTTGGGCATCCTATGTGTTTCATGTAATCTTAATATAATAAAGTGTCCAAGATGAAATTGTATGAGGTAATAGGGTTATCCTATGTTGGGTCATATGTGTTTCATGTAATCTTAATATAATAAAGTGTCGAAGATAAAATTGTATGACGTAATAGGGTTATCCTATGTTGGGTCCTATGTTGTCCTATGTTGGGTATCCTATGTGTTTCATGTAATCTTAATATAATAAAGTGTCGAAGATAAAATTGTATGACGTAATAGGGTTATCCTATGTTGGGTCCTATGTTGGGTATCCTATGTGTTTCGTGTAATCTTAATATAATAAAGTGTGGATGATGCAATTGTATGACGTAATAGGGTTATCCTATGTTGTCCTATATTGGGTATCCTATGTGTTTCATGTAATCTTAATATAATAAAGTGTCCAAGATGAAATTGTATGACGTAATAGGGTTATCCTATGTTGTCCTATATTGGGTATCCTATGTGTTTCATCTAATCTTAATGTAATAAACTGTCCAAGATGAAATTGTTTCACGTAATAGGGTTATGCTATGTGTTCTGGTCTGTATGAAGCATAATTATGTTCGAATGGTTTACTTGATACCTCACAGATGATAGAAATAAGTTAGAGCTACGTTATGAATCAACTATCAAGGAAATGGAGAATAAACTATAAATAAATTGCCTCTAATTAGAAAATAAATAACTGCAAATTATAAAAATTGACTTCCTGATTAATAGTATTCATCATGTACAGCGTTTTTATTGGTATATTACTATAAAAAGACCTCAACACTGTTAATAAAATCCTTTTCGTAACTATATATAACAAAACCCTTAATTGTCTGATATATGCTTGACTGAAATTATTCTGACAAAATTGAGAGTCACATTCAAGAGTCTACTAGATTGACAAGTCTAATGTTACGCTTATGCTTGAAAGTCCTGGATTACTTTCAGGCTGTGATGAAGTTCCGAATCAGTACTATTCACCTATTCTACTATCAGACACATTTTCGTACCAATAATAGGTTTCCACCTCTTAAAAAGATTGATTTGGAACATACAAGACTGTTAAGACAAGAGCCGAACTGACGCTTCAGAGATTGTTAATTAACTGTAAATTCAAAATCTAACCAGGACTTATGGGCTTTACCTATAAAAAGCAACAAAACATTCGACCACTAGTTATCTTATCCTTCCAACTCAAGTTCCAAAGAACAATATATAGATATGATATATTTGTTTTTGAACGGGCCCCCACTAAAATGTGTTACATGTTAACCCCTTACATGGGGATAGTAGTGTAAAATTATTAAGTAATGTTAAGGGACAGAGATTGTAAATGTGGGACAAAGACCGACATTATATATTATAGCCGGGAAGTCGGCATGCCATAAACCCCTGGTTTGGACGTTGGATTTCACCGACGGAAGGCAAGTGGGCCCCATTTGTTACAGAGTGTCTTTTAAGGGCTGGAGGATTTTACTGTTTACAACTTTCTTTTTTACTTGTCACGAAAGTAAGTGCCAGAAGGGATATGGGACTCAGCAGCTAGGGTGGCCTATACCCCATATTAGTGTGCGTATCCCATTCACAAGAAGGTGTGAATATGCATGAAACAACGCAAAGGGTCATAAATGAAAAAAAAACCTTCTGCTAAAGAGAGAGAGATACGGTCCAAGACGAGAGAATGCATATTTCGGGACGAGACAATTGGAAGGACTTGCTTAGCAGCACAGCAGTCAGGACTGGTCTCGGGCAGACTTCTGAGACGCTGTGGTCAGGACTGGTCTCGGGCAGACCTCTGAGACGATGTTGTTTTGACTTGGACTCGCATCTTGATCTTGAAGCCATCTGAATTTGATGTTATTCAGTAAAAGGCAAGTTTTATAGTTAAGCTAGTAAGATCTCTGTAATCTTCTTAAAGCATTTTTAAGTAATAAAAATATAGTATTAAAAATTCTATTATTTTGTATAAATGAATCCCTGCCATTTTGATCGGAAAGTTAATTTATTTAGGTAGGTCACTTTGGGCATAGATTCCAATCGGGACAAAAGATAATGATTTGAGTAAAGTATAATTTCACGCAAATGTAATATGCGCAAGATTTGATAGAGAAGTTGTTGTGGAGTAAGCTAGAAGTAGAGTAGTTAGATGACAGCCCTATAATTCAAATATTATAATTATTCAACTGGAGCGTAAAAGCGTGACAGTCAAGTAAATATGTAAGCGGATGTATGTATCCGTAGAAAAGATAGATCCTATATATATATATATATTGGCTTAAAGTTTTATTTATTCGGATACAATTGTATATGATGTTAGTGTAAATGATACGCAGAAGTATCCATATGTATGCCAAGAAAAACCCCCAGTTCGCTTAACGTACCAAATGATATAATGAAACTAAACCATAAATAAATGTTAAATCCAATTCTAAAAATAAACACGTAAATCTCATAAAAATCACTTTTCTATTGGAGATTAAATCTTCTGCGAAGATTAGCAGAAATAGCCTCGATATCTCCTATAATAAATGCGTTAATTGAAGTTTCATATTATTGCTTATACATTTATGTTTACTTTATTTGTTGATTCACAACTGTGACCTTAGTTCAAAGGGTTCGGGTGTCCAAGTTGTCTTGAAGTTTGTGCATAATGTTCTAGGGCAGTCGTGAACATCAGGAACTTTTAGGCCCAGTGTGATGAGCTTGATTTAAAATGGAGCACCTGTGATTAGTTTTGGAACTTTCGATTGAAATACCTGTATTGTTTTAATCGTGGTCTTCTTAGCGTATCCATAAAATTAGGCTCCATATGTCGAAATTGGTTTCAGCATATGTTAATATTTTCTGAGACAGTATTTATAATAAATACATTAAATTTATTATAGTGGGAGTCCTGGCAATGGCCAGTTTCTCCAATCATGTCCTGAGCGTCGGTGGCTCTCGCGCTCTTGGTCAGCCTCCGCTGGCTCTTATCCAGTGACGCGGCTGACGAAGGGGCGTGGTGGACTTCCCAAGACTCCGCTTACTCCTTCGCACGCGAGGGAGGAGACAGTCATGTGGACTTGGGGGGCCTCTGGGCTGTTTGTATATATAGTATGAATGAGTGAGTGAATGAAAATTGTAAATT
This sequence comes from Acanthosoma haemorrhoidale, assembly GCA_930367205.1. NCBI lineage: Eukaryota > Metazoa > Arthropoda > Insecta > Hemiptera > Acanthosomatidae > Acanthosoma > Acanthosoma haemorrhoidale. The sequence continues at coordinate 87,386,628 of OV884015.1, read as the reverse complement.
GGTATGAATAAGATCATTTATTACAATTACTTGTAGCCCAATCAGGCAGATTGTAATTTTATGACAGTAAAGTTGTTGTTAAAAAAAAAAAATTATTATGAAAATGTATTTTGTTAATTAATCTCAATGAAATTTTATTATCAGGATCATGATCGATAAACAAGATTGAGTTGCGTAATTCCCATTAACATCTCTGAGAAAGTAGAACTTTCATGACGCTAATACCAATTATACTGTTCACACAACAGCAGCACAAGCATCAAGAGAAGAGACTATCCTTGTGCGTCAAAAGTTCTGAATATTTTCTATTGCGAGGAGGGAAGTCTTATGTTAAGGTGAAACGGTTCAGCGATGCTTGATAAAACGATTATTCTGCTTCGCCTCCAACACGCTCAACAACACTGCGTATCCTGAGAGATAGGAAGACCAGCCACACCTCGCTGCGTGTAAAGTTCAGAATGGAAGTCATTAACTCACTTAAGCATAGACTTACCCAGTAGATGGGGCAACATAGTGCAGCGTTACCGAAGCTACACGGTGCAATGAGCAGAAAATAATATTAATGACTCCACAACGCCCCAGTAACCTAATTTGAGTATTATACGATTCAAGTGAGTGAGTGATTTTCCCATTTTTTTTTGCTTGGAAACCCCAAACCTAAATGTGTTTTGAATATACACATAGTAATACACTAACGGAAAAATGACGCGCCACGTTTTTTTGGGATAGTGAAGAAAACTAACCTTGAACACTTCAACGATCGACAGTTGACGTCGATGTAAAACAGGTAGAGGAGACATGGTGTTGAACACTGTGTTTATCAGCTGGTGGAGCGAATCGACTATCACCCACCAGAACCCACACCTAACGTTTCTTTAATAAGGAAACTAAGATCGGATAGAGCCGTACAGTATCCTATGGGACAACTGAGCTAAAAGCCTGCGTGCAGCACATCGGTTGTTCTTGTTAAAGTTCTGGCTGCCAAAGGTAGGTTCAATAGGGGATGGTCTGTAATGAATCTAGCCTGATTCTGTAGGCTTTGCCAGGAAGTTTTCATTTCCACTTAGGTTTGTTTCAGGTAATGTCGAAAAATGTCAAAATGTCTCGAGATGCCCTCCCAGAGTGAAAGAGTAATTTATCCATAGTGGGATATGGCGATTTCCGTACTTGCATGGTTACGGTTTGGACCAAGAGGGTCAGTTTCGACCGTGTTAGAAACTATTATAACCATATCCAAGCATCTTATTTGGTTAACGAGTAGCTCTTATAGGATTATAGTTTGTTTCCTTACTTTGGGTCCTCGCAAAGTCATCTCCTGTAGCGGAAGGCGAAGGTACGTCAGTTAATTTTAACGGTATAATAATTAATCTTTAACGATCCCCCCTACATACTGATCAATAATTTATAATTTAGTTCTATTCACTGCGTGTTGTGTCATCATGATCGCCACTTCAACTTACCCTGAGATTTTGAGACACATTATATTTTAGTAGTTAGTAGTAACGTTTTTTGGTGTAATAATGTTAAAAATGGTACCAGCCCTACGAAAAGCAATGAACGGTCTTTAATCAATTAATTATTAATAAAAAAATAATAAATATTTTAAAGCTGGTAAATTTCCTGGAATTTACCAGGGTATCAAATGGAACATAATAGCCTGTTGGAAGTCAAGTGGGCTACGATTAAATTGCATAAAGTCATTAAAAGAGGGGTAGAGGAATGATGTAGTGCATGAAAGTTTTCATCGATTTCCTAAGGGTGCTCTAAAAATATAAGCAGCCTTTGAAAAATATTAAAGGGTCAATCATTAAAAGCGTATATTATCCTATAATTTTTAGCAGGTTACGTAATTTACGTTTGATATGGTTGGTAAAAATGGCGCGTTACACGATAGAACAACTTGTCTTTATTGTTGAACATTATCTCAAACATAATGAAAGTTTGGCGGCCGCAGTTGGAATATTTCATACAAAATATGGTTGGAATAATGTTTTGACTTCATCAACTGTGAAGAGATTAATTGAAAAATTCAGGGAGACTGGATCAGTTGGAGACACTAAACATACTGGTCGTCCAAAAACAGGCCGTTCAAATGTCAATATCGAAGCAGTGCGTAAGAGAGTTGTTGAAAACCAATAACACAGTTCTTTGTGTCGAAATTGGATGGTATTCATGTGGTTTCAACAAGATGGTGCTACATGCCATGAAACAATTCAAATAATGCATGAGACATTTTCAGGTCGTGTACTCTCTCGTTTTGGAGATCAGAATTGGCCCCCTAGATCGTGTGATTTAAAACCTTTAGATTTCTTTTTACGGGGTTATTTTAAGCCAAAGGTATATGTAAACAAGCCCACATCCACCCGTCCATTAAAAGAGGAAATTCAACCACATTTATGCCAAATGGTCATGAAATTTTCGACAAAAGAGTGCGTATGTGCCAGCAAAGTCGTGGAGGCCATTTGCCCAATGTGTTATTCCATAAATAACCCTATCATATTTTCTTTACAATTCAATAAAAAAATAACAACAAAACTACTAAAAACTTTGTTTTCTATTGAAATCAAATCTATCGTTAATTCTGGGACACCCATTATAAAAACATTTCTAATATTAACGTTAGCAAACGAGGTGCCCGAAAACTAACTCAAGGGTTACATCATTCCTGGCTGTAACTGTAACTTTAAAAAGGCAAAAGAAATTCATATTGATAATGTCGTCATTCGAGGAGGGTTCCGTTGGTGGAGCCCCGACTAAATATTGGGCAGGTCCAGAGTTCAGGTCCCGATTATGGAGATAAATGTTTCTTAGTCTGTTAATTATTAATAATTATAATTAATATTGGTTACTATGCATCAATATAGATGTTTATAAAGGACAATGTATGTGTTTTTCAATTGAAAGACAAGACTTGGAAGAATGTATGTTTACAGTAGAGTAGTGGCTGTTGGGTCTTTGGGCCGAGTAACGAACTGGACCCAGGGCAGCAGAGCGAGCAAGTGGATTACCTCTTGACTACTTGATTTGCTGGGACACTGTCTTTTCTACCGTCTCCAGTGCCCTACCGCTGTTTGTCTAAGGGGCTTCCGTCCACTTTGTCAAGTGACTGCTTCCTCTTGTCCCTGCCAGATGCCATCCATTCCCAGCCGATTGAGTGAGATGGAATTTATGACAGCCCGCTAGAACAGTACAAATGTAACAAACTGCTGATCTCTAGAAAAACTAGAGGTACGCCCCCTCGTCTATTCGTAATAGTTCTTCCCAACCGCTTTATCCAAACACTAGTCGGCTTAGCGAAGACCGAAACAATAAACATTGGACAATTAGCTTCCCACAGGTAAAATTGTACCACTTGAGTTAACCTTTGGCTTATGATGGCCAGGGCAATTGATTCATGAAGAACACCTATGCGAAATCATCCTCCTAACATATTTCCCTTCCATAAATTGAAAAGTGTATCCTGGTAAGTTAGCCTAACCCAAAATATTAAGACATTAGGATGAAAATGATTAAGAGCATCTTGAAAAAAGTGAAAATATTTAAGCATTGCATTACATGTCGTTTTTCAGAAATACTAGTATGTTAATATTTACCAACCTATGCTAAATATTCGCTTTAAGTAAGGTTGGTAACCATGACCTCCCTGCTACAAATTGTGCAGATGGTTCTAGTAATTCGTATTCACATTCTAACTGAAATGATAAAAAAAAACACCTAACCCCTCTTTAAGATTCTCGAGAGGAGTTGCAATTGTCAGAATTTGAAAACAGGGATCGTTGGAAACATACACTGACAGGCAAAAAATTGCACCCACCTGATTTTTTCATGTTTTCATCTCAAAAGATTTCTGCTTTGGATTGGTCAATTTTTTTTATGAATAAATATGTATTTTTTTATTGGTTTTCAATTAGAAATGTCAATATAGAGGATAGTAACCCATAATACTTAATTCAATTAAAGGACTGTCGTTCCCAATGTTTACTTTCCATGGAATTAAAAATGTTTATTCAGTGTCATTTGCGTTCTGGTGGAGCAAATTTCTTAGTTTTCGGCTTCGATATTTGAATTTTCTCAATTTTAAGTTTAAAAATGCCTCTTCGTGCTGAGGATGTCGCACGTGGTGTGGACTTATTGATGATGGACGTTCCATTAGATATAATGCCATCGGAGTTCCCTATGAAACTCTACGAGACGCCGTCAGGCGCTTTCGAGAAACTGGGTCTTACCATAGAAGGGTCGGTTCTGGACGGCCTAGGGCAACAGAACCACATGATGACTGGTTTCTTACTTTAAGAATTTTATGAAACCGGCACCTTACCGTTGTTCAAGCGATTCATCAGCTCCAAGAAGTTCGAGGTGTGCAAATTTCTGAACGTACTGCTCGGAGAAGATTAAATAACTATAGACTAATAGTTTCTCGCCCCGTAAGAGGACCAGAATTGACCAGAACTCTCAGAGTTACACGGCTGGCTTTTGCTCGAGAACGCAGTCATTGGACTATGGACGAATGGTGTGCTGTACTTTTTACAGACGAATCTAGATTTGCTCTACGATCTCCAGACGGGCGTGAAAGGGTGTGGAGATGAAGAAATGAAAGGTATGCAGCCCGTAATTTCACCCAGAGCCAAACTTTTCAACGTGGTTCCTTAATGGTGTGGGCTGGATTTCAATAGAGTGCCGCACAGAATTGGTTGTTGTTCGTGGAGGGTCCTTGACGGCCACTCGCTATGTAGATGAGATTTTGGAACCTCATGTGTTGCCTATCCTCATCGAAATAACCGATCATTCATTTCTAATGCACGATAATGCACGTCCACATGTCGCTAGCATAGTACAGACGTTCCTTCATCAGCACAACATTGAGGTCTTAGCCTGACCAGCACGTTCTCCAGATTTGAACCCTGTCGACCATTTATGGGATAACCTCGGAATACGAATAAGAGCGCGTTCAGCACTTCCTGATACACTGCAGGACCTTGAAAGGGCTCTTCGAGAAGAATGGGATAACCTCCAGCATAGGGACATTTCCCGACTGGTGGAAAGTATGCCGAGGCGTCTTCAAGAAGTAATAAAGGCAATATGAGGAAATACGCGCTTTTAAATGATCCTGTCATTAATTTCTTTTAGGATAAAAATGGTTATTTTTCAATTTTTTTTTTTATGTTTCTTAGCAGTTTACATTTTCATTTAAAAAACGTTAAAAACCTTATTAAAAGTAAAAAAGATTTTATAAATTCAATAAAAAATAAGTATTATATACAATTACCGTGTATTATATACAAATACAATTTTTTTACAAGTGGATGGAATTTTTTGCCCGTCAGTGTATATTATTAATACAAATAGTAACAATAGTGATAGATCTATACAAATAGTAATAGATTTAAAAAGTGATTCCAACAATAGCTCCGAAAAAGATACTGGTAACACTTCAAAAACTAAGGGAACAAAAATTACTAAAACAAAAAATAAACCCCTTTCAAGTGAACACCAAAAAACAAATGAAAACAAAACCTCACAAAATGTTGAAAAAATTAAAGAAAAAGCAACTCAAAAAAAGATCGGTACCGATATAGAAGAAAATGAATTCACTGGTGCTGATAAACAAGTTTGGCTGTACGTATACCGGGTCAAACGTCACGTCACAGAAGAAAAAATTGCTAATTTTATTAAAAAGAAAGAAAATTTTAAGGATGTTTCGGTAAATGTCACTGAACTTCCTACTAATGAAAACCAAAATAAGTGCTTCAGAGTATCCGCGCCGTTTGATCGTAAAGAAGAGATGTATGAACCGAGTTTCTGGCCTAAGGGAGTCGGAGTCAAACGTTATGATTTCAAAAGAAAAGAAAAATACAACGACGATTTTTTATGATCAACAATAACAATAAAAACGGAAGCATTTCAATCTATTTTCAAAATATCAGAGGGCTTTTCAATAAACTTGACGAGTTTGAACTATTTATTCAAAATAAAAACCTGGATGTTATTTGTTTGTGTGCGCATTTTCTGAAACTAGAAAATGTTGAGCTGTGTTTTTTGAACAACTTTGCAATTGCAAACTATTTCTGCAGAACAAAAAACCTATGCGGAGGAACTATAATCTATGTCAAACAGTCGTTACAAACAAAGCAACTAACCTTCATTGACGAGCTGTCAGATGAGCTAAATTTTGAGGTAACAGCCATTGAAGTTGTAGATTTACAATTGTACATATTGTGTGGATATAGGTCTCCGAACGGTGACATTAAATCCTTTTTTTCAATTTTCGAGCGCATTCTACAAACACTGAACTCTAAACGAAAATCATGTCTAATATTTGCCGATTTTAATATTGATCAACTATGTGACAGCAATTTGAAAACAGAATTTAACACTCTAACTCTTTCCTTTGGTTTTAAATTATTAGTTAAAGCTCCAACGAGAGTGACATCAACCTCCCGAACTTGTATTGATAACTGTTTAAGCAATATCTCGTCTAAAAATTCATCTATTACGGTTATAAACAATTACTTAACCGATCACTGTGGAATCGTAAACAAAACTACGTTACTAGGGACGTTATCTTCAAATCAAACTATTGTACATAAATATCGGCCGATAACACAAACAGGAATTGCTAATTGTAAATATTTACTAGATAACCATACTTGGCTAGAATTAGAAAATTTCACTGACGTCGATCAAATGTTTGATTATTTTCTAACGGTTTTGTTGGGTGCAGTTGATGAATTTATTAAAACTAAAACTAAAACTATACATGTAAAGAATTTAAATAAAAAGTGGTTTAATAGAGAACTGTTCAATGCAAGAGCGGAGATAATTAATTTGCATAAAAGGTTAGAATTTTTATCCCATGAAGAACATGAGTACCTCGGTAAAATAAAATCGGATTACAAAAAAAATATTAATGAGCAAAAACGAAATTTCGTAACAAAGACAGTATTGGAATCTGATAACAATCCGAAGTCCCTTTGGAGAATTATTGACTTTGAGAGATCACCAAATCTAAGAAACTCTAACCCGGGAAATATGGATCCCGATAAATGCAATGAATTTTTCATAAACATTCCTAATGAATTATTAAATCGTATACCAACTAATTCACGCGATTCAAAACTCTTTTTGCCACCTAACATAAGCAGTTCACTTTTCCTATTTCCCTCAAACGCTGAAGAAATTTGTAAATATGTAGAAAAATTATCCAACAGCTCGGCAACTGATATTTTTGGGCTAAGTAATAACATCATTAGACAAATCAGTCAGCAAATAGCTAAGCCATTATCTCTTATTGTTAATAAATGTTTCGAGAGTGGCCATTTTCCTGCTAAGTTGAAATATTCATTAATAACACCAATTCATAAAAGTGGAGACAAAACTGATTTCAATAATTACCGACCAATTTCAATTATTCCCGTCTTATCCAAGCCAATTGAATCTGCGATTAATGTTCGAATAGTATCATTTTTTGAACAAAATCAAATTTTATCAAAAAATCAATTCGGCTTTAGAAAAAATCAATGTACCACAAATGCCCTAACTAGTTTTGTAAAT